>WAAF01017355.1:309843-364872 GCA_013400475.1 Tricholaema leucomelas
GGGGGGGGGGGGGGCGGGGAACACCCAAACCACTACAAGCTGCCATTCCCAGACACAACCTTTGCCATTCCCACCTGATCTGCCAGGCTCCGAGGCCCATCTGAGGAAGCTGCAGGTAAGGCTCAGGTTTGCATTTACGTTTCCAAGAGGTGATGAATTTCCCAGAGCAGTTTTGCTTCCTCTCCTCTTCCCCATCCCTTTTCACAGTATTACCAGAGATGGAAGAGACCTCACAGATCATCAAGTCCAAGCCGTTAGCACAGAGCTCAAGGCTAGACCATGGCACCAAGTGCCACGTCCAATCCTGCCTTGAACAGCTCCAGGGACGGCGACTCCACCACCTCCCTGGGCAGCCCATTCCAGTGTCCAATGACTCTCTCAGTGAAGAACTTTCTCCTCACCTCAAGCCTAAACTTCCCCTGGCACAGCCTGAGGCTGTGTCCTCTTGTTCTGGTGCTGGCTGCCTGAGAGAAGAGAGCAACCTCCTCCTGGCTACAACCACCCCTCAGGTAGCTGTAGACAGCAATAAGGTCTGCCCTGAGCCTCCTCTTCTCCAGGCTAAACAATCCCAGCTCCCTCAGCCTCTCCTCGTAGGGCTGTGCTCCAGGCCTCTCCCCAGCCTCGTTGTCCTTCTCTGGACACGTTCAAGCATCTCAATGTCCCTCTTAAACTGGGGGGCCCAGAACTGGACACAGTACTCGAGGTGTGGTCTAACCAGTGCAGAGTACAGGGGCAGAATGACCTCCCTGCTCCTGCTGGCCACACCATTCCTGATGCAGGCCAGGATGCCATTGGCTCTCTTGGCCACCTGGGCACACTGCTGGCTCATGTTCAGGTGGGTATCCATCAGCACCCCCAGATCTCTTTCTGTCTGGCTGCTCTCCAGCCACTTCGACCCCAGCCTGTAGCTCTGCATGGGGTTGTTGTGGCCAAAGTGCAGCCCCTGGCACTTGGAGCTATTGAACACCATCCCCTTGGACTCTGCCCATCTGTCCGGGCGGTCAAGGTCCCGCTGCAGAGCCCTTCTGCCCTCAAGCCCAGCAACATCTGCCCCCAGCTTGGTGTTATCTGCAGACTTGCTGATGACTGACTCGATGCCCTCATCCAGATCATCTACGAAGATGTTAAAGAGGATGGGGACCAGCATTGATCCTTGAGGGACACCACTAGTGACTGGCCACCAGCTGGATGTGACACCATTCACCACCACTCTCTGGGCTTGGCCCTCCAGCCAGTTCCTAACCCAGCACAGAGTGTTGCCATCCAGCTCCCTTTGAAGAACTCATTCCTTTGGCGCTGCTCCGCTGCTTCATTTCGCTGAGTGCTGAGTCTCAACCCCCAGCCACCCCCNCTCTGTGGATTCTGTTAAATAAGCAAAGTGCCACACATGAAATTTTCATTTCTGAAAGCTGACTTGTTTGTTTTCTGCTGAAATCACCCACGCCCGCTCCAGCCCGCAGAAACAGACGCTCGCTCCTTTCATTAAGAACTCTTTGTGAGGATAAAAAGCAGCACAAATGAGATTAAAAAGGGAAAAAAAAAAAGGGGGGGGGGAAGGAAATAAAAAGTGGTGTTTCCTTAAAGGCACATGAAAGTGAGAGAGATAAATCCCAAGTATTGCAGAGGGGTGGGGGGGATCAAATCCAACACAAGGCTGCAAAGCGGTGATACCGCCGAGGAGGCTGGCGGGAGGATGGCAGCGCTGCACTGGCTCCTCTCCCTGGATGCCACAGGCTCTGCCAGGCTCTCCAGCACCCATCAGATCCAGTACTTGCTGCAAAGCAATCAGGAGGCCATAGGTATGTCCAGCCCTGGGTGTATCCAGTTCTAGGTGTTCCCAGTCATGCCCCTGGCACTGTTGTCCCCTCCAAGCAAGCAGGAGTGCTCACAAAAGGGGCCTGATCCCTTCTGCTGGGTGTGAGCTGGTTAATAACCCCCATGGCAGGGGGGTTGGAACTAGATGATCCTTGTGGTCCTGATCCCTTCTGCTGGGTGTGAGCTCATTAATAACCCCCATGGCAGGGGGGTTGGAACTAGATGATCCTTGTGGTCCTGATCCCTTCTGCTGGGTGTGAGCTCATTAATAACCCCCATGGCAGGGGGGTTGGAACTAGATGATCCTTGTGGTCCCTTCCAACCCTGACTGATTCTATGATTCTAATGAGACAAGGAGCAATGGCTACAAATTGGAACATAGAAGGTTTCACCTCAGCATGAAGAGAAACTTCTTTACAACGTGGGTGACATAGCCCTTGAACAGGCTGCCCAGAGAGGTTGTGGAGTCTCCTTCTCTGGAGACTTTCAAAACTCATCTGGATGTGTGAACTGTCTGAACTACCCTGGATGATCCTGCTCTGGCAAGGAGGTTGGACTGGATGATCTCTGGAGGTTCCTTCCAACCTCTAAAGTTCTGTGATTCTATGATTCCCTGAGCCCTGCCGATGGCCAGCACCAGGAAACAATCCCCGTGACCTGAGGTCAGGCCCAAAGCTGCTTGGATGTTGGCACAGGCAGGGGAAAATCAGTGCCCAAGGCAAGAAGGACAGAGGAGACCTCTGCTGCTTAGCAAGTGGGTATGGGGCAGAGGGACCAGCACTTTCCAGCCTGGTCTGGGAGCACACACAGGTGACAGAAACAGCTTCTCAGGAAAGACCCTCAGCAGTCCTCAGCCTTCAGCAGTCCCAGCCCAGCCACCCTCTGACAGCTGCTGGGCAGGGCAAGGCAAAGCTCCCTGTTAGCCAAGCTTGGTGCATTGCCTGCTTTGCTGCCTCTTGCTTGGGAGCAGATGCTCTGATTGTGGGGCACAGAGAACTGGACAAAGGGGCTGAGGCCAGTGGAGGTGCCAAGAAGGAGAGAAGGAAAAGGAGAGAAGGAGAAGGTTTTCAGTGCTCCCAAGTTTATTCTGCCCAAGAGGGCCTGTAAAGCAGTGCAAGCAAGGAACAAACTTCCAGCTTCACATTTGATTGCTTCACTTTGTTTTTTTCTTTTCCCTCATCCCTTAGCATCAAAGTGAGGTTTTGGGGTTTTTTTTTTCCTTCTTGATGTTCAATATTCTTTAGCAGTTGCTGAATTGCTATTCAGCTTTACAGAACTTTTCCCACCCACTGCCATTCTAAAGGTCATTTAATTATGATTACAAAGAATTAGGGAAAGACAGAGAATCGTCTAAATGCCTTAAGCTGCAACAGGTTATTAGCCTGGATTTTTATAGCCATGTTAAATGGATTAGTGATTGCAGCTTTGTGCTAAGCAGAGCTCAGAACTCTTCCCATCAGACTGCAGCACCCCCAGACTGCAGCACCCAAGGACTGCAGTGCCCAAGGATTGCAGCACCCCAAGGATCGCAGCACCCTGGGCACTGCAGCACCCAGCTGGCTCCTCTAGGTGGGAGCCTGGCAGCACGAATCCAGCGCTGCTTGGCAGGTTCTTCCTCTGCTTCCAGCAGCACAATAATGAGCAGAGTCACTGCTAAAGCAAACCTCAAGGGACCGAGAGCTGATCTCCCGCTGCCATGAGCAGTTTTTACCAAGAGGCAGCTGACTGCTGGTCACCAACCCCCACCCTCCACCGAAGCACTGCACAGACCAGGGTGGAGGCAAAGGATGCGCAGCGCTGGCAGGTCTGCAAACCAGCTGGACAGCAACAAGGACTTGGCAGAAGCATCCCAGGTTTATTTTCTGCTCCTGGTAACTGCAGTTGGTGATAGTTATTGTACAGAGAAATTAAGTTCATGAAGCAAAGGGAATACTTTCATGTAAGAGTGGACAGGCAAGCTCAGGGTCGTAGTTTGAGGGGTTCTAGGTTATCCCAGACTCCCTAAAAAGCTGCAGAGCCAGGCAATGTGAGTCTGTGAGCATGGCAGAAGATGGCACTCACCAGGCACCAGCCTCTCAGTGACCTGCTCTGTATCAAGACAACCTTTGAGGGTCCCTTGCAAGCCAATGTGATCCTGTGATTTCAGCCTGTTCATCCCAAACGCTCATTGCACAGAGCTGAGGACAATCAAGCACAGTTTGGACCAAGTCACAAAACCTTCTTCTGTTCTCTAGGTGGAAAGCTGAGAAAACAAACCTGGTTATCAGGAAAGGGACAATTTGCCCCAAAGAGCAGAGCTGGCAGTGCAGTCACTTCTCTTCCCCCCTCCACTTGCTGTCAGATGTGAATCAGGAGCGTGGGCTGCGAGGACAGGGGCAAAGGCTTGTGAGGTCTTGACTGAGCCAGTCTGACAAGGAGCCCTCAGCTCCCACATGCTGCTCCTGAACATTGTGTTTCTTGGAGTCTTTCTACTCCAGATGCTGTTTTGCAATAAATGCATCACTCCTTTTGTAGTCTGTTGTGTAAAAGCGGAAAGACAGGCTGGGGCCTGGCTGTGCTCCCCCACTGTGGCACATCGGCAAGGCTGAGCAGAACAGGACTGAGGCAGGAGGTGGCAGGGGCTGAAGCCATCCTGAACTCAGTGCTGTGCTGGGGAGGTCCCCTGCTCTGGATGCTGTAGGAATCTGCAGCTCCCCAGGAGCAGCCAGAGCCCAACATAGCTTCAGCTTCACACCAGCATGGCACTGCTCAAGCTGGGGAATTTCCCAGCCCAAAGTCTTGCTTCATGGAGACAGAGCTGCTCCCAGGCTGTAAGCAGAGGAGAGGCTGCTTCTGCCGCACATCTGTGCTGGGAGCATTGCACAATGCTGCGTGTGGGGCACCAGGGCTTTGCTCCCCACCAGACAGCTCTGTCTGCATGCATGGCCATGGGCCAGCCCTTGGCAAGGAGCTGTGCCACCTTCCCCGTGCTCAGCCCCAGCAGGTAGGGAAGCAGCCCCAGACTCTGCCTGCTGACACAGCCTGACTCAGATCAGATCAGCAGCCAGAGCAGCCCCTGCTGCCACTGACATCACAGCAGCCGTGCGGGCAGAGCAGTGCAGTCTGTTTGTCCTTCTGCCCCATGACACACATCCGTCTGTCCTGTGGGAGGGCTCTGGGCAGCCAGGGCTGCCCAACATTGCACAGGCAGGCAGACAGTGTGACAGCCCCCCTGTACCCAGGGACCCCACTGACCCCATCTTGGCCAGGAGAAGGAGGAAATGAGTTTCCTGACCAGCAATGTGTGCCCAGCTCAGAGCCTGGCACGGCCAAGACCCCCCCATTCCACAAACCTTTAATGGGACTCCTGGGGAGACCCAACCTGCATCCCAAGGGCCCGAGGGTCCTGAGTCTCCTCAGCACAAGAGGTCCCAAAGTGTTTGTCAAAGCTTAACCCCTTGGGCTCTTAGACTTCATCAGGGCTCATAAGAGGACTGGAGATGTACTCCCCTCACCTCCTGGGTGCCCAGGGCAGAGATTCCATCCAGTGAACATCAGGAAGTTATTCCAGGATGAGCAGCCTTCCTCCCTTTGCACAGTGGCACCACCAGTGTGGTGTGGTCTGTTAGAAAGATGCTACTGGCACCAGTGCCCTCGGTCAGGGAGCTGAGGGTCCAGGCTGGGCTGGCCAAATGCCCTTCTGCTGCTCCCTCCAGCCACGGGCACCCAGGGCTGCCAGGAGAAAGCACATCCCCACGACTCGGGGAGATGTTCCTGCTGTCAGAGGTGGAAACTCGACACCAACCCAGAGAGCAGACAAGTGCATCCTTTGCTCAGGAAGCGTTTGACACCTCTGGGATTTGCTGCCTGTCTCCACACATCCCAGAAATGTGCCTACAGATGAGGAACAGCTACGAGCCACTGCCCTGGCTCAGCACCTGGCTGCAAAGTCAGCCTTGCTGATCCAGCTCTCTGCCAGCCTGCATGCCAGCCTGAGCTGAGGCACAATGCCGCTGAGAGCCTGGGCACTGGAGCTAGCCCAGAAGGCTCAGAAAGTTCTCCACCCTGGGCATTTTGGGAGGCTCTGTCCACTGCCCCAGCACAGGCTGGACACAGAGCAGAGAGAGGGACATCTCCAGCCCACTCTCCTGGGGCTGGGGCATTGCAGGTGTAGCCCCAGGTGCTCACAGCATTGGCATGGTGATCTCTGCATCTCTTGCACTCAGGTAAGGTCTGCTCCTAGGATATTCCACCACTCCTGGAAGGAAAGAGCAGGAGAGGTCATAGAATCATGGAATGGTTTAGGTTGGAAGGGACCTCAGTGATTATCCAGTTCCAACCCCCTGACACAGGCAGGGACACCTCCCATTAGAACAGGTCACTCAAGACCTCATCCAACCTGGTCTTGAACACCTTCAGGGAGGTTGTGGAGCACAGAAGCACAGAAATCTTCAGTCACATTCTGTGCTTCCGTGCTCCACAACCTCTCTGGGCAACCTGTGCCAGTGTCTCACCACCCTCACTGCAAAGAGCTTCTTCCTAACACCCACTGACATCCACCACTGGCTTGTCTCAGCTCTGCTCTGCTTTCAGTTCCTTGGAGCAAAACCTGCTTCCCAAGTGCTTCTCAGGAGATATTTGCTCAGCAATAGGCATAAATCCTCTGCTCTTTGCATTGCTCTGGGTGGGATAAGATATTCTGTGACTCTCTATTTAAACATCTTATGTTAATACCATGAAATGTTTGTTCAACTTCCTTTATTCTCCTAGCTCTGAAGTAGTGAAGGCTCCCAGGCACGTCAGAGCACAGCAAATCCACGCTGCAGCAGTCAGGCTGAGCAGGGATGTTGCTGGAGGAGAGCTGACATTTTCCGGCAGCGGGGCTGTGCCTGGAAGGGCTCAGCCCAACTGTAAATCGCTGCTGTCACCAGCGCTTGCGTAACCGCTCGGTTTTCCCCATCAGAGGGAGAGGGAGAGGGAGAGGAAAACGGAGAGGGAGAGGGAGAGGGAGAGGGAGAGGGAGAGGGAGAGGGAGAGGGAGAGGGAGAGGGAGAAGGAGCCACCTAAGTGCAGATGCTCTGGGTACTTGTGTTGACCATCAGCCAGCCGTGGAGTCACTGAAGCGTCCTGTTCCAAGCCTGTGGAATCAGTCCTCCCTGGCTTTGGCAGAGGGATGTGGGGGAGCCGCTCTCCCAAGCCCAGCCAAGCCCTTCCCTTGATGCCAGGATGGTTGGTTGCAGGGTTTGTTGGCAGCCATTCGGCACTACCTAAACGCACCGGCACAGGCACCACCTAAGTGCAGGTGCTCTGGGGACTTGTGTTGAACATCAGCCGGCCGTGGAGTCACTGAAGCATCCTAGGTAGGGGCTGTGGGATCACTGCTCTCTGGCTTTGGCACAAGGATGTGGGGGAGCCATTTTCCCAAGCCCAGCCAAGCCCCTTCCTTGATGCCAGGATGGTTGGTAGCAGGGATTGTTGGCAGCTGTCTGGCACTAGCCGTGCTTTGCCAGTGCCTTGCTGGTGAGCAGTTTTACCATTCATGGAAGACCTCAGGAGGTCACACGGAGCTGCACAGCCCCAGAGAGCAACTGACAGGGCAGATTCACTCCACAGTCACCATCCCTGTCTGGTTGGCAGAGAGCTCATGCACCCGTGCTGCACTGGCACAGCCTGGGCTGTGGTGACACTTTGCTGACTCTGTTGCTTCAGCCTTCAGCGCTAACAGATTTACAGCCCAAAAGACCTTGAAAGGAGCACGGGAGAAGAAAGCAGCGAGGGTGTGCCCGATCCATCTGTCACTGAAAGTCTGTCCTCCTGCAGCTTAATGCCATCACTCACTAGGACCAAAGGTAGAGATCAAGGCTGCTTACTCAGAGTAGTACCTAAGGCCGTGTCTAGTCAGATACACAGGCAGACATGGTGACAGTCAAATGAATGACTCTGGCATGGTCCCTTGGGAGCTCTCCTCCAGAGCAAGCCTGCCTCCAAAACGTGTCTGCTCTGCAAGGAGCCCTTGGGCTATGCAGGGAGTCAGTCTCTCTGCTGAGTGCTTGTGAGGAGCTCCTTAAAAGCCAGGGAATAAGCTCAAAGGAGACTGCTTCTGAGAACAACTCATCTATTTGTCTGTGGCTGCAAACGCATCCCACACTGGTGGGTGAAGGTGGCACTGGGAAGACACCCAGCAATGTGATGACAGGCTCAAAACAGGAGTCAGTAAGTTCACAGACTCACAGGATGAGAGGGGTTGGAAGGGACCCAAAGAGATCATCCAGTCCAACCCCCTTGCCAGAGCAGAACCATCCAATCTAGCTCAGGGCACACAGGAACACATCCAGACAGGCCTGGAAAGACTCCAGAGAAGGAGACTCCACAACCTCTCTGGGCAGCCTGTGCCAGGGCTCTGGGACCCTTACAGGAAAGAAGTTCCCCCTTGTGTTGAGCTGGAACCTCCTGTGCTGCAGCTTCCTTCCGTTGCTCTTTGTGCTACCACAGGGAGCAGTGAGCAGAGCCTGTCCCCCACTCCTGACCCCCAGCCCTCAGATAGTTAGAAACATTTATTAAACCCCCTCCCAGTCTTCTCTTCTCCAGACCGCAGAGCTCCAGCTCTGCAGATCCTTGTTCAGCATCTCCTCTAGTTGTCCCTGGCTACATTCTCCTTCTGCCTGAGAATACCTGAGCTACCTTTACTCTTCTTGAATCACCATAGCAGGTAGCACCAGGGTCAAGAGACCAGAAGCTCTTGCCCAGTGTGCAGGAGGGGAGGGAACCTTCCCAGTGATGCCTCTGCTGGGCATAGTTCCAAACTGGAGCCATGCGTCAGCTGCTGGGTTCTCACTCTGGCAACCAGCTATGATGTTGCCATCAGAGACATCTTTATTGAGGCAAGCAAGGGCAGCAGATGGTCTCTCAGTCAGCGTCTCCATAAATGTGAGTGGTTGTGGCAATAAAAGCAAACGGCTATAAAGGGACGTTGCTAAGCTTTGCTTCCAGCTTCACTGCTTGGCTTTCCTCATGAGGCATGGTGACCTCTCCCAAAGAAAGGCCATAAATCATCCCTTGTGGGTTTTTTTTTTCTCCCTTTAATTCCTGGATGTGGTGAGCACTGTGTAATAAATTATCCTGCTCGTTGCAAATGCAGACGCAGCTCAGCCAGGCTCTTGAATCCCTGCGTGGCAGGTGATGGAAGGATTCAGCTCATCTACCTGGTGGTGTTCTCATCACCCAGGAGCACACATTGGTAAGTGCAGTGAAAGGAGCCACTAAGGTCACTCTGAAGTTGAACAGAGGATTTAGGATGTCAGAGCTGTTGGGAATACACAGATGCCAAGGCAGCTCCAGTCCTGTCTCCTCGCGGAGGCTGCAGCAGGGACCTGTCTCTCATTAGGGCTTGTCTCCACGGGACAGAAAGTTAAACTGAAGTAACTAAACCTAAAGTAGATTACAGAGCATTAAAATTCTGCATAAAACTCTCATTCATAATTAAAGTGAACTTCATTCAGTTTAATGTACTACTAAATAAGGCCATTTAAATTGTCCTTCATTAGCGTAAGTGGTCCCAAACAGGCATTTATAAATGAGGTGTAATTAGCCAATTTTTTAAGGCAAGTTTGCTGCCTTGGATGTTGGTGGGAAGATGAGTCAGGGCCAGAGGCACAGCACTGACAGGGCTCCTGGCTGAGGCTGCAGATGCATTGGCATCTCATCCCAAGGATGTGGCACAAGCTCAGCTCCTGCCCCACCAGCGATCCCTGGATACCACCTAAATGTGCGAGTGAGAGACGAAAGGCTCTGCTGGAGGATGAGCTCTCCCTCAAATTCTGGGACATGGGAGTGGTAATCCCTAGGAAAATCCCTAGAAAAATGTGATGTCAGGATTTTAGGAGATGTGTTCACGAGCAAGGAACCAGACTAGAGGAAAGCTGATGATGAGCAGGGAGGTGGAAGGAGATGGAGGACTGGGACGGGTTGAGTCCAGAACAGGACTCCTGTCATCCCAGGTACCCCCCCTGCCACTGATGCCCTCAGATGATTCAGTCCCTTTTTTGCCTACTAGAAGTGCTGATTCAGAGCACTTCAGCAGCACCAGGGACTGTGGGCTGTCCTCGATACCCAGCCTGGCACAGCTGGCACATCCTATGGTCCAGCATCAGGCCTCACCTGCCCACCCCTGGCTCTCACAAGTTCCTCAGCAGGGAATCATAGAATGTCAGGGGCTGGAAGGGACCTTGAAAGATCATCTGGTCCAGCCTCCCTGCCAGAGCAGGATCACCCAGAGCAGATCACACTGGAATGCACCCAGAGAGTTCTTGAACATCTCCAGAGAGGGAGACTCCACAACCCCCCTGGGCAGCCTGTTCCAGTGCTCTGTCACCCTCACAGGGAAAAAATTCTTCCTCAGGTTCACATGGAACCTCCTATGCCTCAACTTCCACCCATTGCCCTTTGTGCTGTCACTGGGCATCACCCAGCAGAGGCTGGATCCCCAGAACCTCCTATGCCTCAACTTCCACCCATTGCCCTTTGTGCTGTCACTGGGCATCACCCAGCAGAGGCTGGATCCCCAGAACCTCCTATGCCTCAACTTCCACCCATTGCCCCTTGTGCTGTCACTGGGCATCACCCAGCAGAGGCTGAATCCCCAGTGCATGCTGTGCTGCCCTCAATCCATCCAAGAACTTACTCTTCAGTTTGTAAAGGTGAAAAAGAAAACAAAAATCAATAAATTAAAAATCTGTGCTGGTTTGAGGCTGATTTCTACTGAGAGAAATTAAATCCTCAGCTGTGAGAAGAAACACAACACGTGCCCTGTATCACCACTCTTCTGCTGAGAAAGGCAACTAGTCACAATATAGCTAAGACAGCCACTTCACACACGCACTGCTCAGCTCCTCACCTGGGGCTGTGCCTTCTTTCTGGCAGTCTGGTCTCTGGCTGACTCTGCTTTTAGGTCTCTAATCCACCTAACCCCTTTTTCCTCTAACCTCCTTGTCGTCTCTGTTTTGACATCTCACCTCAGATCTCCAGATTCATCACATCATATCTCCGTGGGTTGATCTGGTTGTTTCTGAAGGGAGGGAAAGAGGGAGGGGGAAGGGGGTTTGGTCGGGAGACCTCCTGGGGACTCTGCTTAGAATAGAATAGAATCAACCAGGTTGGAAGAAACCTCCAAGATCATCCAGTCCAACCTATCACCCAGCCCTGTCCAGTCAACCAGACCATGGCACTAAGTGCCTCATCCAGGCTTTTCCTGAACACCCCCAGGGATGGTGNCCAGCTTTGTCACCCTTCTCTGGACACATTCCAGCACCTCAACATCTCTCTTGAGTTGAGGAGCCCAGAACTGGACACAGCACTCAAGGTGTGGCCTGACCAGTGCTGAGTACAGGGGAAGAATAACCTCCCTCCTCCTACTGGCCACACTGCTCCTGATACAGGCCAGCTTGTTTCTGGGAGGGGTATTGTGTTTCTGTGTTACTTTTAATTCGTATATAACTGTATGTATCTGTGTATATCTGCTTGTGTATTATGCTAAGATGTAAATGTAGCTTCATTCCTTAATTTCCAGCCATCTAAGTCTAGTCAGGGTGATTTTGTTAAGTGTAGAGGGGTGGGTAACTCCCAAACCATCACAAAAATCAATCAGAAGTAACCCCTGGGAGCTTTGGAGCACAGCCAGCATGTGACCCTTTTTGACTTTTAGGGTAGAAAAGCCAAAACCCTCTCTCTCCATCCTGGTTCCTGTGTTTATCAAATCAAAACAGGCAGCACACACCACCGCTGTGGCTGCCTTGCATCAATCAGCAGCTCCAGCTTCACAGCTCTTACCTGGGGTATTTCCTATCAAAAAGCACATCTGTGGCCATTACCTTTTGGTGCAACAGATTTTAGCCTGGAAGCAAAATGAACACAAACAATGCTAAATTCATGCTGACTGGATTAGATTCCAAGGGAAAGAAGAGTTGGGAAAGCACCTACTTAAGCACTGACTAAGGATATTATCTCTGATCTGAATCTAGCCTCTGTGTGTGTGTGTTGCTGTTGAGTACACAATGTGGTTTCAGACACGGCCAGAGACAAGGAAAAAAAAAAACACGATTGTTTCAGGGTAACCACAAGGAAGATGAATGCAAATATATTCCTGTAACTGGGAGAGTTCCCTCCCTCTAAAGTCGGGCTCTGGTACATGGCCTCGGGGAAGCAAATTCGCAGCTACCTTCATTAGATCGTTTAGGAATGATTAATCCTAAGTCAGAGACGTTGGATTGCTGCACGTTGTGAAATGCTCAATTCCTGCAGTCCTGCACAGCCTGCAAGGGTGGCTTCAGCCGGCAGCCAGAGGACAGGCGATGGTGGCTGACAGATGCTTCCTGCCAGCTCTTATCTCCTCTCCAGCCCAGCTGATAAGTCCCCGCTGGCTGAATCACAGCCACCTGCCTCCCATCAGGATCCAAGTGGTGTAAGAGGCATGTGTCAGATCCAGCTCCCGCACACCGCACGCCTGGCACGCAGCCCACCTGGGCACCCTCTGGCTGGCACCACCGGGGCAAGAGGGGCCACGTGGCAGGACATGCTGCCAGCACCCCTGACCACGCTCTGCCTGCCCACCCATCAGGGCACCTCAGTGTCACCGTGTGCTGGGGCCAAGCACCAGCTGCTGGAAGTGCAGCTCATTCAACGTATCAAAACAGAGCACCTTGGCCGAAGTGCCCCAAGCTCATGGCCATGCCCTCTGTCTAAAGCTGCCTACAGCTCGGCCTCAGCTCAAACAGCAGCAGGACATTCTCACCAACTCCTTGGAGCCTGCAGGGTTGTCCCTGCATCTGGCCTACCTCACATCCCCTGAACAGAGGTTCCCTTTCCCTCCACTCCAGGCTCGGCTCCTGGGTCTGCTCAGCTGCACGACTGCGTGTGCCAGGGCTGGGGCCAGGCTCTCCTGGGACCAGGCTCTCCTGGGACCCTGCTCTTTGTCACAGCAGGGGGCAGCAGGGTGGTACCACCCTACACACGGGTCAGGAGATGCCCAGGCTCTCGAGAAGCACCGAACAATCATTTTGGAGCTCTGGCATTGTCACCGTTTGACATCCACCTCTGACGGCGGCTGGAGAACGAAGGGGCCAGGACTTGAGTTTTACTGTTTTATTAACCTCGGAGTAACGACTGCCAAGGACGAGATGGAAAACCCTCCGAGGAATCCGCTCCGTGGATCCGGAGCTTGCTGTCTCTCCAGGGTTTGCCCCGCGGGCCGGGATGGGGCTGGGGGCACGGGCAGTGCCCGGAGCGGGTCGGGCAGCAGCCGGCGGCGTTTGCCCAACAAGTGCCTGTCGGGGCAGATCCGCCCGCGGTACGGCACGGGGTGCGCTGCAGCCGGGTGCGCGTTGGCAGCAGGGCCCTACCTGCATCCGCCCGGGGAACGAAGGTACCGGAGGGCCCATGGCTGGCTCCGTAAGCGCCCGCGGCTACGGCCCCAGTAGCACGGCCCCAGGCGAGGCCTCACGCCGGGGCGGGCCGGGGCGGGCCGGGAAGCAGCTGCCGCTCCGCCCCCGCCAGCTCTGCCCTTCCGCGTTGGCGCTGCCTGGGCCCCGGTATAAAGCGGCGGCCGCCGCCCCGCCCGCTCCGGCCCCATGGAGACACAGTGGCGGCTCGTCGGCGGCAGCCCGGTAAGGGGTGGGGTGGCTGCGGGGCGGGAGGAGCCGGTGCGGCCCCACGGGTCCGGCAGGGCAGGCGATGGCCGCGGCCTGGCCCAGCGGGGCCCCTCGGAGGCCCGGCCGGAGCGGGAGGGGTGACCGAGGCCACTGCTCACGTCCGTTCTCGTCCCTCAGGTCCGGGGCGTGAGCGGAGGCCGGGAGTACCCCGTGGGGAGCCATGAGCGCGGGCAGCGTCTGCCCCGTCCCGGGCTGGCCTGAGACGTTCCTGGGCGCCAGGCCGCCGGTGTCCCGGCTGGCAGAGAGGATGAGCGGCAGGGAGCCGTGCGAGAGCCGCGGCCCGAGCGGGCTACCCGGCGCGGAGCCGGCCGAGGAGACTGGGGGCCCTGGGCGGGAGCCCTGCGACAGCGCCGAGATGCAGATGAAGGTGGACTTCTTCCGCAAGCTGGGCTACTCCTCAGAGGAGATCCACGTCGTGCTGCAGAAGCTGGGCCTGAACGCTGACACCAACACTGTGCTGGGGGAGCTGGTGAAGCACGGCCCGGCCGAACGGGACAGCAGCGAAGCCCCGCCGGAGGCCCCGGAGGCGCCGCTGGTCCCGCGGGGTGGGGCCGGCAACAAGAGCCCCGCGCCCACCCCGGGCCTCGAGGAGGCCGAGAGCGAGAACCTGAAGCCCATCGTTATCGACGGCAGCAACGTGGCCATGAGGTGCGTGGGGTGTCTGGGTGGGCACAGCAGGCGCTTCGGGGCTGTCTCTGCCTGCTGTCGTGGCCCGGTGATGCAATGGGTTTATATGACCCCTAGCTATGAGGGGTGTCAGGAGCTTGGGGGATGAAAATCTGGGGGGGTTCTGAGTGCAGACAGCTCTTACTGTATGTGCTGGTAGCGGCTGGCATGACCCAGGACACTTTTCACTAGTGAGGGTGAGCATCTTGTTTGCGGGCACAGGCTGCCTTGACAGCCTCTGCTGCCCATGGTCTCTGCCGATGGCCACAGAGCAGATGTGCTTCCTGGGGAATAAAGACATTTCCTTCTATTTTCTAGCTGAGGAGGAGGATAACTGAAGATACATTGTTCTCTTACCTAATGTCTTTATGTAAGTTTTGTAGCAGGAAGTTGCTCAATAAATAATGACAGGGTTAATTAGAGAAGGCTTTGTAACATGGAGCTGTCTCCTGCCTCGGAGACCAGTCTCCAGACTGTGGCTCTTGCGTTTTGGTTGCATTTTTGTATGGCATAGAGAATGGATGAGATGTGGAAAGGGCACTCCAGTGTGGTGTCACCCTTGGCAG
The DNA here is from genome assembly GCA_013400475.1 of Tricholaema leucomelas. Lineage (NCBI taxonomy): Eukaryota > Metazoa > Chordata > Aves > Piciformes > Lybiidae > Tricholaema lacrymosa > Tricholaema leucomelas. The sequence goes on from WAAF01017355.1 coordinate 324,572, forward strand.
GACCGTGACTCACCCTCAGCATCTCGGGTGTTCTGGTGCTGGTGGCACAAACCCTGCAGCCAGAGGCCACCTGCAAGGCCACGTGAGTTCAAGCAGTAACTTGGAAGTGCAGGGGCCCAAGTCTCTATGGAACATCCAGAATCTCTAGGTTTGGTGCTACTGGTCTGATTGTGCCTACTTTCACCTTGGCTTTTGTTCACCAGGCTGGCAAGTGTTGCCTGCCCTCACCCTGATCCATGCTGCTGCTCTCCCCACCTCATCATGGGGCCTCATCTTCATTAATCTCTTGTCCAGGGTTTCTCATTGTGCAGCTCAGAACAAGCCTCCTGCCCTGTGTTTTAGCTTAACAGCACTTGCAGTGTTTGTGATCACAAATGGTGATAAAAGCTAACCTTGGGTGCACGTGGAGCTGCTCTGCACCTTGCTGTGGATTTAATCCAAGGTGAAAGTGCCCAGAGAAGGTTTGGTGGCAGGTGTGGCTTTCTCTAAGCTGAAGTCGACAGCTCTGAGAAAAGACAGGGCAGAGTCTGCAGTGTGACTGAGTAACAGAGCCTGTGAGTCCTGGGAATTCTGCTGGGTGGGGACAAGACGTGGCCTGTGTGCTCAGGAGGGCCTGGTCCTGCTGTGTGCTATTGCTTGAGGAAAGGAGTTCCTTGTGAGACCTGAGCTGATGAGTGACTCTCGCACCAGCATTGACCTTGGATAAGTGCTCAGGCGCTGGAATGAGCTGCCCAGAGAGGTGGTGGAGTCAACCACCTTGGATGCCTTTAAGGGTCGTTTGGATGTGGTGCTTAGGGCTATGATTTAAGGTGAATCTTGTAGAGTAGGCTTATGGGTTGGTGATCCTGAGAGTCGTTTTCCAACCTAGATGTTTCTGTGATGAACAAGGTCGATTGTGTGTTTTGACAGAGGAGCCTCTTGCCGCCTCCTTTTGAAAGTGATCCCGAAGAGCAGAGGCGAGGTCCCAGCAGCAGTGAGTCAGGGCAGCCCGGCGGTAGCGGCGCTGCCCCGGGACAGCTCGGCTTGAGAAAAGCAGCCTGGCTTTTTTGAGCAATTTGCTAGAAGGGGAATTCCGTTCTGAAACTTCCTGTATTGATGGGGAGATGTTCCCTGCTGATTCATTTGCCGTGTGTACAGCAGCCTCCCCGAGCAGCTCTTGACAAACATATGCAAATCAGAGTGGAAATTAGCTTCTACTTCCTTCTAAGGGAATTTTTCCTTGGCTGCTGCCAAATCAGATCAGCCCAATTAGCTACTTTCTGTAGAGTTGAGATTGGTAGCAGGGGCTCAAAGAGAATCTCTGCTTTTCATGTTTATCTCTAAAGGGTGGTAGTAACCTGGTTGGTTATCTGCAGCAGAACCAGTCTGATGCTGCAGAGAACGTTTAGAGCATCTTCTGATCGTTAATGCCTGCCTAATTTGGGATTCTTAATGAAGATCTCTTAGGTGTCTCTTTAGATCTTGTTTTAGAGGCAGTGTTCTGGTACAGCTCTTCAGTTCTCTTGCTGGCTTCAGAGAATAGTGAGAAGAGGAGGAATAGAATTCTTCTCATGGTGCCACAGTAGCAGCACTTCCTAGCACTGCCTCTGTAGGAATGACTTCTGGAGGAGTTCACCACCTTGCAAAGTTGTGTTGGGAGCTGGAATGTCATTCAGGTGTAGGCAGGGAGAGCAAAGGTAGTGCCCAAGTGGGCAAAGTGTTCCTGACTTGAGACCAGTACTTCAGTAGAGTGTACGTTGCTGGAGCGTCATCCTGAGACACAGGCATCTGGAGCCCAAAAGGACACAGGACTGTGCTACAGAGCTGCTGAAAGCTTGCCAGAGCCATTATCAACAGAGGAGCTGATTACACTCTCAGTGCTGGCACTCATAACACAAGAGTGGTGGCTTCCTCTTAGAAGTTCTGAAAACTTATTGGTGTGACCTTAGGAATAGTGGAGCAGCAGCTTTGGCATTGTTGTGGTGCTGCTGATATCAAGCTTTGTTCTCAAGGCATCAAATTGACTACTGAGATGTTAGCAGATGTTGCTGCTTCCTGCAAACAGTGAGTTTGTAACTGACTGTGGGGGCCATGATGTAATGAAGCAGCATCTTCCCTGGGTGCTGATGTTCTTGAGTGCATCAAATGTCTTTGTTTGCTTAACTGTGCAAGCAAAGCACTGAGCGAGGGTGCAGTTTGCGCTGGCAGAGGTTAGCCACTGGCATTAGCTGGCAGAATAGGACAAAGGGTGTTCAAGATCACATTGTACCCAGGGCTAAAAATAAAGATCTGGAGGCCAGAGTTGAAGCAAAGGCTGTGTTCCAGAGCAGCTGCAGCAGTGCTCCCAGTGAGGATCAGAGTATTTACTGGTATACTGGGGCACTAAAAGCAGCAGTGATTCTGTAAAGGTCTCGGTGCCGGCACTGCCACAAGATGAGCAGTGCAGACTGACTGTGCTTCTCCCCAGCTAAGGGTTGTCTGAATTCCTGGATCTGTTTGCTCAGTGCATTGCCTGATGAGTCTGTGCATAACCTGAGCATTGACATCTCCATTTTCTCCTCTGATGCAGCCATGGAAACAAAGAGGTGTTCTCCTGCCGAGGGATCCTTCTGGCTGTCCAGTGGTTTTGGGACAGGGGACACAAGGATATCACAGTCTTTGTGCCATCATGGAGGAAGGAGCAGCCACGACCAGATGTATTAATAACAGGTGTGGAAAGATGGAAACCAAAAGTACCTTTTCAGGCTCACAGCTTTGTCATTTAATGAACTAGCAAAGTTCTGGCTAGTTAGTAATTAACTGCTGAATGGGAGATCTGAGCAGGAGGAGATGCAGTAAGCTGAGCTGACCAGCAAGAATTAGTCATTAAGTTCTGCCCTGAGCAAGTTCTTGCCTGGATCAGCTGGAACAATTCAGAGAGCAGAGAATGTAACATTACTTTGCTTCCTACCTTCCTCTTTCAGGACACATCTGCCTCTGACATGTTTGCCACTGCAGGCTCTACAGGAGATTTCCACCTGCTAAAAGCTAAAGCCTGAGTTTAGTCAGAATGATTCAAAGTGAGGGACGTTTGCTCTGAACCTGCAGACAGCTGAGATTTCCAAGAAATCTACATGTGCAGGGTGGCACTGCAAGGTGCCAACCTGCCAGTCTGGGGTAGAAATTGCCCTCTGTGTGTGAATACAGCTGTGAATGGGGCTGGCTGTATCTAAGCGACCTTTGGTGTGCCCTGAGTGTTCTCTCACCAGGGCTGGGAATCCCCCTCTGCCAGCCTCCTGGCTGGTGTAGGGCAAGAGATGAGAGCCTAGGCTGGGCTGTTGAGGTGAAACGACCGAGTGTTGCTGTCGCTGCTTTCATGCTGCTCTCTGCTCACCGCTGCGTTCGTTCCAGATCAGTACATACTGCGTGACCTGGAGAAGAAGAAAATTCTGGTCTTCACTCCTTCCAGGAGGGTTGGAGGCAAGCGTGTGGTGTGCTATGACGATAGGTTCATTGTGAAGCTGGCACACGAGTCCGATGGCATCGTAGTGTCCAACGATACCTACCGGGACCTGCAGAACGAGCGGCCTGAGTGGAAGAAGTTCATCGAGGAGCGGCTGCTGATGTACTCCTTTGTCAATGACAAGTACGTGCCCATCTTGCTCTGCTTGCAGGGCATCCCTGAGCGTGCTGCTCAGTAGTCTTGAGAGCAGCAAAACTGAAACAGAGGAGAGTATATAGAGTAGAGTTGGGGGTTGTTCAGCCTGGAGAAGAGAAAGCTCTGGGGATGCCGCATTGCAGCTTTCCAGTACCTGAAGGGGTGCTGCAGGAATGCTGTGGGGGGACTTCTGACAAGGGCTAATAGTGATAGGATGAGGGGGAATGGATTTAGGATGGAAGAGGGAAGATACAGAGTGGAGATTAGGAAGATTTACAGTGAGGGTGGTGAGACACTGGAACAGGTTGCCCTGGGAAGTAGTGGATGCCTACTCTCTGGAGGTGTTCAAGGCAAGGCTGGATGAGGCCTTGAGCAACCTGGGTTAGTGGAAGGTGTCCCTACCCATGGCAGAGGAGTTGGAACTAGATGATCTTTAAGGTCCCTTCCAACCATTCTCTGATTCTGGGCTGTCTTGTCAGTGATCAATGAAAAGAGCAAAATGCTGATAGAATGCAAAAGTCCTACAGAGAAGGAAATGTGGTGTCAAGAGCAGCTCAGCTGTGCTGAAGTACAAAGCAGTACCTCAATAGCTGTGCATGGTTTGAGCTAGGAACTCTGCTCTAGTGGAGCTCCTGAGAGGGCTCCAGGGCTTGATTTTTCTCCCAGGACAATCCTCAGCAGGCCCAGCAGCAGCAAATCAGCCACAGAGCACAAAATCCCCCTTGTGCCTGAAGTGAGACATTTTGTGCTGATTGTTGGCAGGTGACAAGAGGCTTCTCTGTAGTGAAAAGGGAAAGCTTGTTAAGGCTTGGCTAGCTTTAAATCTTCAATGAAATGGGAGACTTTGAGAAGACATGAAACCCTACCCCAAGAAAGTGAACTGCTCCTGATTTGAGATGTTTTCCTTCAGGTTTATGCCTCCAGATGATCCCTTGGGGCGACATGGCCCCAGCCTGGATAACTTTCTCAGAAAGAAACCTGTGGTGCCAGAACACAAGAAACAGCAGTGCCCCTATGGTAAGACCTAAACATGGGGGCTGAGCTCTCTGAAGTGAAGTTCACCTTTAGTGCTGCTGCTTATTCCATGCTCATCCCATGCTCTGCCTTGCCTTACAGGGAAGAAATGCACTTATGGAATTAAGTGTAAATTCTACCACCCCGAAAGGATCAATCAGCCCCAGCGCTCCTTAGCTGATGAACTCCGAGCCAATGCAAGGCTCTCTCCAACCAGAAGTACCAGTGCCAAGGAGGAGAAAAAGGGCAAAAGAGCTTCCCAGGCAGAGCTCTTGTGCTCTGTGCCCACAGAGAGTGATAAAAGCTCTTTGCAGAAGGTCTCAGCAGAGAGGAAAAGTTTGCCTCACAAAGCAAAGCCCAGCGATGTTCTGCTTCAGGTCAAAGGTGGCTGCGTGTCAGGAAGTGTCCCTCTGAACAGTGGGAGCCACAGGTCCTCCGAGAGGTACCAGCCTCATATGGACTCTCTGTCTTATATCTCTCAGGAGCATCTCGACTCAGGCATTGGATCTCTGGAGAACCAACTGTCTGATATGTGGCCTTACAGATCTGCCAGTCACTGTGATCACTCCCACGCTGATGCAGTAGCAGCAGTCTGCAGCTGTGGGAGGCAGAGAGCAGTGTACACACATTCTCCCAGCTTAGAGCAGAACGGGCTGGCCTCCTACAAGCACAGTTCCCATAAATCTTCTTCCTCTGGTGCTAGCTTCTTGCAGTACAGCCCTGAGATCTCTCACTCGGGAGCCCCTCACTCTTTCTCAGGCTACGGAGTGCCTGTGCACCCAGCTAGCCCTGGGCAGTACAGCCTGCCCGGCGAGTACAGTGCCCCTCCGCCCCGCTCTCGTGAGTACTGGTCTGAGCCGTACCAGCTGCCGCCGCCTGCGGTCAGGTCCAGCAGCGTGCGGGATCCCCGAGCGGTGCAGAGAGCCCCGGGGCCAGCCTATGCGGACTGTGGGTCCCAGTGGGCAGTGCCGGACCAGTTTGCAGAGGAGCGTGCCAACGTGCATGTCAAGCTGTGCGGCATCTTCCACCCCCACCTGGTGGATGCTGTCATGAGTCGCTTCCCTCGGCTGCTGGACCCCCAGAGGCTGGCTGCAGAGATCCTCACCTACAAGTCCCAGAACCCTGGTGTCTGAGGCTGGTGCTGAGGGCAGCCCTGGATGGGCAAAGCCTGAGGCCAGTGTCTGTGCTCCAGCTGCCATAGGTGCCTCTTGAGAGCCCCTCATTCCTTGGAAGTACGAGGCTCCAGCTGGAGGCTGGGGTCTGGATGGGTGTGCTCACAGCCAGTTCTGGTCTAGACAGTGCCCCTCTGAGAGGTGACAGCACCCCCAAGGGCTCTGGGTGCTGGACGAGGGGAGGCTGCAGCTTCAGAGCCAGGCTTCTCCTTTGGGATTGTGTGGGGAGTCAGGCACCCCTGAACTCCTGCATCTGGTCAGAACTGGAGGTGGCCTCACGCTTCCCATTAGCTTGTTTTGAGGTGGTTCAGTGTTGTCAGGCATCTGGAGGGAGAACTCAAGTGGGCTTGTGGAAGATGAGGGGATGCTACCTGTGCAGTGGTGTGGGGCTTGTGAGGACAGCTGCATTGTCTGACTCTTGGTTCTAAGCTAAGCCTCTTCACTGAACCCTGCTGTGCATTTGGGTGGAGAATGCTGGGCTGTGAATGTGGTGTGAAGCTGGGTGACTTTAATTTGGCTTTATTGGGGCACTTCTTTTATGATGCTTTCTGTACTCCTCCCACCTAAGCTTATTCAAGATGAGGTCATTCTCCAGTTGGTACCACAAGTGCTTAGCAAGCTGCTCAGCTCCCTGAAACGAGGAGCTGGGGATGCAAGCCCTGCTCAGGAGGAGAGGCTGGGGCTGCTCCGAAGCTGCAGGCAGCAGTTTGGTGCCTGCTGGAAGCTGCACTGCCAGAGCAGGAGCCTGAGCGTGCTGTGGGTGCTGCTCAGAAGCCGACCCTGCTGCCAGCCTGTCACAGCTGTCCCTGTACGGCACTGACAGCAGCTGTCAACGTTGTGCCTTTTGTCTTCAGCCAGCAATAGTCAAACAGCTGCAGTCACCTCTGGAGCTGCTTCCTAAGGATCCCTTCAGCTCGTTCTCTGCAAAGCTGTTGTTTTATCTCCCTTTTTACTGAGGTTTTTCCTGTCCCCTTCAGCTTTGTCCAACTGTAGCAGCAGCCAAAATAGTAGAATAAGACTTCTTGGTAAGACTGTTCCCCTTTTTGCTCTGGAAGATGTTTTGTTGTTGTTGTTGTTGGTTGTTATGTTTTTTAACTGTAGATACTGTAACAGATTTTAAATATGCAAACCCAATTGCTGTAGTAATTGGTTCTGGTCCTGGCATTTCACTGTGCTCAGAATGCAGAAGATGTTCCTTGCACTGGCAGGCCAGAAGCAGTTGATTTGTTGATACACATTGTATCTGTCTTCTCGTTAATGTTTTTAAAGACGTCCAGCTTGTGGTTAAACCAAGGTTGTTGAGTGGCAAATCTGTGAAGTGGGAGAGCAGAACCCAGCTGCTTCCCCAGAGCCATCCTCGGGAGCAGTCTGTCATTGCCCTCCCTCTGTCCAAGGGGTGACCTACCCAGACTTGGCACCATGTGCCATGAAAACCACAGGGACACAGAAACCTGTATGCCTGGTAAATGATGATACATTACAACTGGGTAATGTTTCATGTTAGTAAGCAAAATGCTTCTTAATTTTAAGTAACCTGATACTTTGCATATTTGTAAATGACAGGAGAAAAAGGAGAAGGGGTGGGGGGGAAAGAGGGTTTTAATGTTATTTGTCCAGCAACTTGCTGCTTGCTGCTGGTTTTAATTAGGCCTGTTCTTGACTTAGCCATTGTGTTACTTGGCCTGGTCTGTCGTTGTGCTGGTGGAATGCTGATATCTGCAGCTTCTCTTGCAATCAGAGGATTTCCATTTTCTACTCAAGCTGACATTTTGCTGAACTTTCTCACTATGCAGTATTTAGTTTCTGTACTGGAGGGAGGCAGCTGTGTGCAAGCCACGGCAAAGCAAGAACTTGTCTTGTATCAATAAAGTGCTGAGTTGAGTTCTTGGGTCTTGTGGTGGCTTTTTGGAAGTTCATTCAATGTCTTGGTTGGTTTTCCAGGCAAACTGTCCTTCCTTCCCTGGGGTTCCTCTGACAGGCTGAGCTCTCTGGTGGCAGCAGCAGGCTGGTGGAAATCTCATCAGCATCTGTGTCTGAGGGGTGGGTGTCAAGGTGAAGGTGCCAGACTCTTTTTGGCGGTGCCCAGTGACAGGACAAGGAGTGACAGGTATGAGCTGGAACCCAAGAGGTGTCACCTCAACATGAGGAAACACTTAAGGTGAGGGTGACAGAGTATTGAAACAGGCTGCCCAGAGAGGTTGTGGAGTGTCTTTCTCTGAAGACTTTAAATACCCACCTGGATGTGTTCCTGTGTGACCTGTCCTAGGTCATCCTGCTTTGGCAGGGGAGATGGATTTGATCTCTGGAGGTCCTTTCCAACCTCTGCCATTCTGTCATGTCTGGCTATTGACAAACTTATTAATCAATGAGATGTGATGAGGCAAAAAATGAAACTGCTCCACGTGGCTGTGGCTGACAAGAGGCTGCCCAGTGGTCAGTGGCACTGCTGGAGCTCTGGCAGGCAAAATGTGATGGGGCAGCACTGCTGAGTGTGGTTCTGGCTGCTATGGAAGAAGCATGGTGTTGGTGGATGTCTCAGGTGCTAGGGCAGTGCTCTCCTGGTCACTTCAGAATCAATAAATGTTTCAGTTTTGCTGGGCAGGTCTACAGGGCAGGCTGGAGGTAAATCCATCTCTTAGCCAGTCACAGCACAGCTGTGTCAGGTGTTGAACATGAGCCTACACGAGCTGTGACATGTCAGGATTGCTCTGCAGCTTTGCTGTGAACTGGAAGGAACTGCAGGAGGAACCTCAATGCTGCCAGTCCTGTGTCAGAACCTTCCCCTCCCACCTGCACTGCAGCACAGCCTGTTCTTATCAGGCTGGAAAGAACTCTGCAGCCTTTGTTAGATCTGTGCTCCGTGGGAAGCAGGGCAGTGGCTGTCTCGGTTAATCACCACCAAGGGGAGCAGGTGCTGCTGGAGATGGTGCTGAAAGCAAACCTGAAGCCTCACAGGCTGAAAGGTCATTTATTGGCTGTGGGAGAGGAACCTCCTGAGGAATTCACCAGGAGGCAGTGAGCTCAGGTGGCTCCTTAGGTGTGTGGTGGCTGAGGGGTGGGGAGAGGGCTGAGTGATGTCATAGATTTAGTCAAACCTCCCAAGCAGGTGAGGACTTCTCTGCTGTTTGGTCTGGGGACTGTAGTTGAAAAAACCCAGTGAGATTTTAAGGCTGATCTTCCTCTAAAACACCTAAGCAGATCATCTGAGTTTGGCAGGGTCTGTTATGTGTGGGGGGGGAATGTTTGGCTCTATTTCTGTTTCAAGCTGAACTGGTACAACCCAGGGAATGGATGCAGAAGCCCAGAGGTTCGGTACTGTAACCAGGAAAGGAGAAGCTGGTGGGCAGCTGGCCTGCTTCTGACAACCCTGGTTGGACTTTGAGCCATCTTGGGGGAGAGGGTCAGTCCCTAACACACTGTGCTCAAGATCCTGGCCGGGAGCTGCTGCTGTGTGCTGCCATGTCACCCAGAAACCCAACCACTTCCTCTGGAATCTTTCCCCCATGTAAAGGTCGTCTGGATGAACCTGCACCTCCTGCCCTGAGCACCCTCTGCTCCACCCTCTGCTGCCCCATGTGCCTGGCAGCCCAGAGCCTGGGAAAGATGGGAATGCTGCTCGGATCTGTCCTTGCTGCAGACTTTTCCCACGTGCCCTGGGCCAGCACCCTGGGGCTGCCTCTGGCTCTGCTCTCACAGTGGAGTTTTCAGGCTGTGTCCTGTGGCTCACCACTTCCTCGCGTTGCTGCGGCAGGCCTGGCCAGGGCTGCTGTGCCTTTTGAGTTGTGTTTCTTACCCGTCTGAAGTAGGTTAGATCTTCCTGTTACACTGAGCTGTTGGAGCTAAGGAGGTCGCACAGGCAGCCCATGAAGTTTCCTGTACAGCTGTTGCCCTGCTGGCAATGTGCAGATGGTGATGTGTCTTGCTGAGCCCCACAAGAGGCTGGCTCTGCTCTGAGGGGCTTTTCCTACCCTAGCAGGAAGAGAAGTTGCTGCTGTTCCCTTGGGGAGAGAGAGCTCCTGGGACCTGCTGGAGAATGGGGTGCAGAAGGCTCCTGAAAAGCATCAGGTAGGGCCCAACCAAGCAGTGGCATTGCTGAGATGCCTCAAGGCTGCTTCTGTTGGGTGGTGGGGCCTGGCTGGAGGGCTGGCAGCTCAGCAAAACAAGTCTGGTGACCCTATCCATCACCAGCTCCTTCCTTCCATATCAAAGATGCTGTCCTTCACACTTCAGCAGTGCTCAGGTCACTTGTCACCCGTGCTGCTTTGTGCTGGAGCCAGGTCTCTGCTCTCAGCATGAGAGGATGACTCTGGCTGCAGCTTGCCTAAGTCCAAGGAGGGTGGGCTGGGGTGAGGGAAAACTTTGAATGTGAGGAGGCTGGGTGAAGGTGCTTGTAGAGAGCAGTGAGGGGTGCAGCAGGGTGTCTGGGGTGTAGGGCATGGTCTCCTCTTGGCCTGCCCAGTTCTGCTAGGAATAGATGGAAAAGGTAAAGAATTGAATCCTCTGAAGAGATTCCAGCCCCACCTGGACACTGCTCTGGGCAAGCTGCTGTGGGTGAACCTGCTTTTAACAGGGGGTTGGACTGGATGATCTCCAGAGGTCCCTTCTAACTGCCCCCCAGTCTGGGATTGTGAGAAGGGCTTTGCTCCCACTCTGCAGTGGCAGAAGGAGCAGGCAGGGGAAGAGTTCTTCTTCAGCAGGGTGTCCTGACCTTGTGTTTTCAGATGAGTGCTCAAAAGAGGGAAGGAAGAAGTGCGAAGCTGTGCTGTGCCAGGGGACCAACTGCTGCATTTGCATTTCTCCTTCCCCTGTGCCAGGCAGTGACCCAGGAAGGGCCCTGGGTGGAGGATGCAGCCCTCATTCTGGGAGGACCCTGCACCCAGGGTCTGCAGGGCCCAGCTGCTTTATTTGGTTTGCTCCTCTCTCCCTGGCACCAGCTGCCCGGAGCGGGACTTGCTCTCTGAGCTCCCGTTTCAACCAGTCTGGTTCCCCCTCAGGGGATTTCCAGGATGTGGCTAGCTCAGCTCTAACACTTTAAGGCGTTTCCAGGGATGGCAACCTGACCCAAGGCTCCAGCAGGGGCTGCGGGAAGGAGGCTGCTGCGTAATGGAAGGGCACGAGTGTGGCATCGCGTGGGGGCTGCGGTGCTGCCGCCCGTTTGCGGCAGGTCACCGAGGAGGAAGCAGGTTCAGCATCAAACGACCCTTTTTGCCCAGCTCAGAGGCTGTAGAGCTGTTCTCACCCTGTGGGGTGGAGGAGGAAGAGTTACCACGAGCATGGCAGCAGTTCTGCCCTGCCTGTCTGGGGCACTGTCTTGCAGTAGTGCCCCAGTAGCCACAGAGTGAATGTGGCATCGACCTGAGCAAAAAGGTGCTGGGGATGGAGAGGGTCTGGGTCCTGCCAGAGGGGAGGGATGTGAGCAGAGGCAGGGAGGCTGGTGGTGGGTAGTGCAGTGCTGCCAGAGGAGGCAGGGAGGCTGTTGGTACATGGTGCAGTGCTGCCAGAGGAGGCAGAGAGGCTGTTGGTGCATGGTGCAGTGCTGCCAGAGGGAGGGATGTGGGCAGAGAAGCTGTTGGTGCATGGTGCAGTGCTGCCAGAAGAGGCAGGTGGTGCACGGTGTAGTGCTGCCAGAGGGAGGGATGTGGGCAGGGGCAGGGTGCATGGTGCAGTGCTGCCAGAGGAGGCAAGTGGTGCATGGTGCAGTGCTGCCACTCGCCCTCCAACCACACATCTCTCAGTTCCCTGTTAGGTTATGTCCCTGCACTCCCTGAGGCCAGGATTTCCCTGGGGAAAGTTATTCCTCAAGGAGTTGCAGCAGGGAGCAGCAATGTTGTCTCGGTTTCTCTTGAGCAGGCTGCCCAGAGCGAAGTGACCGTGGGGAGCAGCCAGCTCAGGCGTCCTGGAGAAGCCACCAGCGAGGAGCAGCCCTGAGCTTCACCCTGAGCCTGGCCCCGGCTGCTGTCCCCACGCCCCCAGCCCGCGTTGCACAAACGTTCTGGAGTAAATACAGCTCTGGTTGAGCAATAGGTCAGGAGGATCTGCATGGCCTGGTGGCCACGGGAAAGGTTTCTGCAGCTCTTGCCTCACTCGGAGGCGGGTGCTGAGTGCTGCAGCAGGGGCTGCCCACCCACTGGGCTGCTCCAGAGCTGGGCATGGAGCTAATGGGGCTTATTTTTTCACCCTCCACACCCTGAACCCTTCCCATGGCAGAGCTGCTGGCAGGGGAGTTCCAGCCCAGCAGATTGCAGCTGTGAAGATGAGCCCCTGGCACATAGCTGCAAAGCTGGCACCTGACACCGCCTGTGTGGGTGATGCTGCTCCTGTGGGAGAGGGTTTGATCAGCTTGAGCCTGGGGGTTCACTGCAGAAGGGACCCAGGAGCAGGTCATTCACAGGACCTGACTTAGCTCACAGTTAGAAATACCAAGCAGCCTGCAGGAGCCAGGCTGGTGCAGGATGAGTCAGGCCACTGCTATTCAGGTTGCATCAGTTCCCTGATCTGGGTGCTGCATGGACACGTTGGGATCACTGCTGGCTCTAGGAGCCTGTCCCCAGCCCCTGCCCCCGGCCAGCTCCCTGAGGTGGGTGTGGAGGCTGTGGTCAGGGCTGTGGGGACATATTCCATGTCCTCTCTGGGGCCTTGGGGACAGCATCAGGCCTAAGATCACAACAGCTGTTCCACAGCCATGTGGGGTTAATTCTCAGGCAGAATCAGCCAAGTCTGCCTGCTGCTGGCAACACAAATCAGAATGGAAGTATTCTCATGAAAGCTCTTGTGCTGGAGGCCAGTGCTGAGAGCTGCAGGCCTGTGAGGAGCAAGGTCACAGGACAACCCTCAGCTGTGTGCCATGGGGGGATCCCTGCACTCACCCCAAGGTGAGTACAAGCACCAGCTGGAGAGGAGACAGGAGAGACTGGAGGCTCCTCTGGATGGTCCCAGGAGCAGATGTTTGCCTGTATGGTGTGTCAGGGCATCTGCCCTGCTTAGGGAGCCAGCTTTGGGCACAAATCTGTTCCACGCTTTGTCCTTTGCCCCTCCCCAGAGAGCACTGAGGTCTTGGCAGGACAGTGGGGCTCAGTCATTCCAGCCCCTGCAGGAGAAGGACCAAAGAGACACAGCCAGGGGAGAAGTCATCTCTGTATTTTACAGCAGTAGGCACAGCCTGTAGTGCCCTGAGGCTGGACCAAGGCGCATGCCACACTTGGCAACCCAGGACCTGTCCTGCTGCCTATGGCTATGCAGGCTCTGCCCTCCTGGAGCTGGGAGGCTCAGCACCCTTCCCATTGTTGTCTCCCATTCCTGGGCTGGGGACAGGCTGACCCAGCACAGCAGGGTGTGCTTGGTGCAGCTCAGAGCCTGCTGTGCTGGGCACTGGCTCTCCCCAGGCACAGCATCCCTGGTTGAGCTGTTCTGAGAGGACCAGGGCTCCTCAGCTGCCCCAGGGGGGGCAGTTCCGCCTGGGTGCTGTTGCAAGGAACCATCTGAGAGCTGTGACGTGTGTGGAGCAGCTGACAGGGACTTGTCTGGCCCACGAGGAAGTGGATGGGGCAGCTCTTGGGTTTTGCAATCCATCCCCGGTCTCAGTGTCTCCAGCTTGTGCAAGGTGAACAGGGGCTGGTGATGATCTTGCTGCCCACTTCTGGAAGCTCCCAACAAGTTAGAATCATAGAATCAGCCAGGTTGGAAGAGAGCTCCAAGCTCATCCAGTCCAACCTAGCACCCAGCCCCGTCCAATCAACCAGACCATGGCACTAAGTGCCCCAGCCAGGCTTGGCTTCAACACCTCCAGGAATGGCAACTCCACCACCTCCCTAGGCAGCACATTCCAATGCCAATCACTCTCTCTGACAACAACTTCCTCCTAACATCCAGCCTGGACCTGCCCTGGCACAACTTGAGGCTGTGTCCCCTTGTTCTGTTGTTGGTTGCCTGGTGGAAGAGAACAACCCCACCTGGCTACAACCTCCCTTCAGGTGGCTGCAGACAGCAATGAGCTCTGCCCTGAGCCTCCTCTTCTGCAGTCTGCACACCCCCAGCTCCCTCAGCCTCTCCTCACAGGGCTGTGCTCCAGGCCCCTCACCAGCTTTGTTGCCCTTCTCTGGACACCTTCCAGTACCTCAACATTTCTCTTGGATTGAGGAGCCCAGAACTGCACACAGCACTCAAGCTGTGGCCTGAGCACAGGTCAGCAGATCAGGAAGATGCTCCTTGCTGGGCTCCACCAGAGACAACCCACCCAGGGCAGAGTCAGCCCAGGGGTGGCTTTGACCTGTTCCAGGCAGCTCAGAAGCCCAATCTGTTCCTGCTTCTGGGAAACAGCCACAGTTCTGCTGGATGGGCAGGGCTGGGCTGGAGGCACAAACAGGAATATGGGCACACAGCTGGGACTGTGCTGTCCTGGCCTGTGTCCTGCAGTGCCTGTGCATGGAGGGACGTGTGCAGGTGCCCTGCTTGTGCCATCACTCATGGTTTGTACCTGTCATGGAGCTGCCGGCCCCAAAAGGCTGCCTGGGCACGGGGACGGCTGCCAGCGTGGCTCCATCCACCGGCGTCCTTCAACAGAGCCAAAGGGTGAGAGGGGAAGTGACGGCTGGAGACCTGCAGTGCGGCCCTGGGGGGAGCTGCTGGGTTTCCCCACGCTGCCCACTGCACAGCTCCATCCCCAGCTCTGGCTGCAGGTGGCAGGTCCCGCCCTGACCGCAGGCTCCTTGTCCCCCTCAGGTCCCCAGCCTCTACCTGCTGTGCTCTCCCCCTCGCTCTCGCTGGCACTTTGGTCCTCAATGTCCCCCAGCAGCTCAGGGCTGTCGCTGCCATCCCATCGCCGTGGGCACTCCTGCATCTGGGATGAGATGTGAGGGTCCGGGGTACCGGAGGAGACCGGGGGGAGGTCTGGGGTGTCCCCCGGGCACTTACCCTCTGTCGCAGGCTTTGCTGCTCCCGCAGCAGCTCCAGGAACCGGCTGCTCCACAGCAGCTTCTCGGCGCCCAGCTCGGTGCAGAGGAAGCGGACATCAGCCTCCAGTGCCTGCAGCCTCCCCAGCACGGACTCCAAGGTGTCGCTGCGCCGCTGCCGCTCCACCGCTGCCCTGGCACCACAGCTCAGCTCCTGCCAGCACCCCCGAGGGACACCCAAGCTGCCCGCACCCCCGTGTCAGGGACACACCTGCCTGCCCGGGCTCCAGCGCAGCAGTGGAGTCCCTTTCTTCCTCTTCTTCCTCGCTCCCCTCACTGCCACTTTCCAGCCTCAGCCGCAGTGCCACACCAAGCTGAAAGCCACCACGGACAGCAGGGGCTGACACATCCACCTGCAGCCGAGTCCGGATGGCCTCCGGCACTGCCTCTGACCGGGGAACCTACAGCCCGGCTGGTGCCACAGAGCCGCCCGACAGACCATGCCACCGGGCTCAGCTGTGCCCTGCGCAGCCACCAGGGCATGGGGGCACCTCGGGGGTGTTACCTCCTCGGTGACGTGGAAAGCACCGTCCCAGCAGCTCTTACAGCAGATCAGCAGGTACTAGAGGAGAGGATGGTGGCCGCACGGTGAGTGCAGCAGGCTTGCCCCTGCCCCTGGGACTGCAGAGCCTGGAGCAGTGTCCCATGTTCCCGTGGCTCTCAGTGGGCAGAACCACGCAGCACCGTGGGCCAAGAGCCAACCCTTCAGTGTGAGGATCCCAGTGCCCCCCAGCCACGCTGCCTCAGCTGCACCAAACCACAGCCCCCAGTGGCACCGGTACAGAGAGCCCTGGCAGCATGCCCATGCTCTGGGCACACACCACGTTTGGAGCCAACACAAGCTGCTGAAGGAAGGCTCTTGGGGAAGAGGCCTTGCAGTATCAACCCATGCCAGCCTCCAGAGCCACCGCAGCCCCCGCAGCATCATCCCAGAGAGTGAGAGGAGCCACCAGCACCCAGCACGCAGCAGATGCCTCCACCTCAGCACCAGTGGGCTCTGCCTGCCCATGGGGACCCTGCAGACCAGGACAGGGAGAGGTGATGTGCCCACAGCCTTGGGAGCCCCTGCCTCACTGCCCAGAGGGACGTGTGGCAGCCATGGTGGGCACCATCACGCACTAGGGTCCAGTGCCGCTCCCTGAGTGCCAGAGCCCAGCATGCAGGATGTGCCCAGCAGGGACTCCTGCTGCCCCTCCCCAGCTCTGTCCCCTTACCAGGTGATGCAGCCCACGAGGACCCCTCCCCAGCGTGGCTGCTGCCCTTCCTGCCTGGTTCAGCTCTCGGCCGCTGCTTGGTCGATAAACTCCTGCCTAATCCTCTTGGTGACGAGGCTGGGCAGGGGATTAGTGCTTCTCCTGCTCTACCTTTGTGCCCATAAGGACAGCAACTGCTCTGCCACCCTGCATTTGCTCTGCTCAGGCTTCAGCTCCTGCAGGGAAAGGCCTTGGCATTTGTTTTTAATGATTGCTTTCCCCTTTCATCAGCATTCAGGTCAAAGCCTGGGCAGCAGCCCTGACTCTTGTGTCCAGGGACCCTCCTGGGGACCTTCAACCACTCAGGCTCTTTAGGAAGAGAAACAGAAGCTTTCAGCATCACAAGTTTTAGGCACAGCTGCCAGAGGCAAGCTCCAGCATGCAGCTCACAACACACTTGTAGGGGATGGTGCTCATATTCCTAAAATGACTGCAGGCCCAACACTGTCCTCTCCACCCTGACAGTGACACTGCTGTGGAGATGCTGCTGCAGAGCTGTGGTCACTCATGCCTGGCCTGGGACAAGTAACTGTTCTCTTGTCCCTGTCCCATGGCAGCCACAGGGCTGCTGCCCATCAGCAGGAGCCAGGAGGGCAGGACTGTGCCAGCAGCAGGACAAGAGACCTTTAACTGGGACCTGAGGGGTTGCCATTTCTACCCTGATCAATGTGCTGGCTCCCCGGGGCTGCTGCCATCACTGTGCCCATCAGAACAGGCTGTGCATTTCCTTCAGTGACAAACAATGCTGGAGACAGCAAAGGTTGCACTTTCCCCGTGTCCCCGCAGCGCCCCAATGCCTGTCACAGGGACAGTGCAGCCGATTGCCACAAACTCAGTCTGCACTCACCGGGCTCCAGCTGCATCAGCTCTTTGCTGCTGCTCTGCAGGTCATTGTTCTGGTCAGAAAGGTGCAGCAGCTTTCCTTCAGGTCAAAGAGAAGGGTTTTACCCTCTGAAGTTCAGGTGCTCTTGCAGTCTTTGTGTTAGAACAGCAGTAGCAGTGGGAGAAAAGCTGCTTTTGTACCACGGCCAAGCAATCAAAACCCATCAGCCAAGGCTCCTTTATTCCAGCAAAGCCAAGCCTTTTAGGAGTTCCTGCTGTTTCCTAGATCTTCCACCCCCCTGTATTTAACCTCTCTAACTTAAAGCACAAAAAAGTAGGCCAGCTTTGCAGCTTGGCCTTTAAGCTGTTCCATCCTGACAGCCACAGCCCCTGACAGTAGTGCCAACAGCTTGCCCTGCCTCAGGATAAGCCCCCTCTGTGAGGGCCTGCAGAGCTGCCTTGATCCTTGAACCTGCAACAGAATGAGGGAGAACTTCTTCCTTCCACACCTGGCTTCAGTCGTGGGCACTGCTCTGCACCTGCTGAGCTGCCTGGAGGGAGCTGAGAAAGCACTAAGGTACCTGGAGAGCAGAGGCGCAGCAGAAGGCAATGAACACTGGGACTGGAATGAGTCGCTCCAAGCACACACAGGGGGCCGTGGGGCAGAGGCTGCAGCCCTTCCCATGGCCCTCCCTCCACCAGCAGTGTTCAAGTAGATACAAATGCCTCAACAGCTTGGTAATAAAACCAACCCACTGCCTGCAGGCAAAGCAAAGCTTTCACCTTCAGCACTGGCATCTTGACTGGCTCAGTAAGCAGCACCCAGCACCCAAACTGGTCCCTCCATGTGCTCAGCCAGTGGCAGCCCCTGCTGCTGGGCTCTTACCGGCTGGCATCGTGCCAGCAGCAGCTCTGACCTACAGCCAAGTCCCACCCAGAAGCAGGATTAGCTGAACACGGCCGAAGATTAGTGCCTGGCAATCCTTTCAGGACTCAGTGTTGTGTCTACCAGAGGAAAGAGAGAACAAAGAGTGACAAAGAACAGCTCTTATGCCAAAGTGGAAGAATTCCAGCAAAGTCCTCACAAAGCAGCTGGAGGATTAAAAAAAAAGCAGGAGTCGAAGTGTGGACTGAAGGAAACATGAGAAAAGAGACAAAGATGGAACTTTATTGTTTATGTACAAATGACAGAAGTTTGTATTAAAAAGAGAATCCATCCAACCTCGAAGACAGCCAAGAGCAAGATGGCTTTGAGCTCCAGCCTTCCCTGCCTCTAAAAGCAGTGTGTACATTCTAGGGGATGGTGTTCAAACTGAAAAGTCAGAGAACAGGGCAAACCACCTCCTTCTCTGCTCAACTAAGCATCAAAATGAGCTGTTCCACAAAATGAAGATCCTTCCACTCTACATGGATTAAAACAAAGAAAACCAAAAGTCAATTTGTTAACTGTACACTCTGGTTTAAAAAAACAACAAACCAAACCCAAACCAACAACAACAGCAACGACAACAACAAAACCAAAACGAACCTACACCGCTAAGGATCAGCAACGAAAGTCATCTATGTCTGACAACATGGATGGGACATTCTGAGTCATACCCCAGTTCCAGTGGAAAAAGAAATAGCTCTCCACGGGTTTGCAGATGACAGGGGTGGCAGCAGCAAAATCAGCCAATTTTAGGAAGTTCCTGACTGAGGTGGAAGCACAGAATTGTCAGGAATTCAGGACTACTACTACTACTACACCTACACCTTAGTCCTTCTGCAACTCAGGTGATTTAAAAATGAGGCAAAGTACATGGTCCAAGATTTTTCTGCCCACCCACTCCCCCCTTCCCTCCCCTGCCCCCCAGCTAAGTTCTTTAGAGTGAGCCACTCCATCTGCAGCCACTTGGCCAGAGCTGCCAACGTGCTCAATCAGTCGCCTGGTACTTTTCTCAGTGGGGATTCATGTAGACCTACATCCCAGAAGCATCATCACTGATGGGTCTAGTAGTCCTGTGGAGAGAAGAAAGGAGAGGCACATTAGGAGCTTTCCAGCTCCACTTCTGCTTGCAGAGCTGGGATTCTCAGTCTTCTCTCACTTCTACATACCATTAATTGCAGGCAAAACTAGAAAAGAGATTGTTTTTTTTATTCTTGAATAAGAATAGACCCTGGTTTTATTCTTGAAAAGAAAAGACCCTTCAAAATCTGCACCAACCAAAACCAGATGCTTTTAATGCTCCAGATCATGACAAGGTACCAGGAACGCAAACCAGCTTTTGCCACCACAAGCGCACGAGACTGAGCTGCAGCCTAGCTCCACAACAAGCCTACCTGGGCTTAGCTACTCTTAAATCCACCAGACAAAGCTTATTTCATACCATGATAGTCCTCAACCATGACAATAAGATCTTAAATTACAGCAGAGGGAGGCTTTGTGAGCTTAGGAGTCAAGTCAGCCACTCAAAGTCTAGCGATGAGCAATGAAAACAAGGACAGAGCACAGATACTTACGGCTCTTGGCTTTTTGTTTAACTTGAGATCAATCCTGTGGTTGGAAAAGATAAGAGAAATGTCCATTTCAATACATGACACCAAGACTCGAGTTCAAAGAACCAGCTACTGCATATGGCACAGGCTACAACAAAGACTATTTGGTTAATTCAATCCACATTCTCAATTGGGGCTGAGCCAAATCACTGTCCCAGTATTACTGGACAAGAGAGCAGGGAGGAGATGGAGAGTGGATTCTTTAGGTATTGGTAAAAAAAAAAAAGCAACATTCCATCCTCTCCCAAAAAAAAAAAAAAACAACAGAGTTAATCAAGGTTCAGCATCAAAATCAAAGGGAAGTTAAAGCAGCATCAAGAAATAAGGTTAAATAGGCATGCTCTACGTTAATCTGTTAGGACTGTAACTATGCCACAGGGAAATTATTCAGACATAGTGAAAATGGTTAATTACTGGGAGTAAAGAAAGGAATTTGAGATGAGAGGGATCACAAGAGCCAAAAAAGCAGAGAGTTGGTTACATTTTTCCAGAAGGAAATCACCAAATCTACACTCATCTCCTTCAGAAGCAAAGCCAGAAGAATCAGGTTTGAAACTAGATCATTTTAAGGTTTCAAAGGTTCTCTATTAAAAGCAGTGAAACAGTAGAAAGGTAAAGGAGAGTGAAGTTAATTTTGCTGAAGTTATTAAATAAAATGTTACCTCCATCACGTTTTTCTGTTTCTAAAAAAACCTTCCCAGCCTACCCTAATATACATACCTACAATTAAACAGATAAACTAGGGGTTAGAAAGGTCTCAAAGGCACATTGGTGTCTACACACTAACAACACAGCACAAATACTAAGTCAAGTCAAACTTACTCAAAGTCATAATCAAACATGCCAGACGGGCTGAGGGGCAGCATTTGAAAGGAAGAAAGCAATAGAAATTAATATACTAATGAATTAAATCAATTAGTTGATTAGCCACCCTAGTGAGATTACTAACAAAAATAAAAGGAAAGAATCAAGCTACTGTTTAAAGGCCACAAAGTTCTTCAGATCTCTAAACCAGGGCTGGGTGCAAAAAGCCTTCCAGATCCAGCGATGCAGAACCCCCTCCCCATGTGGATTTCTGGGAGAAAGGAGTTGGGGCAGAGGCAGAGTGGTGCTGCAGGAAGGGTTCTAGGGCTTGGAGAAGAGCTCAGAGCTGTCAGTGCAGCTCTCAAGCAGAGGGCAACTGATTTGGCTGCACAAACCAGTGAGTGAGTGGTGAGTAGCAGCAGCTTTGTCTGGATCATTACAGCAAAGCAAAGCTTGGTCAGGCAGAGGTGGAGACAAGAAGGATGTGGCCAACTTTGCACCCAAGTGTCCTCATCACACATCCCCACACACACACCACACCCTCCCTCCTTGCACCCACTCCCTCCACAGCTAAACAGAGACTGTGGGCACTTGGCAAGAGCTTGTTACAGTTCGGTGGCACCACCCCTTGGCACTCGCATGGTCACCACAGTGCTGTCCCAGACCCAGTTCTGCCCCAAAAGCCAACAACTCAGATTGTGGGAAGGGACTGATCATCAAATCAGCTGAACCAGCAGCTTGCCAGCACTGGATTTCCAAGAGGAAACAGGATTGTTCTCTCCCGAAATACTCATTAGCCATGGAAAGTGCTGAGCACACAGAAAGTCTTGGCCTTCCTGTGGCCTCTTGACTTCAGTCAAACCCTGGAGCTTCCCTCTGCTTCTCTGTTTTGAACTGTCTGAACTTAAACTGTCCAGTTCTGCCCAGTCTGAGCCAGCTCTCCACACTATTCTGGGTGGCAGAAAATCCAGTGGAGTACTGACTGTCCCCAACACAGAACACAGAATGCCTGTCCCCAAGACCTCCCAGTCCTTCAGAACAGGTGAGCAGAACTCAAATGTAAAGCTGGTAACCGGAAGAGCCTCTGAACAAAAGGAACTGCTGACATTTCTCTTTGGTTTTGCCTTTTTCATTCCATGGACTGCAGGACAGCCCTGCATAGCTCTTCCCAAAGGGCACTGGGGGCTCAGAGCATTTGAAAGCACTTCCAACAGACTTCCAGACTGTGTTTTTTTAAACCTAGATGTAGCTGGAAATTGCTTCTGTCCAAATTTAGGGGACAGTCAGCACAACGTGCACAGGTTTTATTACAGATAAACGTCATTATCTTCTTTTAATTATCTACCTGGCCATGTTAAGCATCACAAAGCAGTCAGTCACTAACTTGTTAAGCCTTCCACAGCACAGGTGTGTCTGCAGGTAGAATTTCTGGACCAGACCAGACCAGGGCTCCTTGTGTCCAACACTGTCCCCATGATGCTGCCTCAGGAAAGCAGCAGAGCCCCTGAAGTCCCCCAACTTGTTGGTGGGGCAGATTCCTCCTAACTCCTGTCACTGAAGTTTGGGTTGTGGAACAAAGCAAAAAAATTTCTCTCATGCACAGCTCTTGCCTCAGCCCCACTGCAGGGCTGTTTGCTCCTCGTGGAAGTGCTCAGGATGCTGCTTTCTGAGGCTGCCCCTCAGGTTTACAGCTTGTTCCTCTAAACTGGTTTAGATGTGCAGTGTCTTGTGTTACCCCTGAATTTCCTTCTAATTGTCTACAGGCAAATAAGGAGTTTTCAACTGCTCTGCATTCCCAGCTCCTGAGGAACCAAAGGCACTTCTGCTGTCTTAGGATCTTCACCCAATTAAGCCTCTGCAGGAAGAAAATTGTAATCTAAGAATTACACACCAAGGACTCAAAACCTAACAAAGGAGAAAAAGCAGTTACAAGTTCATCAAGCACTCTACCTACCTCTGCACATCCTCCCAAACCAACCTTTCTCCACTTTTACCACTTTTCTTTCAAACACTTCTCTCTGGTACCTGCATGGGAAGGTCCCTTGAAGAGGAAATCCCATCCACACACAAAGCCAAGATGCTCACAGTTGGCAAGGACACTTCATTTGTAAAAGCTCCTTGGCTTCTAACACTCTGTAGGTACCAGTTCAGCCACAACTTCCAGGGAAGCACAGCTCTGCAGTAACTCTCCTCTTGCCCAGAGCATGGAGTTTCCAGGGTTTCCTCCCCTTGAGCCTGACCCCATGGTGGAGTCAGCTCCACGGGGCACCGAGTCTGGGTGAAGCCGCAGGCTGTGCCAGCCCACAGGGAGCAGGTGGAAGGCAGTGGGAGGTGATTCAGGTTTCTGAGCCTCCCCCCAGCCCACTGTGCCCGCCTCAGGGGTGTGCTGTAAGGGGCAGAACTGGTCATCTAAATTCAATCATAAACAGTTCAAGAGATCTGCTTCAGAGGAATTTCAGGTCAGTTTAATAACAAACACTTCTGAGGTTAACGTGACAGAGGAACTCTTCTATGGCACAGTCAAAAGAGATTCAAGTTTGGGACGTGACAGCTGAAAGGGCTTGGAGTGGAAAACTGTGAAGATACTGGGAGTGCCCACACCCCCGAAACATTCAATTTGCTTCTGCCCCCTCTTTCTGCAGAGGAAGCACTGACACTCCTGTCTTACTTGACTCTGCAGAAACCAAGAAGCCAGCACAGGAGGCCAGGACTGCAACCTCC
This sequence comes from Tricholaema leucomelas, assembly GCA_013400475.1. Classification (NCBI taxonomy): domain Eukaryota; kingdom Metazoa; phylum Chordata; class Aves; order Piciformes; family Lybiidae; genus Tricholaema lacrymosa; species Tricholaema leucomelas. The sequence goes on from WAAF01017355.1 coordinate 347,457, forward strand.
CTCCACTGGAAGGAAGAAAACTTAATTCTCCTGAAGAGACAGAACTGAAACACTGGGCCAAAATCAGAGCTGCACCAGAGCTGGGGTTAGTGCCCTGTGCTGTTTAACTTCTCCAGCTTCAAGCCTCCCCTCCTGGACACAACAGGGGCAATGGGGTCCTGATGAACACTACAGGAGGTGCACAACTGAAAACAGAACAATCACCAAATTAAGTGACCTGAGCTGCTCATTATTCCAACAAGTCACCAGTTCCTGTCACACAATGCAGTGAACTCCACCACAGTTAAGACTCAGACTCAGGACAAGAAAGCTGCTGGCACCACTAACCTGTGCCGGTTTTTGTTCTTCCGTTTTTTGTGGCTGCTGTGGTGGCTCCCAGAAGAAGTAGAGGAAGCAGCTTTCTGGGGTTTCACTCCCTGCACAGACCCATCCAGCTCTTCAGCATCCTCCTGGCTTGGCTCATTCTCCTGATTGTGGAAGTCTGGAGAAGTGTCACTTTCCGTGCCACTGCCCGGCTCCCCTAGAGCAGGACAGAGCAGCACAGAGTCACTCCCGCAGCTCACAGCCCAGGCTGCCCTGGCAAAGCCCTGCATGGAGGCAGCAGGGATGCACCCAGCCCCAGGGCACCATGTGCAGAAACCTGGAAAGTGTTTCTGAAGGACAGCAAGCAAGCTCCTCAGCCACCGGAGCAGAGAACTGCATCTGATTTGGTGTTCATCATCACACACTTACACAAATCCTGACTGCAAGCAGCATCTCCCCACCTCACCTGCACCTGAACAGAACAGCAGACACACAAACAAACACACTGCTTCAGCTCCTCCAGCCTCTGCCTCCAGCGAGCTCCAAATCTGTTCCAAGATTTATGCACAATAAACCCTCACTGGCTCAGCCTGACTTCTGCTTCTCACACTGACTCTGCTGAGCTGGGGTCCACAGCCCATGCTGGGAGCGCTCAGGGGTGGCAGCCACAGTCTCTGGGCAGGAAGCAAGAACAGCAGGGACTCAGACAGCTGGAGATGGGGCCGAGGGGCGAGGAGGAGCACGACTCTTTCCAGATTACTCTGTCAGGAATGAAGAGGTGACTTACGCTTCTCGATGAGCTGGTCCTGAACTCCAGCTAATGCACTGACAGCCTGCAAAAGGGAGAGGGATGTCAGAGAGGGCAGAGGTTCATCCACCGCTCTCCAAAGACTCAGAGCCACAGCAATCATCCCACAGACACATCTGGGCTCTGCTGCAAAGAGCTGACAGCCCAGCGCCAGCATGGCCCAGCGGAGTCGGGTGAGGAGCAAGAAGATAAAGCCACAGCTGGCAGGGAACGTGTGTGGCATGGGCGGTTCCCGGCTGGAGGCCACTTTCACTGCTCCAGGCAATGGGAAAAGGATCTCTGGAAGAGGCTGCAGTGGGGGATGAAGATACTCGAGATGGGGGAGACAGGGCAGGCACTGGAGCTTAAATGGAAAACTGCTCCTGCAGCTGCGGAAGCGCCAAGGGAAGGAGATGGGGACTGGGATGTGGATAGGGACAGGGATGTCCACTCAGTGCCGTCAGCACCCAGCCCGGCACTCACCGCTGCCGAGGTGACAGAGGACTTGCTGAAGAGCCGCTCGGCCTCCTTGAACTTGCGGTTCCTGCGGTCGTTTTTGCTGTTGGAGTTCCTGAAAGGCAGTGAAAGGTGATAGCGCGGGGCGGCGGGGCCGGGCGGGGCCAGGCCGGGCCGGGGCAGGGACTCACTTCTGGTTGGTGAGGTACCGGTCCCAGCCGCGGATGATGTTCCCGTACATCTGCGTGTCCTCCAGGTAGCTGCCCTCGAAGGCGTAGATCTGCCGCTCCAGGTTGGCTAGCGTCTCCTGCCGGGCACAGGCAGCACATGAAGCGGGCCCGGCCCCGCGCCCGCCCCGCGGCCCAGGCCCCGCCACCCGGCTCCGCCGCCCGCCTGCCCCGCGGCCCAGGCTCGGGCCCCGCCGACCTCCGCCTATCCCCGGCCCCTCTGCTCACCGCCAGCTCCTGTTTGCGCTTCACCAGCTCGGCCAGCTCCCGGCGGGTGTCGGGGATCTGCGGGGGGCCACCGGCCTTGGCGTGCAGCGCGGCCATGGCGGCTGCGGCCTGCGCGGGCCGGGCGGGGCGGGGCGGCGGCGGCGGCTGCGCTGCCGGGAGGGGCCGCCGGGGGCAGCGCCGAGCCCGGCCCCGCCGCCAGCTCCGCCCGGCCCCACTGCTCCCGACCCAGCCCTGGCCCGGCCCCTCTGGAGTGTCCCCGCCCGCTGCCCGCACCCCCAGAGCAGGGACTTGCGGCTGAGAGTAAGGCCTCGAGTACGGAGGCCACTGAGCTGGAGCGGCTTCGGTTTCCACCGCCCTCAGCCTCTGCTCTCCGATCCGGCGGCCGTTCCTCAGCACCGGACGGTACCGGCAAGTCAGAGCGGGTGAACTCAGGCACCGGATCCAGCCCGCGGTGCTGCTTTGGGAGCTTCGTTCCAGCTCTTGTGCACCCAGCCCCAAAGCAGCCCGAGAGGTCAGCTCCCCTTTCACGGCACCCATCAACTCGGTCCGCACTCTGGTTGGGCACTGAACGAGCCTCCGGGGCCAGGCTCGATAAGGAGGGTCCAGGCAGAGGGAGGCGTACAGACCCCCACCCCCCCCCAGACAGAGCTTCTCACAGAGAGCAATCCTGCATCTTCGTTTTAAATTGATTTGCTGTCCTTGATACTGAAAACAAGGACTGAAAGCAAAGCTATTTCAAGGAACATAATAAAGGGGGGAAAGGGGATGCAAGAGAAACATTACAATTAAAATCAAGTAGGGCTAAATGTACAAATTCTTTATTTAAAAACCCCTAGAGTACATATAAAGGAAATTCTTCCTGGCAAAACTCATCCTACCACTGTTTGAAAACCTACCTCAGTGCCCCTATTTACATCAGAAACTTCCAGGCTGTGCATACAAGATGCAGCATTGGTATACACGAAGTATGTACACAGCAGGGATGAGCTTGTGACACTCAACAACATCCAAGCAAATGAGTAAACAATGTGGAAAATACACATTTCTTATACCATAACACGATGGGGAGAAGACACCAAAACCAGGGGAGATGTGAGTCTTTTCAGTGAGTGGAACTGGCTTTTCTCATCCTGAAGGGTGTTCTCTTATGGGGAAGAGACTATTTTAAACAAATGACTTATATAAACTTAAATAGTGCAAACTCTGTCTAAAACATGTCACCAGGGAAAGGGGAATTATGCACAGTACAAACCCACCCAAGGAGACGTTACTCGTGGGGCAGGGGTGGAATCAGGAACCAAAGGCCCAAGCATTAGAGCCGGGCACTCCACACCCAGGGACAGTTTCAGCACTGTCTGTCACAACAGGTAGAGGCAGACCCTGACCGTGTCACAGAACTGACACTCGACCCCCAAGGAAAGGTTTCACTTCCATTCCAAAGAACCATGTAGTTTTTGGTGTATTGCAGTGCACGTTGCCACAAGGCAAACAAGGACCCAACACACGGACACAAGAGGGGCTTGGCACCATTTCTGCTGCCTTAGCTGCCAGCTGGGTCAATTCTCCTGTCTGGAGCTCCTCACCGGCAAAGGGATTTGGCAAACTACCAACAGGATGCGTTACAAAACATTCTGTGTTACTTTCTAACTCATATTTTCAGTTCAGTAGCATTTCAAAGGACCATGACAAAACAGTTAATAAACATCACGTCAGATGTGCCAGTGGTGTGGTTTGCAGCTCCCTAGACAAGAGCAGTCTCAACGTGTGTTCAGCGTTCCCAGCAGTTGAGCTTTCACATCCAAGAGCTCTTCTGCTTGTTGGGGGAAGGAAAAAACCCAAGGAAAAAAAGCAAGCCGTATCCTGATACACACAACTATCAGAGATGAAAAATCAGTGAGGTTCCCCCAAAAACGCTACGAGATCAGCAACGGAAAGGACTTTAAGGCAGTAAGAGGCATCAATGCTGTGATGCTTCAGCATTCCCATCCCAACACACGTTCAGCTGCAAAGAAAATCTTTCCTCTCCCCCCCCCTCTCCCTTCATCTCCTCCTCATCTGTTAACTATCAGAGTCTTCCTCCTTCTCCTCCTCGTCATCATCGTCCTTTGTGTTGGCCTCAGATTTATCTGAAGACTCATGGAGAAGGACATACTCCCTGCTGCTGAACCCGAACTTGAGCACATCCTTCTCCTTCAGTTCGTAGTAGCGCTGGGGCTCGATGCGCTGGTTGTTGAGGAAGGTGCCGTTCCCCGAGCCCAGGTCGATGATGTAGGGTCGCACGCGACGCCCAACGGTGCCATCAGCACGGGTGTACTCCACCAGCCTGAGGAGACAGAGACACAGCCACAAGGGAATCACACACTGAGAGAGCAGAGGGACTTCCCACGAGCCCCACTGCAGCAACAGGTCTCTGTGCTCAGCAGCAAAACACTGTGTGAGACTGAGGGAATTCTGCCAGGCTGCATCATTGCCTGAGCCTGCTGATGTAAACCTGCAGTTCCCACAAGAGAGCAGATGGCTGCTCCCAAGGGAGCATCTCTGCAGCAGCAGCAAACTCCCTGTTTAAAGATCAGCAAATTCCCAGTGAAGAAAAACTCACCCTGAAACACTTTTGCTGCCAGTTACACTGGCCAGCTCACTCCAGTTCAGCTACAGAGCTCTGTGTGTTTCTCCTGCTAAAAGGCTGCTCACAGCTAAATGAGAGCAAGTAGCTATTTCTGATTGCTGCTGAGACAACAGCAGCAGTCAGCCAAATATCCCAGGGAGGCTGTGGATGCTCCCTCCCTGGAGGTGTTTAAGGCCAGACTGCATGAGGCCTTGGGGAGGCTGGTCTAGTGGAGGGTGCCCCCACCCATATCAGGAGGTTGGAGTAGACGATCTCTGTGGTCCCTTCCAACCTGAGCCATAACTGATGTACTTACAGCAGACCTATGCCTCAGCTGCACACATCTAGGGCTTTGGGTTTTGTTTAGAAGCTCCTGAGCAACCCCGCTGCAGCAGCAGCAGCAGCAGCACTTACCGGTACTGGAAGACTGCGTGCTGCTTGGAGCAGGAGGGGTGGTCGATGGGGATGTCGGCGATGCGGCGGTGCCGACCCAGCAGATAGGCACTCTGCCTGTGGATGTACATCACGGGCAGGAACTCGTCGTTCTTGAAGGGGTAGAGACGCCAGCGCTTCTTGGGGATCCGCGCCTCGGGGGGCTCGCTGTACTTAATCACAACGCCCCGGAAGGTGTTGGTGTCCTCCAGAAGCGCACCCGACAGTTCGAAGCTTGGCTTCTCTTTGTTTGCAGCAGCTTTTTCTTTTGGTTTGTTATCAGACTGCCCCAGTTCAGGGTTCTGGTCACCACCACCACCCCCCTCCTCATTATTCTGCCGATGCTCTCGTCTTCTCTCGTTATAAAACTCCCTCTCTGCTTGCTGTTCGCGGATGTTCTGCACATCCCTCTCTCGCTCGTGGCCTCGAACTCCAGGCCTCTCGCTAGGATTCCTCCTTCTGTCTGAGTGTTCTCTGTGTCTGTCCCTGTCACCACTTCTCTCCCTCCTGTGTTCTTCTTCTGAGGGATGCCTCTGCTTTCGCTCCTCATTCCCCCTGCGGCTGTGATCATCTCGCTCCTGTAAGGAAGAATCCCTTACAGTGGCACGTTCAAAGATGAAGAGCAGAGAATCTGCCCCAGCTTTTAAGACAATGACAACCACACACAGAGCACCCTGTGCCTGGACGTGCTGGCGTGCAGAGCTGGCACACAGCAACATAAACCCCAGACTATTTGGATTGCTGCATTTATCGAAGCCAGATCAAGAGACGGCACAACGCAAAACGTGCTCCGTGGTGGCACAGCTGGACCCACACGAGTGTGGATGCCCACTCGCTTCCAGGCAGCGCCAGACCCGGGTCCCACGCGGTACTGGCCCGGCCCGTTCCCCGACACCGAACGCTCCGAACATCAGAAGGCAACATCTTCGTGTGGAAAGCGCCTTTCGTAGGTCGCGCCGGCGAGTCTCAGAGGTACAGCTACGGCTGCGAGGCCGGGAAGCGCGCAAGGTCCCGACAAGACCTCCGGGGGTAGGACTGGGCCTCGCTGCTACCGACAGCGCGATTTACCTGCTTCACCTTCACGGCGGCGTGATGCGGGCTCCGGCTCCGTCTGCCGCGCGGCGACCGGCTCCTCCGCCCGGCCTTACTCTTCCTCTTAGGCGATCTTAAAAACAACGAGAGGGGGAAATGAACCACGGGGCCGCACCGGAACAGAGCGGGGCCCGCGTCCGCTCCTACCTGCTGCTCCTGCCGCGGTTGCCCGGGCGCGGCCCGGTCGGCCCCCTTCGCTCCTCGGCGGGCGGCGACTGGCTGCCTCGCGCCGAACGGGAGGCGGAGTGCCGAGGGCTCCGCTTCTCGGCCTTCACCACCGCTTCCCGCCGGCGCCGCTCTCGCCGCCGCTCTGCCGCCTCCTCCATGGCGCCGCTTCCGGCTCTCGCGCTGCGCCCGGAAGCGCTTCTGCCGGCCCGGCCCCGCCTCCGGCCCGGCCGCTCCTGCGCAAGCGCCCAGCGAGAGCCTCCGCAGTCGCCATGGCAACGGAACAGCAGTCGCCGCGGTAACGGCTGACGCTGCCGCCATGATCCCGCCGCCGGACTCCCTGCTGCGCTATCACACACCCGTGCTCGTCACCCGCCGCACCGAGAAGCGCTCCCCGAAGGTGAGAAGGGCCCAGCAAGACGTGGAGCCGACGGTCGTGCTTCACCCGCTCCTACGGTGCTCTGTTCTCTCCGCAGGTGCCTCCGCTGCAGGGAAGCCCGTCGCCTCCCGCACCGACCGGGCCCGTCCCACCATCCGCCGCCGAGTCCACGAAGCAGGCGCAAGAACTCCTCAACGCCATCCTGCCGCCGCGGTGAGCGGGGCCGGACCCACCCGCGCCTGGCAGTGCGCGGGCGAGACCGCTTCGTGACTGCCAGTGCTTCTCGTGGCAGGGAGTGGGAGGAGGACAACCGCCGATGGGTGCAGGAGGTGTCCAGCGCGCCCGGAACCCGCCTGGACGTCGTTCAGCTCCAGGAGCAGTTGGACCTGAAGCTGCAGCAGCGGCAGGCGCGGGAGACCGGGATCTGCTCCGTGCGCCGGGAGCTCTACTCGCAGTGCTTCGGTTAGTGGCTGCTGCGGCCGGGGCGAGGCACCACCCCGCACCCCTGCGCTCCTTCCACCCTACACACCCACTGCCCCTCAGCGCTCTACCTTCCAGAAGGTTCCGTACAGCCTCGGGCCCGGCAGGGCTTTGTAAGCGTTACCACCCACCGGGGCTCTCGGCTTCTACAGGGAGGATTTTACAGTGGCTGTTACTCACAGCTGATACTCAGATGTTGCAAGAGTAGTGAAGGATGCAAGGAAGCTCAACGCTCACTTGGTTGTACCTAACCTGAGTTAAATTACAGTAGCTTAAACCCCTGACTGTTACCTGCTCTTGCAGGCTGATGACCTGTGATGGTTTGGGTGTCCCCTGCCCCCCACACTTTAGAAATCACCCAGACTAGACTCAGTCGGCTCTGGAAATTTGAATGAAGCTTATATTTACAGCTGGCACAATTTACAAGCAGAGAGTTACAGTAGATACAGAGGCTGCCATGGGTTTGAGCAGGATTCTCCTTGAGGCTTTTGACTCTTGAGAAGGCTTCCAAATAACCCTCCAAAAAAAGTCACCTTTGAAAGAGTTTGCTGTTAAAACTTCAGTGGATAACCATCTCCGTTGTCACCACAGGGGCTGTGACACCACTAATGTATTTCCTAGCACTTGATGCTACAGCTGGATTGTAGCAACACAAGGCAGATTAGCATTATCTCTAGTGACTGCTGCGGTGCAGAGAACAGGTAAAAGCCTCTGGGCTTTGTTCAGTTCAGTCTGGAGAAGAGGAGGCTCCCAGGTGACCTTCTGGTGGCCTTACAGGACCTGAAGGGGGCCTACAAAACAGCTAGGAAGGGACGTTTTAGGCTATCAGGGAGTGCCAGGACTAGGGGGAGTGGAGCAAAGCTGGAGGTAGGTAGGTTCAGAGTCGACATGAGGAGGAAGTGGTTGAGCATGAGAGTGGTGAGAGCCTGGAATGGGTTGCCCAGGGAGGTGGTTGAGGCCCCATGGCTGGAGGTGTTTCAGGCCAGGCTGGCTGAGGCTGTGGGCAGCCTGCTCTAGGGTAGGGTGTCCCTGGGCATGGCAGGGGGTTTGGAACTGACTGCTCCTTGTGGTCCCTTCCAACCCTGACTGATTGAGTGATTCTTTGTGTGCACCCAGCAGTGAGTCTTTCTGGCTCCCTTTTCCCCCCCTCAGACGAGCTGATCCGGCAGACCACCATCGCCTGCGCCGAGCGTGGGCTGCTGCTGCTGCGCGTCAGGGACGAGCTGCAGATGACGCTGGCTGCCTACCAGACGCTGTACGAGAGCAGCACAGCCTTTGGCCTGCGGAAGGCGCTGCAGGCTGAGCAAGGCAGGGCCGACATGGAGAAAAGGGTGAGTAGGGCTCTTTACAACCTCAGCCTGCAGCTTCTCTTACGTTACACGGTGCGAGGCTGCCGGAGCTCAGCTTCCCCATCCAGTCAGTCGTCTCCGGTTCCACGGGATGGCAGCAAAGATCGGCAAAATTCCGTCCTTGCCTTTTCCAAGCTTTAATTGTCCTTCGGGATCGATGTGCTGTTGTATGTGGAGCTCTTTATAATGTACAACATAGAACTTAGCAGAATCACAGCGTGCCAGGTTGGAAAAGACCCCCAAGGATCATCTGGTCCAACCATGCTAGGTAACAGTGGAGTTGAAATGAGCTGTCACAGCACCCTGTCGAGCTCAGTCCAGTGTAGGGGAATCCACTACTTCCCTTTGGAGATGTTTCCAGTATCTGACAGTTCTCATGGTGAAAAATGTGCTTCTGGAGTCCATTTGGAACCCCTCAGTACTAACTGGTACCCATTACCCCTTGTCTTTTCCACATGGAAAAATAGAGTCTCCATCCTCTTGGTACCCACCCTTTATGTATTGGTAACAGAATTTGTCCCATCTTAGCTAAAAATGGACTAACGAACCAATGTGTGCTCTTTTCCAAGATTGCAGAGCTAGAAACCATAAAGCAGGAGCTGGAGAGACAAGTGAGTGAGCAGAAAGCTCTTTGTGCAGCTACTGAAAGACGGGAAAACGAAAAGCGGCAGATAGAGGAAAAGAAACATGCTGAGGAGGTTCAGGTCCTGAAAAAAATGAATCAGCAGCTGAAGGTGAGTAAAATAACACAGTGCCAAATAGGAACACTTCACGGGATCATAGGAGCACAGGATGTTAGGGGATGGAAGGGGCACAAAGAGGTCATCCAGTCCAACCCCTCTGACAGAGCAGGACCATACGATCTAGCTCAGGGCACACAGGAACACATCCAGATAGGCCTTGGGAGGCCCAGAGAAGGAAACTCCACAACCTCTCTGGGCAGCCTGTGCCAGTGCTCTGGGACCCTTCCAGTCAAGAAGTTTCCCCTTGTGTTGAGCTGGAACCTCCTGTGCTGCAGCTTCCATCCATTGCTCCTTGTCCTACCCCAGGGAGCAGTGAGCAGAGCCTGTCCCCCACTCCTGACCCCCAGCCCTCAGATATTTTTAAACATTGATTCAATCCCCTCTCAGTCTTCTCCAGACTAAGCAGCCCCAGGTCCCTCAGCCTCTCCTTATCAGACAGTGCTCCAGTCCCCTCATCATCCTCAAAACCCTCCCTTGGACCCTGTCTCTCTTCAATTGTGGAGCCCAAAACTGAAGGCAGGACTCAAGATGAGGTCTCACCAGGGCAGAGTAGAGGCAGAGGAGAACCTCCCTTGATCTGCTGGACAAATGCAACCAGATATGAAAATAACTTTCTCCTTACAGTTTCAGAAGTGTTACATTTCTGATGCATTTGTGTTCCTGTCCCTCTTCATTGAAATTCTCCATGAAAAGGGGAAAAATTGCTTTCCCATCCTCTACTCCCTTGCTTAGTCAGCAACTGGTCAGGACTAGCAAACCTGAGGACAGCACCAGCAGGTGGAATTCACTGAGTTCCAGTCACACACTTGTCAGGGAGAGCCCAGATTTCATTCAGAAAATGATAAATTGGTGCAGTCAGGAGAAGAGCAGGAACCTGCAGCTCCAATCACGGAATTAATCAGATTTGAAAGACCTTTGAGATCATGGAATCCAACCTAACACCCTCTAATAAACTAAACCATGGCACTAAGTGCCTCATCCAGCACCTCAGGAACAGTGACTCCACCAACCCCCAACAACAGAGGCTCCAAACTGCTCTGACACCCCAGGAATCCATTTCTGCATACCTGTGAGGTTACAGCAGCCACCCCCCTTCTCGATTAACAACTAGAAAATCAAGAGAAGGCAAAGCAAGATGTTTTACTTCTTTGCTGTTGGCCCTCAGAGTTGATGCCCTGATAACAAGACACAGCACTTAACAATCAGTGTCAGCTCCTAAGAACAACTGCACGTGTGCAGCAGGGACCCACTGCAGGAGAGACACTGTGCATGCTGCTTTAGGAAAGCACAGGTTCTGCAAGGAAAATAAAATCACACCTATTTGGTGCCATGGTCTAGCTGATTGGATAGGGCTGGGTGATAGGTTGGACTGGATGGTCTTGGAGGTCTCTTCCAACCTGGTTAAGGATCAATGCTGGGGCTAGTCCTGTTCAGTATCTTTATTGATGATCTGGACTAGGGGATTGAGTCCAGCACCAGTAAGTTTGCAGATGACACCAAGCTAGGAGCAGTGTGGATCTGTTGGAGGGTAGGAGAGCCCTGCAGAGGGACCTTGCCAGGCTGGATGGGTGGGCAGAGGCCAATGGGATGAGATTGAACAAGGCCAAGTGCAGCGTTCTACACTTTGGCCACAACAATCCCAAGCAGCATTACAGGCTGAGGAGAGTGGCTGAGAGCAGCCAGGCAGAGAGGGACCTGAAGGTGCTGGTATAGAGTAGCTGAAGATGAGGCAGCAGAGTGCCCAGGTGAGCAGCAGAGCCAGTGGCATCCTGGGCTGGCTCAGGAGCAGTGTGGGCAGCAGGACAAGGGAGATTCTTCTGCTCCTGTGCTCAGCACTGCTCAGGCCACACCTGGAGTGCTGTGTCCAGTTCTGGGCTCCTCCATTGCAGAGAGATGTTGAGGTGCTGGAAGGTGTCCAGAGAAAGGCAGCAAGGCTGGGGAGGGGCCTGGAGCACAGCCCTGTGAGGAGAGGCTGAGGGAGCTGGGGGTGTGCAGCCTGCAGAAGAGGAGGCTCAGGGCAGAGCTCACTGCTGTCTGCAGCTCCCTGAAGGGAGGCTGTAGCCAGGTGGGGTTGGGCTCTGCTGCCAGGCACCCAGCAACAGAACAAGGGGACACAGCCTCAAGTTGTGCCAGGGGAGGTCTAAGCTGGATGTTAGTAGGAAGTTGTTGGCAGAGAGAGTGATTGGCATTGGAATGGGCTGCCCAGGGAGGTGGTGGAGTTGCTGTCCCTTGAGGTGTTCAAACAAAGCCTGGATGAGGCACTTAGTGCCATGGTCTGGTTGATTGGCCAGGGCTGGGTGCTAGGTTGGACTGGATGAGCTTGGAGGTCTCTTCCAACCTAGTTAATTCTATGAGTACAGAACCTACCACAAACAATGTGAAATGCTTCTGGCTACAGTCAAGCATACACCCATCACCCTAAGCTTCTGCCCTTACCTTCACCACTCCCAAAGTATCTCCTTTCTAAACCATTAACATCTCCAGGCCATCTTGAAATGTTTCAGGGCACAAAATGAAGTAACTTAGATCAAATGTGTGCTGCCCTTGAACTTGTGTTCCTGCCTCAAGCATCTGCCCAGCTGTGTAGGTACCACTGCTGTGGCTGATTTTGGTGGCAGCTGTAGGAAGGGGACAAACCCAAGAGCTGCAGGCACTCCGTGCTTCACGGGGAGCTCACCCATCAATCTACTAATTGGGCGTCAAGTTGTCTCAGTAACTGAGAAACTTGCTGTTCCCAGCTACTTTTGTCCCAGAGTCAGTTTATGTTTCAGAGGTTGGAGTGCCAAGTATTTCATTTAGCTAACACAGCCCAGCCTGAAATCAGAGCTTTCAGACCATGGTTTCAACAGCTTTTATTTAATTTCCTCTCACTGCTTTACATTACCAGAGGAGTCTTTCATTGTATGGAACCAGGGCCAGCTCTTTTCTTCTCAAGAGTGCAACAAGTGAGAATGCCAAGAATGAAAAAGCTAATTTATAAAACATGCAGGAAGGAATGGAAGAGCTGAGGGGGAAGAAAAAAAATTACCCACCCCAGCCTGCTTCTCTTCAAGTATTGCAGCATCCCCCAGCTCCTCCCTTGGTGGCTAACAGGCAATTTACCACTTTGCAGCGACATTGGTTTAGTTTATAGGTTGAATCTCATTTGACTCACTGTTTCATTTGTTTTTCAGGCCCAACTTGAAAGCATCGTTGCAGCAAACAAGTAGATTTTTTTTGTGGGGGGGAAGGGTTGCCCTCCAGGCAGTGCTCAGAAGAGCTGTCAGAGCAAGAAGGTTGCAATTAAGATTTGTCTTCATAAAACAATCTGAAATTTCCACTTACCGGTAACTGAGGCAGAAGAGCTCTGTTCTTGCTTTCTTTCTTCTATTAAAGAGTTGAAATTCAAGAGTTGGAATTCCTTGCTAATTTCTGCAGCCTCTTTCAATGCCCTTCTCAGCCTTCAGCTCATTGAACAGTCAACCTGTGTGGGGCTTGCCTGGTAGTACTATGTTAGATGACCTTCAAAGTGATAAACTAATAAACGTTTCTTCCCAAACCTCTGTGGCATTCATTACTCTGAATGTGGTGTTGAGTGGCTGCAGCAAGCCTAAGTCACATTCAGTAAGAAAGTGCAGGTGATTCTTGGGACAGGTTTTTGAGAGAGGGATTGTGTTGGGTATGTGCAAGTTGTTAATTGTACTTCTAAACTCATTGTCAGAGCCATCAGTGGTGGCCTGGGATGAGCAAGAGCAAAGCCCGAGCAGGCTCCATACACTCCCCCCCCCCACACTGAGCAGGCTCCACACAGACACCTCTACACCGAGCAAGTTCCACACACTGAGCAGGCACCACACACACACACATATCCCTACACCGAGCAGGTTCCACACACACCCCTCCACACCAAGCAGGCTCCACACACACACAAATCAGGCTCCACACACACACGAATCAGGCTCCACACACACACGAATCAGGCTCCACACACACACACACACACACACACACACAAATCAGGCTCCACACACACATACACAAAAATCAGGCTCCACACACACACAAAAATCAGGCTCCACACACACACACACACACAAAAATCAGGCCCCACACACACACAAAAATCAGGCTCCACACACACACACACACAAATCAAGCTCCACACACACACACACACACACAAAAATCAGGCTCCACACACACAAATCAAGCTACACACACACACACACACAAATCAGGCTCCACACACACATACACAAAAATCAGGCTCCACACACACACAAAAATCAGGCTCCACACACACACACACACACACCCCAAGCAGGCTCCACACACACACACACACACACCCCAAGCAGGCTCCACACACACACACCAAGCAGGCTCCACACAGACACACCGAACAGGCTCAGGAAAGTTGACTGCTTCATAAAGCTCATTTCCAGAGGGGAAAAAACCCCACCAAACCAAAAACCCAAACCACCTCCCAGCACTGAGCATCACTTGGGGACACGTTCTGCCAGCAGAGTGTTTACTGGCCTTAGCTGGGGATGTGGAAATACCACGATCTCCAACTGCATAAAGAACTTTCAGATGATGCAGAAACAAAGAGGGGGATGCTGCTGCTGGGAATGAGGCAGCCAAGGCCAAGCAGGCTCTGAATGGGAATTACAAGTTTTATATTAAAAAAGCCACTGCACACCAGAACTGGTTCATGTAAAATTTAATAGCAGAAGCAGTTACTGCTTATGTTTGTATTTTTTCTGCTTTGATCTTTGTCCCTCCAAGCCAATTTTTTTCTTGTTCTTATTCTTATTTTTCACGTTGTGAGTTTCATAATACCGGACTCCCACTTTCTTGGAGCGCTGCTGCCTCTCAGCTCGTCTCCTCTGCAAGGACACACAGAACACATCAGCAAAGCCACAGCCACCACAGCCTGGGCTGAAGTCTTTCCATAGTTGTTCACTTTGCATTCCATGCACCTGAATGTCACTTGGCACTGAAGTGATTCTAGATGATTATTTGGAATACAGCCTAGGTATCTCAGGCAATTTCACTTGGTATTTAAGTCTCTCTAGAAGAGCTCTTTAGATTTCAGCAATGCAAACAGAAAACAGCAGTAGCAATTGTTTGGAGACAGACCAGGGCAGTGCAAGTCCTCCCATCTCCCAGCAGTTAGTAAAGGTGAGAGCAGGGCAGGTACCCAAAAAGGATTCTCCTCTGCCAAGTTCCTCCTGTCATGGCTACCTGCTGCACCCTTTTACAGGTCCATGCCCAGCTGGCACACCTGTCAGCAACAAGTGCCCTCAGTGACAGTCCCTGCTCTTCCTGCCCAGTCTCAAAGCTCCTCAGTGACCATGGCCAATCCATGTACAAAAAGGCAGCTCTGTGACTCCGCTCTTTTGTGCACTACAAGAAACCACACTTACCTCTTTGGATGTAAGCTTCTTACAAGGCTGATTGTCATCATCCTCTTCCTCTTCTGTTTTCCTTTTCCTTTTCTTCTCTGTGTTGCCTGCAAACAGCAGAGATCACACTCTCAGGCATCTTCCAAAGCACCCAACTGGGGTCACCATCCCAGTTACTCCAACAGAGCACTCCTCTGGTCCTATTTTAACATCACATATTCCTTACCAGACACATTATCACTACAGACACTTCTCCTAAGCAGCAGACTGCTCAAAGCCCCATCTGAGTCCAGAAGGATTCCAAGTCCTGCCAGAAGATGGTTCTTCCATGTGACTTTGACTTTAACCAAACTTACTATGAAAGCTGAAGCCAGAGACTCTGGAAGTCACCAAAGTAAAACCTATAGCCTGAAGTAGCTCTGCGCTTTTATAACCTCGTAAACCCTTTCCACTCCCTCTCTGTAATATTACACCATGCGGAATGGCAGCTGCTCAGATGCCATCTGCCCAGAACACCACTCTCCTTCACTAGCAGAGGGACACATCTTACTGTGGACAGAAGGGCTGCAGTGAGGTCATCAGGCAGCTCTTGGGTTAATTATGGAAAGATTTAAATAGTTTTAGGGAAAAAGTCTGCAACCAGGAAGTAATGAACACTTCTCCCCCTAAATACCTCTCTTTGGCTTGTAGAATTTTTTACTCTACCAAGCTTGTTTTACCTCTGTCTTCAGTTTCTTTGGGTTCTTCAGACTTCTGCATGGATTTTGCAAGCACTTTTTCACTCAGCTGCTTCGGGATTCTACAAAAGAAAGGCAGAGTGAGCGGCGAGAGGAGGGGGCAAAGTGAGCGGAAAGAGGAGGGGGCAGTAACACCAAATGTAACCATCTGTGAGGGACCAGCAGCTATAGAACTTGTTACAATGATCCTGTCTCCATAGCTACAGGATTTGTGCACTGCACAAAGGACAAAAGGTAATACTTAGCCTTGAAATCTTCGCCCTCACAAAACTGGTGGATAAGTTTTGCCGGATCTGGGCCTGCTCTGAGCTAGAACCCTCAGGGACATGCAATAAGAGACCAGCTGCTGTGGCCAGGCAGGACATCAGGCAAGAATCCAGCATTGAGGGGAGGTTCAAGGATGCAATATTGCAACCCAGGACACCAACAGACTTCTAATGCACAGCTTAGAAGTGAGCTTTCCAAAAGGCAAAACATATTTAGTTATCTTGGTAACCAGAACTTCAGGGAATAGGCTTCCAAAACCAAACTGCATTTAGCCAAAGTTCCACTGTTTATGGCTAAACCAGGCAAGCTGTGGGCACCTGTGTGTGCAGGTCATGAATGGAGTGAAACTGCAGCAGATCCACATTAACTCTTGTCCCCCCTGCAAAATATCTGAGCCCCTGACCCAGCTCAGGTACCTTATTGCTGAGAATCTTTTGGCTTTGGCTTTGTCCAGAAACTTTTTGTATTTTGCAATCTTCTCATCCAAAGCTTTAAGAACTTCCTTAGGGCTCTCCTTGGCGACTGGCACAGCCACCTGCGACTCCTCGTCTACTGAATTCTCAGGCTGCTCATTTTCCTCTTTCTCCTCTTCCTGTTCCTCCTCCCCAGATGAATCAGTGTCTGTCCCATCAAAGCCTGGCACATCTACAGGAACCAGGTCTTCCTCTGAGAACTGAGGTGCCACATTAATCCTCCCGAAGTTCTGCCGGACGTGAGCCATCAGCTGTTTCATTTCAGTGTTTGTGTGACTCTGCTCCTCTGCTGGCTCCACACCAGGTGCTACTGACTCAGAGATTGCCTCCTCGTTATCCTGGCTGGATGGCACAGCCACTTCCAATGCTGGAGGCTACAAGAGAGAGTGGAATGGACTCATTATCCACAAAGTCCAAGAGCAGCACCCATTTCATCTCTCTGCAAAAGGTGGCAGGCTAACAGTGTGATCACTGCTGACATTTCTGGTTGGCAGATGCTGAGAACGGCTCAGACACCTCTACCTGCTCCTCAACAAGTTCAAGTGAGTATCCCAAATCATCAGACTTAGGAAGAGCCCAAAACTTGCAGTGCCCCAGTCACAGAGCACTCTGGGAAAACAAAACAGTGAAGACCAAGTGGGAGAAGAGGCACAAGCATTACATTCTCACCTGGGGACCTGCTTCTGCATTTGGTGGCTTCACAAAGAATGGGATTCTGCCTCTCTGCCAGTCGTTGAGAACCATCTTGCTCACAGTCTGAATGTCAGGCTCCCCACCCTGAAAGAACCCAGGCACAGGTTGTGGTTTGTCCTGCAGACATGACCATCTTTCTACAGAAATGTTCATGGGGCCCACATTCAGTACCAGGCCACATGCTCTTCCAACCTGCAAACTCAGAAACTGTCACACCTTGAGCAATTTTCCAGTCCTAGCAGCAAGTTTCTCAAGGAATTCTTCGGTATCCTGCCAGGAGTCAATTTTGTAGGTCCTTCTGATGTACTCCGGCTTGGCTCTTTCCAGCACAGCACCGATGTGATCTTCAGGGTTCTTAATCTTTTCAACTTGAACCTGAAAGCAAACAGTACAACATCAA
Source organism: Tricholaema leucomelas (assembly GCA_013400475.1). NCBI lineage: Eukaryota > Metazoa > Chordata > Aves > Piciformes > Lybiidae > Tricholaema lacrymosa > Tricholaema leucomelas. The sequence continues at coordinate 364,660 of WAAF01017355.1, forward strand.
GCCTTGAGAAGTGTGCATTCATAGAATCATAGAATCATAGAATGGTTTAGGTTGGAAGGGACCTCAAGGATCATCCAGCTCCAACCCCCTGCCATAGGCAAGGACACCTCCCACTAGAGCAGCTTGCTCAAGGCCTCATCCAGCCTGACCTTAAACACTTCCAGGGAGGAAGCATCCACAACTTCCCTGGGCAACCCGTTCCAGTGCCTTACC
>WAAF01017355.1:365161-432184 GCA_013400475.1 Tricholaema leucomelas
ATCTGTGCCTGGGATTGCACCGACCCAGGTGCAGGACCTTACACTTGGCCTTGTTAAACGTCATGAGGTTGGCCTGGGCCCACCTCTCCAGCCTGTCCAGGTCCCTCTGGATGGCATCCCTGCCCTCCAGCAAGTCAGCTGTGCCACACAGCTTGGTGTCATGTCATCTCCTCAAACCCATCATCCTGAGGCCAGCCAGGCCTCCCCAGCACTCAATGCAGACACATACCACTCCCTTCAGCACTATGGCTGTTTCCGAGTCTCCAGACGGATAAACCACGCCGGGGCAGTCAATGAGGAAGATCCGCCGCATCAGGGTGATGTACTGCCACACCTGCAAGATCAGAGAGCCCCACGTCACCTCCTGCCACACAGCCCTCTGTCCTGCCCTTGAAATGCTTCAGCACACAGCAGTCATCTCAGGAACTTGGTGCCAGCACACAGAAACCCAACACGATTTGGCATTTAGAGAATCGCAGAATGGTTTAGGTTGGAAGGGACCTCAAGGATCAGCCAGTTCCAACCCCCTGCATAGGCAGGGACACCTCCCATTAGAACAGGTTGCTCAAGGCCTCATCCGATCTGGCCTTGAACGCCTCCAGGGAGGGAGCAGTCACAACCTCCCTGGGCAACCTGTGCCAGTGTTTTACCCTCACTGGAAAGAACCCTTTCCTAACATCTAGTTTGAATCTCCTCTCTGCCAGTTCAAACCCATTCCTCTTCATCCTGTCATCACAAGACCTTATCAGTAGTCTCTCCCCAGCCTTCCTGTAGACCTCTTCAGATACTGGAAGGCCACTATAAGGTCTTCTCGAAGCCTTCTCTTCTCTAGGCTGAAGATCCTCAACTCTTGTAGCCTGTTCTCATAGCAGAGCTGCTCCAGCTATCTGATCATTTTCCTGGCCCTCCTCTGGACTGGCTCCAACAGTTCCACATCCTTCTTGTGTTGGGGGCTGTCAGCCAGACAGGATGCACCACGCTGTGGCTCCTACCTCAGCCAGCACTGTTGCTGTGGTTCTGCACCAAGCCACCAGCTCGCAGCACCATGGTGAGGAAACTGCAGCCACAGCAAACCCAAATATTCTGGGGGTTTCCTCTCTCATGATCTTTAATTTCAGTGATATTTAGCAGTAAAAGGAACAGGCTAGCAAAGAGGACTCCTGTAACTCTGCTGTCCTGTTTACTTGATCAGGGGGCTGGAGCACCTCTGCTATGAGGACAGGCTGAGGGAGTTGAGGTTGTTCAGTCTGGAGAAGACTCCAGGGAGACCTCTGATACTTGAAGGGGGCCTACAAGAAGGCTGCAGGAGGACTGTTTACAAAGGCCTGGAATGACAGGATGAGAGACAATGGTTTGAAATTACAGTAGATTTAGGCTGGATATTAGGAAGAAGTTCTTTACCATGAAGGTGGTGAAACACTGGAACAGGTTGCCCAGGGAGGTAGAGGCCCCATCCTTGGGAGATATTCAAGGTCAGCCCTCTGACAGGGCTCCAGGCAACCTGATCTAGTGGAGGATGTCCCTGCTGATTGCAGGGCGGTTGGACTAGATGACCTTTGGAGGTCCTCTCCAACTCAAACCATTCTATGATTCTATGAAGAGAGTCAGAAATCTAGCAGTGGCAGAGCCTGGCAGCACAAACACACCCAACCACCTGCTCTGGGAGAGAAGAGGGAGCCAAGAACAGCTGAGCTCTTCAGATCCCAGCACCACAAGGCAGGTAGAGCAAGAACTCAGACATGATGCCAGCAGCACAGCTCCAGAGCTGTCCATCAGCCACATTTTGGGCCACACAGCCTGTACCAGCTCAAATGGCTTGGACAGATTCACTCTGAAATGGGTCAAGAACTCTTCCAACCTGGCTGATTCTATGAACTGCTAGGCCTGAGAAAGTCACTGAGCCAATTTTGCAGGATTTCTGCACTTGCATGGCTGAAGTTTTATTGTTAATGCAGGGATCTCTTCCTACCTTTGTTTCACCTGCAATAGGAGCCACGTTGCAGACCTTCTTAGACCGTAAGGTATTGATCACTGAGCTTTTGCCAACGTTGGGATAACCAATGAAGCCCACACTGATCTGCTTCTTGTCAGAGTGCAGCTGTTAAGAAAGAACACAGAAAGAAGACAAAAAGAATGAGATCAGCTCCTTCCTGTCAGGAGGAATGTACAAGAGGACAAACCAACTTGGTGTCCAAGCTGACTTGCTGCTTCCAATGGACCCCTGGCCATTCCCTGTTGCTCTCAAATTCCTTGGGAATGCCCTGTTTAATCAAATAAATACAAAGAAGAGCTGGGCACAGGATACAGATGTGCCTTGAAGAGCCAGGAACTAAAGACAGCAGAAAGTGCCCTTCTTGGAAGAACACAGACACCTTAGAGGTGAATACTCTCATGAACATGTCTACAGGCAGGGCATGAACAGGTGCGTGAAGCACGTTCATTTCTCCTAGGAACACTTCTAGATGTGTCTAGGAGTAAATAAGTCCAGAGAATGACAGTCAAAGCCACTCCTGCTGGATCTCCTCAGTCTGACAAACATTTGGACCATATCTGAAGGATCATTTTCCCTCCAGAGAGGGCAGCTTTGCTGTCGCTTGCAGGCAGAATGGCCACAGTGAAGCGCACTGAGCCCTTCACGCTAACAGCAGAGGAAATTCCACACTAAACAACACCACAAATCCCCAGATGCACTCCATACCTTTCCAAACTGCCTCAGAAGCTGTATGAAGGCACCTTTGCCAAAGGGGTTTGTGAGGCTGGCATGGAAAGCCAGTGTTGGGTACTCCTGGGAAAGGACAGCAACCCAGCGCTTCTGAGGAGGAGAAGAGGAGTCTGTCAGGGAAATGAGCTGCTTGTGAGCAGGACAACACACACTTGGGTCACACACACACAACTGTCTACAAAAACTGCAGTGTAAGAGCCTTTGAAGCATTTCATCAAGCCAAGAGCTAAAAGGACAGAGCATTGTTTTTAGAAAAGACAAACAGTTTCCCCAAAGCTCCTTCCTTGCTCGCTAGAACTAATTAGGTTAACTACATAAAGCAAACCAGCTGTGGGGGGATATGGATCTTAGGCAGGCTAACATTTAGCAGGCTCTAGAGACATCAGCTGAACTGTTAAAGCCAGACAGAGGAAGTAGAGAATTTGTGGCTGCTGAGTGTTGCTCAACTCAGCCAATCTTGGACAGATTTACACTGAAATCCTTACTTTTTACAGCAGGCAAGCAGAGAGTTCCCATTAACCCAGCTACAGGACACCCTTTGAGACCAGCAGGAGTCCCAAATGACTGGGAACAGAATCAAAGCAGAAGCTACAAAAGGAACAAAGAAGGCCCAAGGAGTACCAGGCAGGACTGTGCTTACAGTAGCCCAAGTAGGAACAAGATCACACTTGTTCAGGACAAAGATGAGATGTTTCCAGTGCTTCTCCTTTTTAAGGTAAGATTCCACATGAGGGGAGCGAGTACCCATGGGATCCCTGGCATCAAGGACTTGAACAACGACATCTGATGAGTCTATCACCTGAAAGAGATCACAAAGAAGGATCTTGCAGAAAGCCAAGACATATAGAGGAGATATTTAGAGAGCTTATATGATTTTCTAAACATCATTAACTTCAAATCCTTCTACCCTTCACAAACAGCTGTGACTCCCCCACAGGTCAGGGAAGCTCAGACTAATGCCCATCAGTTCCCTCCTCTCCTCCTCTCCAAATCCAGGCCAACAGCTGAACAGCTTTACCTGTTCTTTTGCTTGTAGCACTTGGAAATGAAAACACTTCACAAAATTAATTGCTTCAGTAGACAAAAACAACACTCAGCATCCACTCTGCAGCAGGTCAGTTCTGCCATTTCATAAAGGATCAGGACATAAAGTCTGTTTTCTCCATCAGTATGAAACACACAACCAAGGAGGAACCTGCTGTTAGTCCACTAAGCATCTACAGCAGGGAGCTGCCATTTTATGACTTGCTTTGAGCCAAGTGAATTTGTTTCACAGCTATTTCCTGCATTTTTGGCAGGCTCTTACCAAAATCTGTTTTGCTCTATCATTCCCAGAGCTTTTTAGGTCTAAATGAAAAGGTTTTAAGCTACATTCAGAAATTCAGAGCAAAATGTCAAGCAATTTCACACCTAGCAGTCACAGAGAGCACATGTACTGCTCTTACAGCCCAAACTCATTCTCAGCAGTGAAGGTGGCTCATGGGGAACTGAGGGTCACAGCCCTCCAAAGATGACCTTATCAGTATGCCAGATGTTTTCAGCCTAAAGAAATTTAGGGAGCATGTGGCTGGTTTATTTGTGGTGAAGCCCCAGGAATCTAAGAGCAACAAACACTTCCAGGCTGCCAGTTCACCTCCAGATCATGTATTTAAGGGATATTTTTTTCCAGTGGGACATGAGGTCAACATCAAGCTCAGGCAGGCAGAGACTGGAAAGAGAATCTCTGCTTTCTCCTACAGCTGCCTTTTTCTGCTCCTGTCCAAAGGGTGCACAGTCCCATCAGTTCAAGCAGGCTAGCAGGAAAGCAACAAGGGAATGACACACTCAGGACATCTCCATAGAAAGAAAGTCACTGCCTAAATGCTTCCAAGAAACTTCACAGCAAATTCAATTGTACCAAAGCTTCCCCAAGAGAGCACTGAATGGCTTTCAGAGCTTGTCTGATTAATGCTGCACAGGGCTTTGCCACACTGTGCTGAAGCACCTGCGTTGGCCAAGGCTGAAAAAGAGAAGAGTCTGCTGTGTCTTATAAACGTTGCTCACCTTGTAGAGCTCACCCCAGATTCTTTTGGACTGCCCTTTCTTATAGATGTCCTCTTGTGCTTCATCCCTGGAAGTGGATTATCAGAGACATCAGCAACCACAACCCTAGGTTTACAGTGTTGTCTCCTCTAAAGCAAATTACAGACAAATGAGGAGACAAGGCCCAAGGAACAGAGAGATGGGTGGGATATGGTCCCTTCCTCACCTTCCCCTTTTAATCTAGCCACATGCAGAAAGATCCCACAAACATGCACTCTTTCCAGGATCCCCATTCACCCCACTGGTGAGCCTCTCATCTAACCCAGCATCTCAGTCTGGAGATACTCTGATGTGCAACACAAAATTAGTTACCAATAAAGACAGAAGAGTCACACAGAAGCAAGTCTGGTAAAGTACACAGGAAGAAAACAACAGTGAACCCCTCCCCCAAATTCAGCTAATTTCCCTCTTCCTGCTCCTCATGACAGCCTTTCTGGACATACTATGCCCTGCTGAAAAAACAAAGCTGGCTTTTAGAAGAGGCAAGAAGAAATGAAGGGGACTCCCTCCTGTCCTTACCGCACACCGGTGTCTTCCATCACCAGGTCTCTGTCCTTGCCCTGGTCGTAGGCACCTGAGGAGGCCTCAGCGTTCTCTGCCAGCTCCTGCACGTCACTGGCTGAGAGAGTTGGTCTCTTCCTCTGGGATTTGGGGCCAAATGTTGTTTCAAACGTTTCAGTGTCAAGGATGTGAACTCTGGAGGTCTAAAAAGAAGCAGGTTGGTGAAACACCCCCCGGCCTCCAAGCACTGGTGTCCATCTGGTGACAGGCAGCAAGCAAGGTCCCAGCTGCAGGGGGACAGGAGTTACAGGCCCCACTCCTAACAATGTTTGAGTTTTCCAGCTTAATCCCTCAGAAATACAACAGTGGAATAGTTAATAACCAACAAAACACACTGTGCTTGCCAGAGAACCATGCTTCAGTTCTCCCACCATAAATGATGTCAAAGGCAATTAAAGCTCCAGTGATGAAAACTTAGCTGCTATCTTTGATCACTTCTTATTTCTCTAACAAGTGCACAAATCTCTCCAAATTCACAGGTTTTTGTCAGGGACAATTACAGTCAAACCTGCAGATTTTCAAGCCTGTAAGGAATGCCAACTTTTCTTGGAACAGCACCCAACTCACTGCTGAAATCAGTCAGTTGGTTTTGTAAGGCACATTTGTGTTTCCCAGAACTCTTCCCTTAATTTCAGTACTTTTTAATGCTATAAACCTGGAAAATTTCCACATAAAGAACCAGGCAGCAGAGTGCAAAAGAACAGGGCAGATGTCTGGAAAAAATAAGAGCAATAACTACAATTCAATTTACAAGAAATGAAGGCTGCACACACAGGAATTTCTGAATCAAGATGAAAAGCAGAGCAGAGTTTGTCTGCAGCGAAGTGCCCTCAAAAAAGGTCCTTCTAACACAGCAGCCAAAAGGAGCATTGGCATCTAAGGAGGGCAGGTGTTGAGGTCACCTGAATCTACCCTTAGAATCATAGAATCAAGCAGGCTGGAAGAGACCTCCAAGATCAGCCAGTCCAATCTACCTCCCAGCCCTGGCCAATCAACAAGACCATGGCACAAAGCACCCCAGCCAGGTTTTGCTCCAACACCTCCAGAGACAGCAACTCCACCACCTCCCTGGGCAGCCCATTCCAATGCCAATCACTCTCTCTGACAACAACTTCCTCCTAACATCCAGCTTAGACCTGCCCTGGCACAACTTGAGACTGTGTCCCCTTGTTCTGTTGCTGGTTGCCTGGCAGAAGAGCCCAACCCCACCTGGCTACAACCTCCCTTCAGGTAGTTGTAGAGAGCAATGAGCTCTGCCCTGAGCCTTCTCCTTAGATACTTTGGGGCAAGTTTCCTGTCAGAAGGAGATTTTCCATTAAGGAACAGACCTCACGAACTGTGGGAAGTAACAAGCTGTTTCTTGACATCCACAGCCATGGATCTCAAAAACATCCCTCCCCAAGCCACCTGCTCCAACTGTCCTTCCCAACAGGTTTAGAACAGGCCACTTCACCAGACTGAACACAGGCACTACAAGCACCCACAGACAAAGGAGGCTCGTGGGCACCTCTGTGCACCCAGCTCCCAGCTGTGCCCGCCGCGACGAGCGACACTCACATGTGGTTTGATCCGGTCATAGAAGAGGGACATGGGCAGCTTCCTCTGCTTCATCACCACTCTGTAAGGATCCTTCATGACATTTTCCATTTCCTCTTGAAACTTCTGCAGGGAGGCTTGCTTGATCACACGAGTGTTTCCTGAGGGTAAAAAGAAACACTGCACCTAGCCATCACCTGCCTTGGCTGCTTCAGACTCCACTGATAAACCAGGAACACTCCACATGGAATCAAAACCAGTGACAAAAACTGGAGGTATTTTACTGGAGACAGCTCCCTAATTAGCATAAAGAAGCCAATCTCTCTCTTTCCTATCATTTACAGAAACTTAGAGGCTTCCCTTGGATACTTAACACACAGACAGATGGGTGAGGCCCACAAGATTCCCCAAGGAGAAAGAATAACCCAACTTTAGAGAAGTGCACAGGGAGCAGAAGCCCAAAGCACTGATACAGCAAAGCCTGAGCCCACCCCCACATCTGGGGGTCCTTTGCCTTTGTTTTCCCATCTGTCCCACAAACCAGTGAGACCCCAAATGCCATCCAAACACATCCAGTTCCACCAATTCCAAGGTTGTTGAGTCTGACAGTTGAAGAAAACTCACCAAACCATTTAATATTTGGTTCCACTCTTGCAACTGTGCCAGGTGCCACTGTTGACTGATACTGCAGAGGCTTGATCACTTTACCATACTTGTTTCTAAGTGAGAGATGAGAACACTTGTAAATATGCAGGGGCAGCACTACCTTCTCTGGCACCCTTGTTCACTAGGCCAAAAGAATGACCACCAAACCTCAGAAGTGCTCACAATTGAGGTGCCCTGAAATTATCCCTGGAGTTGGCACTGCCTATAAAGGGTAATTATCTGAAACACTGGCACGGGAAAAGTGATGCCAGGCAGTGCACACTTCTGTCTCACCCCATTCTGACCAGTCACTCCATGAAGGCTGCTTTTGCCACACCAGGAATAGCATTTTTGGGGACAGAAAGCCCCCAAAGTACAACTTCCTCACAAACACTGCTTCTCCTGGGCTCTGTGGAACTTTACAGCCAGCTCCACCCATCAGCTGGTGCAGTACACTCATGGCAAAGCAATTTCCAAGTTGAGACCTGGCTTAAATTTAGCAGTTTAAAAAATACATCCTCCCCAGTGTGCTCTCAAAACAAAGCCAAATCTGGCAAAACAAGACAAAAGAGCTAATCTGAACCAGGGCTCTCAGAAAGCCCTGCGGCACCTACACCGTGGCTGAGCCACGTTATGGAGTGGAGGCTGCTCCACTGCCAGCAGCTCTCCAGGGGAGACCCACAGGGAAGGGCCTACAGGGAAGTTGAGCTTTTCAGAGGTGAGTTTTTGAATCACAGAATCAACCAGGTTGGAAGAGACCTCCAAGCTCACCCAGTCCAACCTAGCACCCAGCCCTGGCCAATCAACCAGACCATGGCACTAAGTGCCCCAGCCAGGCTTGGCTTCAACACCTCCAGGGATGGTGACTCCACCACCTCCCTGGGCAGCCCATTCCAATGCCAATCACTCTCTCTGACAACAACTTCCTCCTAACATCCAGCCTAGATCTCCCCCAGCACAACTTGATACTGTGTCCCCTTCTTCTGTTGCTGGTTGCCTGGCAGAAGAGCCCAACCCCACCTGGCTACAGCCTCCCTTCAGGTAGATGTAGAGAGCAATGAGCTCTGCCCTGAGCCTCCTCTTCTGCAGACTAAACAACCTCAGCTCCTGTTGTGGAAAATGGAGGAATTCAGGGCATTCTGGGGATAACGACAATTCGGTGAGCACACAGCAACTGTTCTGCATCACGTTTCCCAGCTGCACTCCATGACACCCATCGCTGCCGCCTCTGGAGCTCAGGACACGGTTTCCCGGCGCACGCTGTGAGCGAGAACACGGAGGAGCAGCTCCACGCCCAGAAACAAGACGTTTGTTCCCAGAATGAGCACAGCTGCCCTCGGCACGCTGCCACCCGCCTCACGGGATGAACGCGCTGGCTCCAGACGCCACAGCCTGATCTGTGCCGCCAACCACGTCTGCTACCGGCCGGTAACGGGGCTTGGCCCCGCGCCCCAGCATAGCCCAAGAGCAGCTCTCACCTTCGTTCCTTCTGCCGGTACATGTTGAGGCGCCGGATGGTGGCTCGGTCTCGCATGTTGTTTCCTCCCGCGCCCCCCACGCGATCTACGGAGACAAGAACAGAGTGAGGCCTGAGCCGGTACAGGCGGAACAGCCTGGCCCGGTACAGCCCATCCCGGGCCCCTACACATACCGGGGTTGGTGCTGGCGCGGGAAGGGTTGATGGTGCTGCGGCCCTTGTACCGTGGCTTCACCATGGTGCTGGCAGAGCCCCTGCGCGGGGCGGGCAACGCTCGGGGCCGAACCGGGGCGAACCAAAAGTTGGCTCGGCCACACGCGCCGCACGGGGCAGGAAGCGGTGAGAGGGACACTTCCGGCGCGGGGCTCAGCGCCGTGACGCACTTCCTCTAGCGCACTTCCTGCCGCGCAGGCGCATGACGTTGACCTATGACCGCCTGCGTCCCGGGTCGCCATAGCAACGGCTGGGGCTGGCGCGGCCCCGCCGGCCTGCCTCTTCCTGGTCCCTCACGGCCGCTCTGGTCCTGTCCGGCCTCGCCGTACCCACGGGAGTTTCACGGGGCCTCCCCGGCTCAGGGCCATGCCGTGTCCGCCATGACCGCCCGTTCCCGCAGGGCCTGAGTTGGCCCTATCAAGCCGAGGCTCGCCTGAGGGCCCCTGCCCGGGACGGGCGGAGGACTACTGGGCTAGTGGGGAGACCGCAGGGACCGTTTCAAAGGCAGAGCGGACTGTAATAGCGAGGGTGCTGGCACAGGAGCCCTCATTGTTTGTGGACTGTTGTTTGTTCACAGAAACATAATGAGAATCACTTGCGAGCTTGGCATTAACGCGCCTTGCCGTTTGCAGATGGATGCATGTGGTCAGCACACGGTGTCTCGGTGCAGGGGCGCTGCTGCGAGCGCTGCTGTGACAGAGCACACAGCAAGCCAGGACTGCTGGGATGTCCATGGACACACAGGGTTGTTTTCTCTGGGTGACTGGCAATGGCTTTTAAACATCAGAAACAACAATACTTCTTTTTTTTTGCATATGGGTGTAAAGAATTGCATGGACAGGGCAGTAACTTCAGTCAAATTCAGGCACATTACATGTCTAAAGACTAAGCCTGCACTCATCTTACTGCCAGATTTTAATAGAAATTGGAAAGATCCTCACCTAGAGGGAATTAACAAAGCTCCACTAAAATGGTGTTAATTTAGACCAGAGATTGGGCTGGGGCCAAACTGCTCAGCACGCTGGGGAATCGTTCCCCAAACCAAGGTCTGGCCCCGTGCTTCTAAGTGCTCATTAGCAGCAGAGTGTTCACGGCGAGTTCCATTTCCTTCTAGTGCTGCTAATGCTCTTCTAAATCCAGAACAATAACAGAGCTCCTGCAATTTTGTGCTTTTGATGCTTTTCAGCAGTGTGTTGTAGGTAGTGCCCTGTCCCTGTTGTACAACCAAGCTCCAATGAGTCAAGACTTGGGAGATGTTTTGTAAGATGGCAGTTTTGACTTCTCAGGCTGTTTTGGTTAAGCCTATGATTTCTATTGCATTTCCCTCCCCCCCCTACCCTTAATAGAATTATCTGTGCCTTGGGCATTAAAAAAAAATACACATTGATGTGGGCATAAAAAATTAATTCCAAATTGCAGATAATTGTTTAAGCTATCAGACTCAGGGCTCAGGCAGAAGAGTTTTCCCAGGACAAGTGTGTTTTCTATTAGAGCTGATATCAATCTGTCAGAAGATCCTTTTGATTTTCAGATTTTTTAGACTAAATAGTTGAGTAATACTCGCTCTGTTCTCCCCCACTCTTTCTTCCTTTTCCTTAAGAAAACACTCTTCTTATTGTTAGCAAGACACCTTGGAGTGCATCCAGAAAACTGCTGTCTCTTTCTGTGAAAGAATAGAAATAGCTTTAGACATGAGGTTATGTAGTGGAGAACTTTTCTTGGTAATGCCTCAGAGTTAATTGTTGAATTCCCACGTCGAAAGCTTCAACAGGGAGGTCCCAGCACCACTTTCCCCAGCCTTGCTTACAGGGAGCCCTCTGCTCTCGGTTGGAGTGGGCCATAAAGCTGTGTTTTGGGGTCATAAGAGAAGATGATACTGATAGAGTAGGGGAATTGCTTTCAAACCAGCACAAATTCCTCCTTTCAAGCTGCACTTTCCTCCCTTTCGTGTTTCTACTGACCAAAATGGCATAACTGGGGCCAGAAGCTGGTATTTAACTCGCAGTACCCCTGTAGCTGTGGTTGTTTGCTTGTGTATCTGATAACACCAGTCAGACATTTCACTCTGCTAAACCCACTTTTTGCTGCTGTATGACTCACAAGCTTTTTGTTTGCTGTTGATGCATCCTCCCAGATCAGTTTTGGACTCTTTTTTGTCTTCTTGAATTGGCTGCAGTGGGATGAGGCCATGCTGCGTGCCACAGCTCAGGGAGGGGGTTTGTGGAGGGTGCCAGGCCTTAGCATCACTGACACGAGTAGCCTGGCCATGGCTGGAACAAAATCATCTTTGGATCTCATGTGGCCTCTTCCTTGTCAAAATCCCAGAGAATGTGGTTGCGTGATGCCATCAGGATGACTCACTGCCATAATTGCATATGTTCTGAGGGGTTATTCCCATTGTATTATTAAAACCCAGTGATGCTTGATTTTTGGCAGGGAAGGCCTTCCTTGTATGATTACAGATTTTGTCAATTAAATGAAGGAAAAATAGATTTCCAAGGTTTCAGAACAAGACTGGACTTGTGCTCCCAGCGCTTCTTCGGTGTGGCATAGAGCTGCTTTGTTTTGTTTAAAGGGATGAAGGCAACATCAGCCATCTTAGAATCATAGAATCAGCCAGGTTGGAAGAGAGCTCCAAGCTCAGACAGTCCAACCTAGCACCCAGCCCTGTCCAACCATGGCACTAAGTGCCCCAGCCAGGCTTGGCTTGAGCACCTCCAGGAACGGCAACTCCACCACCTCCCTGGGCAGCCCATTCCAATGCCAATCACTCTCTCTGCAAACAACTTCATCCTAACATCCAGCCTGTACCTCCTCTGTCACAGCTTAAGACTGTGTCCCCTTGTTCTGTTGCTGGGTGCCTGGGAGAAGAGCCCAACCCCACCTGGCTACAGCCTCCCTTCAGATAGCTGTAGACAGCAATGAGGTCTGTCCTGAGCCTCCTCTTCTGCAGGCTGCACACCCCCAGCTCCCTCAGCCTCTCCTCACAGGGCTGTGCTCCAGGCCCCTCCACAGCCTTGCTGCCCTTCTCTGGACACCTTCCAGCACCTCAACATCTCTCTTGAATTAAGGAGCCCAGAACTGGACACAGCACTCAAGGTGTGGCCTGAGCAGTGCTGGGTACAGGGGCAGAAGAACCTCCCTTGTCCTGCTGGCCACATTGCTCCTGAGCCAGCCCAGGATGTGCTCCACAACCTCCCTGGAGGTGTTCAAGGCCAGGCTGGATGAGGCCTTGAGCAACCTGTTCTAGTGGGAGGTGTCTCTGCCTATGGTGGGGGATTAGAACTGGATGATCTTTGAGGTCCCTTCCAACCTAAATCATTCTATGGTTCTCTGATTCTGTGCTTTGGCCTTCAGCTGGGTTTAATGTATTCTGTCTAGCTGGCAGTGGCCTGGTTTGTGGTGACTGCTTACCTGCAGCTGCTCTTTCTGTTGTTTTAACAGAGATTTGTACAAAACCTTGGGCCTGACATCTCCCTCTGGGAAGGGTTCTGACGATAAAGTGAGTCAATTCCTCTAAACCAGCCCTTTCAGTGTTCTCAGACACTGTAATCCAAGCAGCAGCATTAGGGATAACCTGCTTCACCATCCTACTCTATTTCCTTTAATCAAAGCTCAGATTTCTTCTGAGTGAGAAATCATTTTAATATAAACAAGAAGTAAAGAATATATACATTGCCTCCACTTCTGGGGGGGCTGAGAGCCAGTAAGTGATTGCCTGAGGAGTGTGTGTGCACATTTAACTTGGCTGTGGCTGCTGAAAATGCAGATTTATGTTAGACAGAGAGGGTAAGAACAGCCTACAAGCACCCTGTGTTTGGTGAAATTTGTCTGCTTTAGCCCCTAAATGTCAGCAAATGAGATAGGAATTAAACAGTTCCAAAGCCACAACTGGAAGCTGTCAATATAGAGTCATAGAGTGGCTTAAGTTGGAAGAAAGTCATCATCTGCTTCAGCCTCCCTGCCACTCAGCTCGACTTGGCTGCTCAAGGCTGCATCCAACCTGGCCTTGAACACCCCCAGGATGTCCCCATCATAAGAAGGACCCAGAGCTGTTGGATCGAGTCCAGAGGAGGCCACAAAGATGATCCAAGGGTTGGAGCACCTCTGCTGTGAGGACAGGCTGAGGGAGCTGGGGGTGTTCAGCCTGGAGAAGACTCCATGGGGATCTTAGAGCTGCCTTCCAGTACCTGAAGGGGTCCTACAGGAAGGCTGCAGAGGGACTTTTCATCAGGGTGTCTAGAGACAGGACAAGGAGGAATGGTTTGCAACTGAGGGGGGAGCAGGGTTAGACAGGATCTTAGGGAGAAGGTCTTTAGTGAGAAGGTGGTAAGACTCTGAAACAGGTTGCCCAGGAAAGCTGAGTTCTTCCTTGCACTTTGTTTCCTGTCACTGGGGTGAGTTACCCCAAAGCCCTGCAAACTGCCCAGAAAGGTTCCTGTGGATTTCAAGTGGAATTGTGTTTAGCAAACAAGAACCAGTTTGTTCTGCAGAGTTTTTGATAAGGATCTGTCTGTCTGTTTGCACATCTGGCAGCTGCTCCTCCAGCTCAGGTGGGCCAAGTGCAGAACACAGACACACAGAGACATGGGAGCAGCAGCGTTCCTGTGCTGTGATCCCTGCAGGTAGGTTTGGCTCCTGGGCAGCAGGCAGAAGTTACTGAGGAGAGGCTCCTTCTCCCCAGATGTTTTCAATTAGCTGGGATTTGACTCCAGTTCTGGTGAATAAAGCAGACAAAGCTTGTTCAGCAAACCCATTTATTTGTTTCTTTGCTTCAAGAAGCGTGTTTTAGAGTGACGCCGTGGAGGAAACACCACCGTGGATTCGCTTGGTGGGGCTGAAGGAGAGCATTTGTGTGCTTGGCAGTGGAGATGAGACCAACCTAAGGAAAGAATCATAGAATCAAGCAGATTGGAAGAGACCTCCAAGCTCAGCCAGTCCAACCTAGCACCCAGCCCTATCCAGTCAACCAGACCATGGCACTAAGTGCCCCAGCCAGTATTTGCTTCAACATCTTCAGGGACGGCGACTCCACCACCTCCCTGGGCAGCCCATTCCAATGCCAATCACTCTGTCATGAACTTCCTCCTAACATCCAGCTTAGACCTCCCCTGGCACAACTTGACACTGTGTCCCCTTGTTCTGTTGCTGGTTGCCTGGAAGAAGAGCCCAACCCCACCTGGCTACAACCTCTCTTCAGGTAGCTGCAGACAGCAATGAGCTCTGCCCTGAGCCTCCTCTTCTGCAGGCTGCACACCCCCAGCTCCCTCAGCCTCTCCTCACAGGGCTGTGCTCCAGGCCCCTCCCCAGCCTTGATGCGCTTCTCTGGACACCTTCCAGCACCTCAACATCTCTCTTGAATTGAGAAGCCCAGAACTGGACACAGTACTTAAGGTGTGGCCTGACCAGTGTTGAGTCCAGGGGCAGAAGAACCTCCCTTGTCCTGCTGCCCACACTGCTCCTGAGCCAGCCCAGGATGCCATTGGCTCTGCTGCCCACCTGGGCACACTGCTGCCTCATCTTCAGCTACTCTCTGCCAGCAACCCCAGGTCCCTCTCTGCCTGGCTGCTCTCAGCCACTCTGTCCCCAGCCTTTAGTGCTGGGGCTGGGTGGACAGGGCTGGGTGCTAGGTTGGACTGGATAAGCTCGGAGGTCTCTTCCAACCTGGCTGATTCTGTGATGCTGTGAAAATGGCAGAAAGGAGAAAGGCTACAACAGAAAGAGGTTTATCAGTTTATTCTTTTTTTCTCTAGAGAGTTCTCTGAAATGGTTGTGTTGATTTATGATGTGCAGTTTAATTCAGAGATAATATTGCCATGAGTTACTGAGTTAGGGGTCCAGTCAGTGGGGGTTGCACAGCCCAAACATGCTCCCTTGGCTTAGTCCTTGTTGGGAGCAGGCTTGGGAGGCTGCGACAGGAGGGATTCTGAGTTAGCAAGCTGAGGGTGGTGAAAGAGTAACAGATTACTGCTGCTAAAAGCAGAAGGGAAGAAGAGGTTTGCTTACATGCAACACCATGGCACAAACAAAATGCTTGTCTCAGGGGCTAGCTGAGGCTAGGGAACAAAGTGAGAGCTGAGCTTTCAGCTGGGAGGCTTTCAGGAATCGTCTGAACATGATCCATAAACAACTCAGGGGATGACTTTCAAGAACCTCTTTCTCCCTCTGCTTGGAATGCTGGTCGTTTATCATTGTGCTGAGCTGGAATCCCCTTTAACAGATATAACGGCTCCCTGTTTACTTAAACACAAAGTGGATGATGGGCTGAAAGGTTTTGCTGCCAGCAGAGCAGTCATGGGGAGCTTGGTACAGCTCCGGAGCCGAAATAACTGTGCCGCTCCCACGGCCTGTGCTGAGCCAAACCAGCCACGGAGTGGATGTGGAGCAAAGGGAGGGCTGAGGTGGTCTCTGATGGAGCTGAGCCCTCAGACCAGGACTGCTGGCGTGAGCAGAGAGCTCTTCCCATGCTGTCCACTCACTGCCCCTCAGACTCGCAGAGCAGAGGAGGTGATGCGAACACCAGCACGACAGAGATTGAGTTCACCAGAGTTAGCTGTGGGGTCAGCTTTTTGCTGCCCATCACCTCACCAGGGGAGCCTAGGAGCTTCAGTGGCACATCACTGAGCCACCCTGGGCACATCTCTGAATCCAGGGCACCTCCCCTGGCTCTGTCCCTCAGGACCTGAGGGCTCTTGCTGCACTCTAGGGGATGTCTGTCTCAAGGAAGCACATTCTAAACTAGCAGGGAAAGGGAGCAGTGGCCATGGAGGGTAAAGCTCCTGTGCAGAGAAGGCAGCGTCCACCTGCGCCCCGCACAGTTCTCATGAGGTCTCTGTCCTGCATGGTCCCAGCCCCAGTCTCTCTGACCAGATGTCAGCTCTGGTAGAGCAGGAGCACTTGTGCTGAAGCCAGGCAATTCCAGCTGGCACCACGCAGAACCAGCAGCTTCTACCAGGCTCTAGAGTTTGCTTCTTCTCTGCAGAGCCCGAGCTGTGCCTTCCCACCACCGCCACCCACCCTCCTGCCCTCCTGCTGCTCCCCGGGTGATGCCCACGCAGCCGGGCGAGCGCAGCCCTAGCCCAGGACAGGGTCCTGCGGCTGTGCCTGCACAGGCAGAGCCACAACGTTTCTGTGGCTTTTGTAACCTCTCCTTGTCTCCATGTGCTGCACGTTAGCCGCATCCTGCCGCGGGGGGGATTCCTCAGGGGCTCGGCGGAGCTCAGCTGGGGTCCTGTGAGCGCAGGATGGCTCCTTTGCGGCTGCCGTGCAGCTGGCAACAGTTTTCTGGGGGTTTCTTAAAGCTTTGGTGAGTTTCCCTTCCACAAGTGAGTCTCTGTCCTGTGGGACACCAGCCTCCACAGGGGCCAAGGCATGAACCACAGAAGCTGCTTGTCATTTTGGTTTGGGGTTTTTTTAATTTGAAATAACTCTTTGAAGCAGATTCAGGGCAGATACCACTGACCTCTTACCACAAACGTTTAACATGTACTCGCAAGGATAAAGTCATACAGCTTAAAACACAAAATAAAGGGTAGGGGAAAAGAAAGAGGCCACTGCTTTCCTCTGAGTCCAGGTCCCAGGTCAAGGAGAAGGGGCATATGGGTCCAGTCTTGACCCCCTGGCTGCAGCTGTGCTGTGCTGGGGCCACATGGCTGGTCTCCAGTCAAGGCCTTTGGTCATGGAGTCTCACATCTGGGTCCTTCACTGGCTCATACTCCACCTCTCCTCCCCGCAGCATCCTCCATGGGGCCCTGGGGAGGTCAGCTTCCCTCTGGCTGTGCTCCCACTCCTCTTCTTGGCAGCATCCATCTGCGGTCCTGGGTGCAGTGTGTGTGCAGCCTCCTTAAATACTGTGTGTGTGGTTCCTGTCGGGTCTGTGGGTCGGTCTGGGAGTATATGTCTGTCTTTCTGGATGTGTGTACGTGTTGTGTAGCAGTGCTCTGGTTCAATAAAGCTTTCATATACATAGCAGCAATGAAGTCTTGCCATCAAGTGATGTAAAGGGGCAGCTATTGGGCAGAGCTAGCGGCCGTCACGGGGACCACAGCCCCTCTCTGTTTGCTTTTCCTCTTCTTGGTGCCAGACTTGGCATCTTTGGTGTCTTTCCGATTTCTGTTCCCATTCACATTGCCTTGCTTTCCTTGCTCTTCCTTTTTCTTCCTTTTCCCTGCAGCAAAGCAAAGGGGCATCATGAGGGTCACCAAGCAGAGAGAGCTGGCCCATACCCGCTGCTGCCGGTGGCCTGGTAAGCCATCACCTCCCGCCACGCAGTGAGGGGCCCAACAGCCTCCCTGTCTGCCAGGCTGGGCTTTGTCTTGTGCACTCTTGCCTAAATCTAAGCAGGGAAGAAAGCTCCCATCAGGGTTTGGGTCTGTCACAGCCAGTCTGCAGCAGCAGCAGCAGCAGTGCTGACACCTGCATCTCTCAGCAGCCACATACCAAGACCCTTAGCTCCGGAGCTGCCAGCAAAGCTGCTGCATCCACCTCCCCCTGCCCAGGGTTTGCCCTCAGCTCTTAGCCACTGCTCAGAAGTGGTTTCCATCAAAACACTGAACCCAGTTGCCATCCTTGTCCACTTTGTAAGGGGATGATCAAACCATCCTGCAGACACTCAGTGCTGGGAAAACACAGAACTAAGCACTCAGCAGAGAACTCGAGTCCCTGCAGTGCCCAGGTGTGCTCCGTGCTGTGGTGGCCAGGGAAGAAGCTGAGCTGTCTGACAGCCCACGGGGCACAGGACCAGCTGTGCTGGGCATCGTCCACCCAGGGGCCGTGCCGCTCCGCCCAGGAAGCCTCCTTAACTGCTGTCCTCTTGTGTTCCCTGCACTGCAGAGGGGAGTGAGCTGCACAGTGTGTTCGTGACAAGGACAATCAGCTGGATACTGGAGCCTGACCAGCGAAGGGTGCTGGGAGGGGTGGTGGACACCCCAGCCCTGCTCACCTTCGGGGCACTGGTTCTTCTGCACGGTGCACCGCCGCACCTCGGTGGTGGCAGGGCACAGGGACAGGTCTCCGGAGGGAGCCTGCAGGATCCGCCGCGTTCGGTCTTCATTGCCCTTCTTGAAGCCACAGAGCTTCCTCTTCTTGGAGCAGGGCCCCCAGGGCCCCCACTCACTCATTTCACATTGTGCTGCCAGATAACAAGAGAGGCCAGTGGTGACTCTCATTTCTGTGTTGCTGCTCCCAGAGCCCACATTCACCATTGCAGCCCTCCCCTATTTTAGGCTTGCTGAGGACATGTATTTGCCCAGCAGCTTCCCTATGTTTCCAAGCCTCCCCCCCCACTTCCCCTCCTTGCTGTGCTGCACAAACTCTCAACCACCCCTCACAGACACAAAGCAGCAATGCTGGGTGCTGTTTCCCATCTAGGCTGGTTTCCAGAGGGCTCTACCCTCCAAAGGACTGGATCTGGTCTGTACCCTCATCCACTCAGCACAAGTACAACAACAGATCCTCTCTGAGGGGGTTCCCCAGTGTGCCCAAACATCACTCACCAGGACTGCTGCACTCCATGGTGCCGTTGGCAGCAGAGTAGCCTTCGGGGCAGGTGACATAACATCTCCCTTTGTGCAAGTACAAACCTTCCTTACACTTTGTGCAAAAGTTTCGACTGAAACAGGACTCACAGTTCTCAATTTTGCATTCTGAGGAAAAGAACCACAAAGTTGGCATGTAGGATGATGTGAGCAGAAGACTCAGGAAGCTGAAGAGGGGTCTGCCAACAGTCAGGGTGAATCTCTGAGCCTCCTGCCAGGCCCGGTTGTGCCACTGGGACACAAGTTAGTTTGCTTTGCCCTGTTTCCTGTGCTGCAGCTCTCACAGCCAGCAGCAGGTATGGTCAGATTGAAATCAGGCCAGGTGGAAAAGATTTAGCCTGGTGTTCAGCTTGTGAGCTTCAGATGGCCAAAGTGGGACAGTACAAGGATTAAAGTCCCACGCCAACAGCTCCAGCTGCAGGTACGGTTCAGGCTGCAAAGGAGTTAGGTGAAAATTGGGCCATGAGGGTGGTTTGCATGAAACTCTCTTATTTCCATGCCCAGCTTCTTGCTGGTGCTCTGACTGAAAGAGCCAGGGGTCTCGTTCAGAGAGCTGCTTGGCTGTGGTGGATGTGGAGAGAAGGAATAGGAACTTGTGCAAGCAGCACCTTAAAAACTGAAAGAGGAGCAATAGAAGCCTGCCCATGTCCAAGGACACTGTTTGGGCTATCTCTAGTGGCTGTTCAAAGGGAAGGGGCAGCAAAACCTGGCCTCAAGCTGCATTCAAGGGGCATTAGCTATCATCAGTGTAAATGATGGAGTTATTCCCTGGGGAGGTCACTGCCTTCTCCCCTTCGCTACAGCCACAGCATCTCCTCTCACCTGACCACAGGTGGCACAATGCCCTGCAAAGCACTTCCACCCTCCCAGCTTCCCTCTTTGCCCCCCAGCCCAGACTCACTGATGCACTTGTTCATGTCTGTATTGCGAAGGCCGAAGTAGCCCAGGGGACAAGAGGGCAGGCAAATCCCGATCTGCCGGATGTCGTTCCTCTCCAGAAGGATGAAGAGTTTGGGGGAACATCTCAGGCACCCGTTGAACTCGGAGCACAGGTCACAGCCCCTGGCACAGCCCTGACTCAGCTCAGTGCTAACTGGAAGAGGAGAGGCAGTGGTCAGTGCCCGCACAGCTGGGCTTGGTGTGCTCTGGCTTCAGTCCCAAAACACCTGCACAGAGGGGCAGGGACTGGGCCGAGTCTGGGGTTCTGCTGTGATGATCTGCTCTCTGTGGTTCCTGGCCTTGCTCCCCCATGCCCAGTGCCTTCAGGTGCCAGCATCATCCCGAGCACAGACACAAGGGTCACAACAGCAGCAGCAGTGAGGAGCAGGACCCAGCAGAAGCACCAGTTCTGCACAGTCCTAGCACTGCCTCCTCTCAGGCTCCCCATCCATGCTGGGCAGACTCCCACAAGGGACAACATCTCCCCACCGTGTCCTCTCTTGGATCTGGCAGTGCCATCCTGCCGAGCTACAGACAGGCAGCGGGAGGAGCAGGGAGCAGAGCTGTGCGGTGCTGCACAGAACCGTCTGATCTGAGCCCTGCTGTGCCCTGAGCCGCATCTCACCCTGACCCTGCTTACGTTAACTGTATCTGGCAGGGCAGGAGACTTCACTGCCCTCAAAACAGAGGTGGGCTCTCAGCTCCTAAATCCAGTCCAAGAAAAATACTCAGTCCCATGTCTTCTTGAGAGTTTTCTGCTTTTAATTATCATATAAAATGCTGCTTGTTTTGAAAGCAATTGCATTCTTTGCAGGCTAGAATGCAGGTTATTTTTATTAGTTCATTATGCAAGCAGCCTCCTTGTTTATAGAAAAGCTGTGTGCTTCAAATGTGTTCTGTTAAACACTGTGTTTACTCCACTTCAAAAGCAAGCGTGGAGCACTGCAGCATTCACGTGCCAGACCAAGAGGAAAGAAAACTCCTCTCCTCCTGCAGTGAACCGAGACCCTGGCAGCTCCCCTGGTGCTTGTCCCCGCCCCATCGATGAGTCTATGAGCACAGAGGCTGTCATGGCCCTAGGGAACAGAAGAGAACACAGAGGGGTTCCCCAGCCCCACAGACCCTCAGTGCCTTGTTGCCAGGAAGCTTTGCCAGGTCTGGACTGGGAGACCCTCATGGCATTTTAGGCCCTGGCCCTCAAGTTCAGGGGCTCCCCTGCCCAGGGGATCCATCCCATCCCTCCTGCAGCATTGGGCCTCTGTGCCAGGATCTGCTTCTATGGCAAAGGTCTAAACTGGGTCCTCAGTGGAAATTGCACTTTATAGCATTAGCCATGACATCAAGTTTTCCTTGTTCTCACAGGGCTCAGCAGTCCCAGCTTTAATATAAAATAATTTAAATATAATTTAATTTAAAACAGTTTTAATGTAAAACAGTTCTAAAACTGGCTTAGACAAACGAGGGCAGAGCTGCTCCTGGCTGATTCAGCCTGGCTGACCTGTGTGAGCCCTGAGCTGGAGCCAACCATCCGGGCTGAAGGGATGATTAAAACCCCGTTCAGCTCGAGCCACACCACGGCCTGGCCACGCCAGAGCCCCACTGCCCTTAGCAGCTGAGCTGGCACTAGCCAGCGCCTGCCCTGAGCTGCAAGGTGGGAGGGCAGCATCTCCCCACCCCTGCCTGGTGCTGCTCTTAGGGTCAGTGGGGGCAGCTGCCAGGGCAGTCGCCTGCAGCTCAGGGCGGTGGCAGGTCCAGTGGGACAGGGTAATGCACATCCCTGCATGGGTGTGGGGCTTGGGGAGCTCTGAGGGCTCACAGAGCACCCCAGGCTCTGCCCAGCTTTCACGTTCACCACCTGCAGGAACCGCGCAGCATCGGGAGAAGAAAAGTGTTTCATACATACTTCGTCTTTGCCTCTTGCCCTTCATCACTTTGCTGCTGCCTGTTAGATCCATCGAGCTTAGAAAAACCACCACCACAAACAGTCCAAGCTGCATAGTAACTCTCCAGCGCTGCAGCCCCTCCGTCGCAGGGTGGTCGGAGGAGCCCGCTCCACAGCTGGGGATCTCTCTCTGCTGCCGCTACAATGTCTCAGGCGGGATCAGAGCCGAGAGTCTGTGCACGAAGCCTGGTACAGGACCATATCCACCAACTACAGCAGCAGCAGCAGCGAGCTTAGGTAGCAGGTAACATGGCTCTACCTTCATCCCCGTGAGGAGCGCAGGGGCTTGGCTCTAGTCCCATCTGGGGGCTGTGGCAGCCAGCGTTAGCTGCTTGCAGCTTCCAAGTGCACTCGCAGGAACTGCAAAGGAAGAGGAGCAGGGATTAACCCGGCAGTTGACATCTCTCCCGTAGCAGCTGGGCTCAGCGCTGCAGCAGGCGAGCCATGGGGTGAACGAGGGGAGCAGCATGCAGGGGATGTGGGCACCCGGAGTGGCATCACCCTCCACGCTCAGCCGCAAGTCACGGTGGTGTTAATGAGAGCGAGCGCAGGTCGGGAATGCCTAATGCAGCTTTGCCATCTGCCAGTGCTGCACACAGCGATTGCTGGGACTTGTTTAAAATGGTGCCAGTCCCCCTTGGCTGCCACTCCTCGGGTAGCAGATGGCCTCTGCGGACTGCCAAGCGCTCAAGATGTTTCCCATCAAGTGGGCACCTCTGAGCCTGGTAGCTGAGCCGAGCAGAAAGCGAGCCCTCGGTCCTAAGCTGGAGACGGGGCTGTCTGGGGACGGGGCGGGATCGTCCCATGAGCGGCCCCAGCACTGCTCAGAGGAATTTCCAAACCTCCCAGCGTCTATTCCCGGGAGCAACAGGGAAGGGTCAGTGCTGCCTGTGTGGGCAAGGGCAGTGCCAAGCAGGGCCGAGCACAGGAGCTGTTCTGCCCGTGGAGGAAGGCAGGCAGGCGTTCAGCAGCAAGCACAGGTCCAAGTGCTGTGCCCGTGAATGCCATGCTGCCCTCGCCATGCTGCCCTCACCAAGCTGCCCAACGTGTGTGGCACGACAGGGTGATGAGATGGTAATGCTGGGAGGGCAGGCTGGGCAACAAACCAGATGTTCTGTGTGAACCTCTAAGAGCAAAGGGAAACCCACTGCACCAGGAAAATGCTGGGTGGCAGCCCAGCAGGCACAGATCCAGGTGCAGCCAGCCTGAGAACTGTCTCATGCCCCATCCTCACCCTGGAGCATCCAAGACCTTGCTCCTGCTGCCTGCGCTGCCCAGCTGTGGAGCAGTGCCCTGTTCCCCCTGGGAAATGACCCATGAGGTGGCTTTCCACGTGCCCTGTAGCTGCCATGCAGGAAAGGTGACCTCTGGGCTGTATTGAGAGCTTTGGCACTGCCAGGCAGAGCCACACTCCTCTCTGCAGCTGGCAGAGCGAATCCCCACCACCGGCTGCCATTGTGTGAGAATAAAGGCGACAACATTTGCTCTGTGAAGTCAAATGAAACAGAAAATGGCTTTAATCCCTTTATAATAACTGTTCAGTGGATGATGCCCTGAACAGACACTGATGATGGTGCTAGAACCAAGCCTGGCTGCAGCCTGCATACTGCCTTCAGGATGGGCACAGGCTCCAGGGTGCTGTCCCTTCCCATGCCCACCTCAGGATGGGGGATCTGCTCAGGGGACACCCACCAGAGCAGCACCCTCTGTTCCAGCCAAGCTTCAGGATGGTTGCTGTGACAACAGCAAAACGCCCAAATGGAGTGGGCTGCCCATGGCCACAATGAATCACAGGATCACAGGATGCCAGGGGTTGGAAGGAACCCAAAGAGATCATCCAGTCCAACCCCCCTGCCAGAGCAGGACCATCCAATCTAGCTCAGGTCACACAGGAAAGCATCCAGACAGGCCTGGAAAGGCTCCAGGGAAGACTCCACAACCTCTCTGGGCAGCCTGTGCCAGTGCTCTGGGACCCTTACAGGAAAGAAGTTCCCCCTTGTGTTGAGCTGCAACCTCCTGTGCTGCAGCTTCCATCCATTGCTCCTTGTCCTATCCCAGGGAGCAGTGAGCAGAGCCTGTCCCCCACTCCTGACCCCCAGCTCTCAGATAGTTAAAAACATTGGTTAAATCCCCTCTCAGTCTTCTCTTCTCCAGACTAAACAGCCCCAGGTCCCTCAGCCTCTCCTCCTCAGGCAGTGCTCCAGTCCCCTCATCATCCTCATAGCCCTCCCTTGGACTCTCTCCAGCACATCCCTGTCCCTCTTCAACTGGGGAGCCCAAAACCGAACGCAGTACACTGGGCTGGCAGCATCTCGAGTCACCTGCTGCATGGAGATGTGACCCAGGCCTGACACCCAGATGTGGGCACCTCGCAGCAGCTTTGGCTCACGTGCACCGCTGGGCACTGCCAAGCGCTGCCATCACCCTCCTGCCCCCGATGGCTTTGAACTTTTCACCGCGTCCCCGCCGCAGCTCCGCCAAGCTGCCGGGGCCGGAGCGGCGCTCCCCACGTGCTCGTCGTTAGAGCTCACAGCTCATCCCCAGGACTTCAAATAAATAATTAGTCACTTGTGTAAACACCAACGTGTTCTGCACTTCCCACTCTGTTTGCTGCAGGCTGCTTTATAAACACTGTCAAGTGCTTAAGCTGGGCTGTGGGAGTGTTTACCAGAGCAGGGATCCCACTGCAACAACTCTCAGCCTCCCCCTCCCCGCCCCACGCTCCCATGCCAGGCACCGCACCGAGCTCTGGGGTGTTAGGTGGGGTGAGGGGGAAGCGCCCGCACAGCAAGGTCCAAACCCTCCCCCGATGAGAGCTGGAGAGCTCGGTGCTGCCAGCCTGCTCTGCTGCCCCCGGATTTTAATTGCGGCAGCTTTGCAGGTGAAGTGCGGCCGCAGGGAGCCCAGGCTGAGCCCGCTCGCGTCCTGCCGTGTTTACACAACACTCGCAGTTTAGGCAAAGTCCCCTCAGAGGGGGACAGCAGCAGGGATCTTCTCCGGCAGCAAACACATCCCCAGCGTGCCAAGAGCCAGCGTGGGGCTTGCGCTGCCGCCACAGACCCCATCCCTCGGAGCATGTTCAGCGCGAGGGCAGGGAAGTGCCATGGGAAACCTTGAGGCCACAGCACAGAGCAGCCAAGCAGGTGCTTTTGTCCTCCCTGTTGCCTTGCTGTCTCATCCAGATCGAGCCTGGGCCTCCAGCTGCAGCTGACCACTCAGCACAGCCAAGCTGCTGCCAGCCTGGGCGCTGAAAAGCCAGTGCCAAGGCAGGTCAGCAGCACAATCCCTGTTTCAAAACCTCCCTCGTGGTGTCTGCGGCGCTGCCCACCAGCAGAGGCTGCAGCAGAAAAGCCAAGCTCCCAGCTCTTCCCACCCTCACCTCAGGACACAAACGATGATTCTTTCTGCTATTGCAGCCATCATTCAAGCTCAGGTTGCTGCAAACAATTTCCAGTCCAAACATTAGCAGGATTTCTGCCATTATCCCATCGACAGGAAGAATTTGGGGTAACCTGAATTGCTCTGAATTCACGTATGGAGAGACCTGGCCTCTGCATCTGAGATGACAGTAAGCCTTGTTTGCAATTCAATCAGGATAAATTGGTCCTTGGGAGCTCCAATACAAACCAGCAAATGTAAACCATCCAGATAATTTACCATTAGTCCTCCTACACACAAGGTGAGAAAGACCAACATTATATCCCCAGGATATTCGAGACCTAATCCACAATAACTGGGCTGCTGATGTATTGCCTCTGGCGGGGTGCACCAGGCTGTCCCTAATGTAAACGGGCTCTCCAAAGGTTTACGGAGCCCGGGAGAGAAGGACCAGATGCTTCTGCAAGGGCTGGAGGCAGCACAAAGCCCAATTACAGCAGCAGCATCAGTGAACCCTTGGGAACTGCCAGGGCAGCTGCCAGCAGCCGCCAGCCATCAGCTCTGGATGCAAAGGAGTTTGGGGTTTCCAGGTCCTGGAGCTGGGTAGTTTGATTTTCACCTTGTTCAGGAGATGTCAATCCACAAGGAGAGCAGATTTCAGAAATAGCTTTGCCTGCAGGGAGAGTGGTGGCTGGGTAGGGTTTTGTTTGGTCCCAGCAGGCTCAAGCATGGGGACAGCACTCAGGACAAACCCTACCCCCAGGGCAGGCAGAGTCCAGCTTCGGGAGGGTTGATGGCAGCAGCCAGCTCCACGCTGCCAGATTCCTCAGCCTCATTCCCTGTAAACTTTACACAAGCCTGTCAAATAACAACAGTGGCACCCAGATGCCAGAGGTGCTGAGAGGGGAGCAGGAGGAGGAAGAGGAGAAAATGAGAGTGGGCTGCTGGGGAGAGCAGGGCCCTGCACACAGACGGGTCCATGGGGCATGTGGTTGTCCTCACTCACAGCCGATGCTGCCTGGCATCGGAGCCAGCCAGAGCAGGGGCACAGGGGGCTAGCTCCCAGTGGGTACTGGCAGGGACAGAAAAGAGACTACACAGAGGCTGGAGGAGACGAGCTCCTGCAGCCTGGCACCGGGAACAGCTTTCCCGTCTGATGGTGGCACAGCTCCCTGGCACCACCAAAGCCCTCGGGCCAGTGTTAAGCAGCAGAAGGATGGGGCGACGCTGGCAATGAGGTGGCACTGCTGCCACCATGAGCAGCCCCCACACCCTTCTCAGCCTGGCCCTGCCCCGGAGAGTGGCCGAGCTGCTTGTGCAGTACAGCCAGAGCTCAGCAGGTGGGATATAGCCAGCAGGAGAGGAGGCACCTTTCAAACAACGGAAGCCCACACACGCGTTTATCTCACTGCTGCCTTGCCCTGCCTTGGCAAAAGTCTCCGGCAGGCAGAGCCTCCCCAAGACATCTCAAGCTTGCAGCCCCAGGTGTGGCCGTGGGCTCCCCAGCCCAGGGAGGGAGCAGAGCCAGCAGGCTCTGAAGCCCACAACTCCCCTTGCACCCTGCCAGGAGACACGGGTATCAGGAACCAAGAACCAGCCCCAGGCAGGCGAGTGCCAGTGGGCATGCAGAGCAGGAGCCTCATCCAGGCACAGTCAGAGACTGTCACCAGAGCCAGGCTTGGAGGGCAGCAGCACGGCAGGGGGCAAAGAGATGACCACCGAAGGGTTCTCGGTGCTGTCTGCGCAGCTGCCCTGGCACAGAGCCCTCCAGGCAAAGGCAGCGATGGCTGCACAGACACTGCAAGCTGAAGTGCTGCAGGACCAGCCACACCAAAACCCCATCTGCTAGGGGACAGCTTGCTCAGCCCTGCAGCACCATCATTCCTACTTTACAGGCATCCAACCATGTGCCCACAGTGCTGGTGCTCCCCCAAACCCAACGGCTCTGCTCTGCCTGTGCCATTCTGCCCACTCTGGGTGGCCCCATGGCTGGAGCTGCCTGCCTGCTCAGCCAGCCCTGCAGCAGAGGAAGGCAGCAGGGTGCCACAGGCAGCGGCTCTGGGGCCCTCCTGCTCTTCGGGAAAGTTTCTCTCTGCCACTGTTTTTCCAAGGGATGTTTCCCTGTCGGCAAGGCAGAGGCGATGCTAACACTACACGAGCGGCACTGTGGAACCCTCCGTGGAAGAAGGTCCCACACACACACACGGCTCGACCGTCACCGCTGCCACAGGGTGTCTCACACGCCTCCAGGCAGCTAACGTCTCCGCATGCACATGCAGAGCCACTTTGTTCTGCTTAATCCTTGAAGCAATAAAAGAAGGCTGCATTAAGTCAAATTTCCGAAGCAGAAGGTCTTCATTTGATATTAGATCCCAGTGCCAAGTTCTGCAAAATCCCTAACCCATAAACTTCACTGAAAAAATAAAATCATAAAACCCAATCTGGCAGCAGAGTTCTCCACAGCATTGTTGAGGTCTGACTCCTTCCACCAGCTTCTGCACTGCATTCCCAGGATCTGCAGGGCCGTGGCTCTGCCCCACGGATGGGGACCACACCAAGGAGAGGCTGCTGCCCACGACCAGCCCCTCAGCCCAGCCCCGGGGAGCTCTGCAGCAGCAGCTCCCTAGACTCCCTGCCAGCCTCACCCCCCACTTTGCTCAGCTCTGTGCCTGCCTTGGGCAGTGCCTAGGCAGCAGCTGCCCCGAGCGGTGCTGTGCTGAGTGGTGCCACAGGCCTCTCTCCAGGAGCCTTTGTGCTGCAGAGTTTGAAACCATCAGGAAGTTTTTGACAAGGGGATTTCCATTTCCCTCTTGCTAGCACAGAGAGGAGGCCATGCTGGTCTGGAGGAGAAGGCAGCAGCAAGGCTCTGGAGCAGGCTGGGGGCTCACTGGGTGCTGATTTTCCACCAAAAACAAAGCAGCAGCTGGAAATGCACTGGAGGCAGGCACAGCTCTGGCACTGCAGCCCCAGGAGCTGCCTGAGGCTTCAGCCACAGTCACTGCAAAAGCAAACCTACTTCTGCTAGATGCAGCTCCAGGCAGGTTCAAGCCTCCCACAGCTCAGTAACTCACCAAACACCAACCAGGGACAAAAGGCATGAGAACAGCAGCAACTGAAGCAAATTTCAGACCAGGAATTGCAAACCAGTCCATATCAGAGCAATGCAGACCAGGGCACTGAAAAGCTCACTCTGCCATCAGAAGGGCTCCTCAGCAGCCCTAAAATCTCCACAGCCAGCAGGTTTCTCAGGGAGTGCAGAGCAGATACCAACCATGTCACACAGCCCCTGCCCTTCCAGACCCCAAGTGGGCAGGGAGCAGGAGGTCTAATGCACAGCCAGGGCTGCCAGGGCTCTTGTCCCACACAAAAGTGCACACACTGAGCTCAGTACCAAATCTCCCTCTTATCTCAGCACAATTGTGTCCAAACAAGGACCGACAGCAACCTTCCACAACTGACTCCAAATGCAGGCTGTTTGAAAGCAAAGTTCCAGAGCTTACAGAAGCCCACTGAGTCCCAAGCTGCTGTGCCCATCACAGTTTCTCCAGATAAACACAGAGTTGGATCCAGGGCCAAGCACCCTTGGCAGCACCTGGGGTCTTCTGCTGGGCCATGTGCAAAGGAAACATCTGCCAAGAGTGAGCTTCCTGCAGGAATTCCCCACTCTGGCTCCCCTACCAAAGTGTCACTGCCTGGAAACCCTGAGCCCCACAGAGCCAGGAGCAGCCCTGATCCCAGCAAAAGCAAACACAGTTGGGGAAATGATCGCCAGCCTCTGGCCATGAGCTTTCCCTGGAGCAGCCACTGCTGCAGGCTGGGCATAAGTGGATGTGAGCTCTGCCTTTCTGAAGGGGGACAGCAACCAGCACCACCAGGACAGGAGACCCAGCTCTGAGCTCTAGAGCCTGGCACCACTCAGGGTGGTTTGCAGCAACAGACATCCTGCAGCCAGCCCATGCCACCTGGCTGCACGTATGCAGTCTCAGAGGAGCATCCTCAGAGGGCAGGTTGGTGGTGGGTACAGGTGGAAGGTTGTCTCAGTTTGCCAGGGTCTCAGGCAAAGACAGGCACTTCCATCCTCAAGGGAACAACAGGTCACCCTTGCGCAGCACCAGGGAAGGTGTCTCTGCTGCTCGTCCCCACCATTCTCAGCTGTGTGGTCCCCATAGGCCACAAAAGGCTCACCTGGCTCCCACCTCTGGCCTTCACTGCTGTCTCATGGCTCTGTAGCACAGCAGAGTCTGGCCCAGGTGATGGAAACGTGGAGTTATTTGATGCTGCCTGCACCCACCGGCATGGCCAGCTTGGTTTGGCTGCATTCAGGGGGTCACATTCATGCTCCTGCACCCCAACTCTCTCCCTGCTGTGTCCCTCAGGGTGGTGCTGCTGCTCTGGCAGCAGCTGTGCTGGGGCTGGGCAGCTTATCCAGCTGAAACGAGCCTTTTTTCCAGGGTGGTTTCCAGGCACATCGCAGCGTCGGCTTTCCCAGGCCCACTGTGCTGCCACCATCCTCCCACCCGTCCTCTGTGGCCTTGGAATGAGGTGATCAGGCAGGCAGGATGCTTCTGGGTGCCAG
Source organism: Tricholaema leucomelas (assembly GCA_013400475.1). NCBI lineage: Eukaryota > Metazoa > Chordata > Aves > Piciformes > Lybiidae > Tricholaema lacrymosa > Tricholaema leucomelas. The sequence continues at coordinate 394,769 of WAAF01017355.1, forward strand.
GAGGGCTTTGGAGAACACCCCAGGCAGATGTCTCATACAACAAGTGCTGGGTCCCCACGGGATCTCAGCATAAACCTGCCCACCACAACAGGACTGTAAGTGCTGCCCCAGGTTCACAGACCTTCAGGTAACAGGTACTTGCTGATGCCTGTGCAGCAGAGTGAAGGCTCCGTGCCTGCCATGCCATGCAACATGCTTCTGCCAGTACTACCCTATTGTAGTGCCTCCTGCTCTAAGACCCCTTCAAATCCAAAGCACAACACCTGAACTCCCCCTCATCCATCTCCAGGGCCATTCAAGAGAGCACAGACATGTGAGTTACAAGAAACCCCAACAGTCCAGGGGTGATCATTCCCCAATCACCCACACCCACATCTTGCAGCACCCAGACTCAGTCAGCACTGAGGACCAGGAAGACAGAGGCTGAGCCATCACTTTGATCTGAGCCCTCCTTGGGGACCTGCGTCCTTGCCCGGCTGCAGCTAGCCCCAAGCCCTCACTGCCCCGGCGGCTCGGCAGCCCAGCGCCAGGATCCAGCAGCGCTTCCCTGCACATCAACACAGGGAGTTACCAGGGATGTCTGATTATAGCCATGATCTCTGTTAACCATTTACTCGCCGATCCCCCACCCAAAGCCCAGGGAGCAAATACTTACCCCCCACTCTCTGGGTGCCCGCTGTGCCCCCATAGGTGCTGTCCTCTGTGGGAGGCCAAGTTAGGGGCAGGCAGGACAATACTGAGCCAGCAACTGCTCAGCTGCCTCGTCCCCTCATCTCCCAGCACGGGCACGCTCCTGGCTCTGGAAGTCGGCGGGAAGCAGGCAGGGCAGGCAGGGCAGGCAGGGCAGGCAGGGCACGCAGCCCGCTGTGACTGCGCCGCGGCCAGAGGGACCCTGGGGCTGGTCCAGCGTCAGCAGCGAGCTCCAGCGAACGGCTCGATGCCGCAACGAGCCCTCCGCGTCCCCTTCCCGGGGCTGGCAGGGGACAGCACGCAGCAACCCAGCTTCTCTGCACAGCCCCACACACCTTGGGGGTGGGGGGAGCCGGGGAGCCCAGCAGCTCTGCCGCGATTTCTCCCAGCTCTCATTGTCTACGCTCATTATCCACATTGCACAAGGCAAACCCGCAAGTCGGATGCTGACAAGGCTTGCGTTCCTCATTAGCAGCCCACATTGCAAAAGCTTCATCTAAACAAACATGCATTCTGAAACCCTTACCTCTGACTTGTCACTCCCTCATCACTGCTGGGGAAAAAAAAAAAAGACTCTACTGGTTTCTCAGCTTTAAACCACTACAAGACCAACTACAAAAATCCTCGGCTCCTCCAGAGAAAAGTTACACACAGGTTTCTGTCAAAAACAATGAAGAACACATTCATGGCGAGTTCATGGAGCAGTCTGGTGCCTTTGGGTCTGGGTGTTTTGTTCCCTTGGTTGATTTTGTTGTTGTTGTTGTTGTTGTTGTTGTTTTGGTTTTGTTTAAGAGCAGGTTTTTAAACAGCTTCCCAGGTTGTTTTGGGTTTGTTTTGGTGGTTTGGTTTTGGTTTGGTTTGTTTTTTTTTGTTTGTTTTAGCGCAGAGAAACAAACCCTTCTGTGATGTGCAGGCTTTCAGCTGGTAAAGATCGCCCAGGCTAGTTCATACTCCATCAGCCCACGCTGCTCCCTGCGTGTGCAAAGCAGAAAGTATGTGATCATATCAGAGCAATTTGCACATTAATAAATCCTGGTCTCAACACCGTAGACTCCATCCCCATCCACGGGCAGGGGCTTTTTATTATTATTATTACCAGAGTATCCAGCTTTGTAAAGGCATCTAGTGCAAACTCCTGCATGAGGGAATTCCACCCCACTAGTACCACCTCCTAAGAAAATAGCCAGCCAAAATATTGTGACTGTTGCAAAACCCGGACTGGAGCTCCCAGCAAGGACCTTCCAGCGCTGCCTCCAGAGCCAACGGGGTCTCAGTGAATTACAGCACTGACACCAGCTCGCTGCCTTTGTAGTCTTGCTTTATTTATGACAGTTAATGCTGAGTTATTGCTCACATTTCAGTGCTAACTGGTGTATGAAGTCATCAGCTGTCACAACTGCATCTGCTAATAAACATGTTAAATATTAAAAGCAGCTTATTATGCTCTGGAGGGGGAAAGCACTAAGTGAAGAGCTCCAAAGCCTGGTTAAGTTCCATCCTGTGCAGCGGAAGGAAACGGTGTGGCTGCGGGGAGGCTGTGCTGGGACACCTGCCCTCCACCACAGCTCAGCAGCCCAGGACCTCTCCCTCTCCATGCCATCCTCAGGTCCCCTTCCTTTCTCCATCTTAACCGAGGAAGCTAAAAGAGATGTGGGATGGATCCCTCTGTCTTGTGGGATGGATCCCTGTGACACAGGGAAGTGTCAGGGCTCAGGCACCTTCACCATATCTGGCAGACTGAGCAGGATCTGGCCTGGGCAGCATCCAGCAACTCACCCTCTCCAGCCTTCTGGTGTGTGTTGCCACCCTGACCTGGCTGTGCCTGGCAGTGGGCAGCCCCAACCTGCCTGTCCCCACAGAGGAGGCAGAAGTCCCCTAGCCCCAGAGTAGCCTGGGGAGAGTCACAGATGCAACCCATTCCCTTTCATGGCTGCTGGATCAGGAGCTCAGGTGGGGAGGCAGCTGTTGCTCCTGGGGCACAAGGCCATAGAGCTGTGCTGGACCTTGGACTGGTCTCTCTGTACAAGCCAGAAAAAGTGGCTGTCTGCTTCCACAGTGGCTGGCAATGCAGTGTGGCTGGCAGCAGTAGGTCTCCACAGGAATGACCCTGGTGCCTGGCTCTCATGGGGCTGATGAGATGCCCTTGGCTATGAGGCTCTGCTGAGAGCCCTCTTGCCTGGAGGGTGGTCCCAGGGGCAAGGCCATATGGCAAACCACTGGTCAGCCTCTTGGCAGTGATCTGTGCCCCATGGACCCCATCAGTCTCCTGGTGTGGATTGTCACCTGCCTTCAGAGTCCCTGAGAGCACAGTGGAGCCTGGGCAGGTTGCATGGTCCTACTTTGTGGGGTCAAGGCCCACCCCCACCCAAAGGGTGGGTGAAGAAGGATGGCAATGTCTGCCCCGTCCTCCCTCCCTTACCATTTAAGACCACCACCTCCGGTACAGGAGGATGTTGTGCATTTTCCCCCTGCTTTGCTGGGCCACCCAGGCTCTTGGCCTCTGCAGCTGGGGAGGAGGCTGCTGCTTCTTCAGGTCTCCCTTCCCTCTCTTGGGAGTCTTGGACTGGAGGCTTGCCTCTCTCTAAGCCTTGCCTTGTCCAGATGCTTCTGGCTCTCTCTGGCTGAAGGTAATTTGCAGGCTGTGCAAGGGGTGCTGCAGAAACTCAAGGGCAGCTTTTCCTCTGCAGTGTGCTCATGTCAGTGCATGTGTAGGGGAAGTTTTATTCAGCCTGCATTTTCTTTGGCACCTCGTTAAACATCCCCCAGTTTCCTACTCGTAAACAGCACCTTCTGAGCTCGTTGCCGTCTCACAGGAGCGTGAGTGGATGTGGGTTGAACATTGGGCTGATGCTAAGTAGTCACTGGTGCAAGTCTCCTTATTAAAGAGCTTCTCTGTTTATATTTGGAGGCTTTTAAACTTTCTATTTTAGGAAACTCTAAAATACCACCGAATGTTACTCTGGGACAAACCCAGTTCTGATTTTAGAAGTGCAAAATTCAACCGGAGCAGAGATCCTACTGTTTTACACCCACATTGAGCAGCCAACTATTTCCCTTCTGATCTCCCAGAGCACTGCAGCCCAGGCTGACAGCTGTAGATCAAGTTTCAGTCTGGAGCAAATGTTTATAGCTGAGCACTAAAGCCTGAAGACGGAGCTGTGTAATGGAAACGCTGACAAACCCGCGGCAGGAGCAGGGCTACCGGACACGGCAGTAATTAGCGAGCGGCGCAGCCTATCTGAGGGCAGGCGAGGCAGAGGTGCCTGCCAGCTCCCTGGGGTTAGAAGGTATCACTGCAGAGGACAGTAAATCACACTAAATCCAGCCTAACGCCCTCCACAATAAATCCAACATCGAGTCCCCCACGTTTCTTCCCCCTTCTGACAGGCAGCTAATTTACCGGGTTGGTTTTCTTTAGCTAATGGCTGTTGGGGCTGATCCTCGATTAATCCTAACCAGGCTGCTTCTCTCTCATACAAAAGGACACGAAATTCCACAGTTTAGCAGGCTGCAAACGCCAAGCAGCTCCAGATTGAAAGCAGAGCTGCTGACTGGGGAGATTTTCCCTGCCGCCCACGGAAGTCCTTGCTGAACAGGTGCCCAGCAGCCTGGCAGGGCAATCCTGGCAGTTCCAGCTCCCAGTGCCAGGGAGCATTGTCCAGGCTCTGCGGCATGCCCTCGGGAATGCGCTGTGCAGGGAAAGGGACGTCTGGATGTATCTCCCAAGCAGACAAAGGGGCATCTGAATTCGCTGGCTTTGGTCACAGTAGGTGGGAAATCAAGCAGCAGGTTGAATCCTGCCCTGCAGGTGTCACCCAGCCTGGGCAATGCTGCCCGATCTGCTCCAGCCTTTCTCTGGTTGGGCTCTGTGTCCTGCTCTGCACGGAGCCGAGGGGAAGAGCCTGGCTCCTCCATTTCTGCAGGAGGAGCACTGACTGCCCTACACCCCCCAGCCCAAGTTTCAAGCACAGGGTGCCCCTTCCCATTAAAAACATGCCACGTTTAGCTCTGAGTTCATCCCTCTGCAGTTCTTGCCCTGCAATCCCTCTGCCTCTCCTGGTCAGGAGAAAGGCCTCTCCTGCATGGAAAGCCCACCCTGCTCAGGCACCACAGAGACCTCCAGGCTGGGGTTGAGCTACTTTCCACCAGAAGCCATGTCCCTCATCCCTGGGTGCAGGTGAGGACAGGTGGACCCTGGGATGCAGGTGATGGTTCTGCATCCAGGAGCTCTGTCACTGAGCACCACAGCTTCTGTCAGACCCAGGGCTCTGCACCCCTGACATTAACCCTGTGTGGCAAGGCAGGTACCAGTGCCTACAAGTTTTCAGCTGGCACAGAGGGTGCATTACTCATCCCTGGTGCCTCAGCAGCCTTAGATAGTATCTCAGCATAAGCAGAAAGCAAAAAAAGACTCTCGCCAAGAAAGCAGAAGGGAAAGCAAGAACATCCTGAAGCTGTCTCTGACACTCCTAGCCTCGACCTGTGGCGTGCTGCTTCTCTGCCCCCTGCTTCAGCACAGAGACCTGCTCCTCAGAAGGCCTCTCTTTTCTCCAGCAGAATGATTGATAGCCTGGGCAATTGGGTTTTGGTAACACCTGAACACCTGCAGGCCTCATACAGTTATCCCAAGTGTCCAGCTCACTGCACCAACAGCTGCTCTGGTTGCACGGACAGCAGGCAGGTTCCTGCTGCAGGCTGCAGCAGCCTCACTGCAGGGTCAGGTGCAGGGGCACACAGGATTGTGCCTTCCACAGGGAGATATGGAAGAGAGCAAAGGGAGCTGCCTTTCTGCTGGGATCACCCAGGCATGCCTCTGCTTCCCAGGCAGAGCAAGCAAGCCTGGGCACCTGACCAAGCAGCACTGCTCACTGGGCTGGCTTGGCAGAAGCAGTGCTGGCAGAGCCAGTGCTAGGAAGTGTATCTCCATCCCAGAGTGCTACCCCACTTTGGTGCTGAGCAGCCATGAGCTGCAGTGCCACAAAGGCATAGGAAGTTTCATTTAAACATGAGGAGGAATTCTTATCCTGTGAGGGTGACAGAGCACTGGCACAGGCTGCCCAGGGGGGTTGTGGAGTCTCCCTCTCTGGAGATACTCAAAACCTGCCTGGACGTGTTCCTGTGTGATCTGCTCTGGGTGATCCTGCTCTGCAGGGGGTGGATGGACTGGATGAGCTTTGGAGGTCCCTTCCAGCCCCTGATGTTCTGTGATTCTACAATTCTGTGACTCTGTGGGTGAAGGAAGAGCAAGATCTGCCTGGCACATCCCACTTCAGACACAGTGCCTGCCTGCACCCCTTGTGAATCATCAGGCTTTGTGCCCAGCAGGCGCTGGGCAGGGAGGCAGAGGGGGCCGATGTGCCCCAGCCAGCTCCCTTCTTTCCAGGACCTCTCTTCCACGTGTGCCAGGTTTTCTGACACCGTGCCCCATGCAGGCTGGGCATTTCCCCCCTCTCCAAGGAGGACATGATGTGCACGTTGGGAAATGCTCCTTTCTCGTTGGCTTGAAGGCCCTTTTTTTCCCCTGTTGTTTGAGGAATGCTGTTTGAATTAGCTCCACGGATTGCAAACAGACCCCGTTGTTTTCCTTTCCCAATGCAGGGAGGCTTCTGTTCTCTTTGGCCTGCTGGATTAACCGGGGGGCCTCACACACTGACCCCTCTGCAGCTCAGGGAAGCTAATTTAATCCCAATATTGTTACAGATCACAGCAGGACAGATCTCACAGATTCCTTGAGGCAAACCAGCGCTGAGCTCTGGCAGGGACAGCAGCAGGCTGTGTTTGGAGAGCCAGGAGCTGCTACCTTTTTTTTCTTTCCATAAAATTTCCTCTACAAAACTCCTGAGGTTGGAGGAGAGCAGCGCTGGGGGCTGGGGGGCACAGCCTGGGCACAAGGGTCCCTCTGAGGAGCTGCTTCACCTGCGTCCCCCAGCATGCCCTTGCACACAGGAGGGTGGAGGGTCACCCTGGACGCTGGCTGGTACAAAGAAGATGCAGTCTGGCATCTCCAGCTATTTCTTTCTCCTCAATACAGTTTTTTTTCCCCTTGGTATCTGCTTCCAGGGCTGGGTTTTTGGTGTGTGTTGTCATCAGGGCACAGAGAACAGCAAAGCCCAGCAGGAAGGTGGGTTTGCAATCACCTTTCTCAGCCAATTCAGCACTTCAATTCCTCTCCACCTCCCTTTCCCACACAAGCCAGGGTTTGGTCACAGCAAAAGCGTTGGTGAAATGGACACTTCTGCCTGCAGCCTTTTGTCCCACATTGGAGCCTGTGGAAAGGATCTATGATGTGATGCTAAAAGAAGTCATCCAGCATAAACCTCACTTGCATTTTCTTGAGGGAGATCTGTCCTCTCCTCCTGCATGTGATGCCTCAGCTCTTCCTCCCCTTGCTCTCACAACCTCACCTGAGGTAGGTCAGAGGAAGCTGAGCTGTGACACAAAGGCAGCCCAAGCCCTGACCCATCGCACGGTGCTGATCCACTTCCAAAGCACAACAACCTTCTCACTCTGGCTGAAACAGAGTCTGCTCCATGGCCACCATGTGAGGGGACAGCCAGTCCAGAGGGCAGGGTGGGCAGGGGGCCTGGGAGCCCCCGGGACTGGCGGGGGAAGCCCTGCCTCTCCCAGCATTGCTCTGGGGGCTTTGATGTTCGGGAAAAGTAAATTGCTTTGGGACGCTATTAAAGAGAAGTTTAAATGATGACACACCACAGGGCTGGGACTTCCAGCGTTTCTTGTAACTCCATCCAGAGCTGGAAGTGGAAGAGGCCACTGGCACAGCCAAGAGGACACGAAACTGCGAGCCTCTGCAGCAGGAGTGGCTCCATGTACAGCTTGTCCCTCTCCAGGCTTCTGTCCCCTCCCTTCTGCCTCCACTGCTGTTGAGCCCAGCAGCAGAGTAGGAGCTGGTGCTGCCACTGGGCTGGGCTGGCCCAACTTCCCCAGCAGCACAGGGCAGAATTTGGGGAGCAGGGATGGGGTACCCAAGGGACCCACAGCCCATAGGAGGCTGGGTGCAAGGACAGGAGCTGGGCATGTGGGCCCTTGCTTGAGCCCATCCTCCTCTCAGCCGTGAGCAGCTCTTGGGAACATTCCTGCTGGATGACATTTCCCAAGGCATTGGGAAAAGAAGAAAAAATAAAAAGGCACTTTTCTTCCCAATATAAATTCTTGCAACATTAAAAAACCCCACACAATAGCTGTAAGCTTTGCAACGGCTGGGGGTAAAAAGCTACAGCTTGACATGGAAATAGCACTGCCAGCCCCAGCAACTGCTTGGGTCCCAAATGTGAGGCATCATCTGTGACAAAGCCTCAGAGGAAGGACATGCAGCAGGAAGCTTGCAATTATTCTGGGCTCCCATCACTGCATGGGGACACAGGCTGGTGACCTGGAGAGTCACAGAATCATAGAATCAAGCAGATTGGAAGAAACCTCCAAGCTCAGCCAGTCCAACCTAGCACCCAGCCCTATCCAGTCAACCAGACCATGGCACTAAGTGCCCCAGCCAGTATTTGCTTCAGCACCTCCAGCGACAGCGACTCCACCACCTCCCTGGGCAGCCCATTCCAATGCCAATCACTCTCTCTGCCAACAACTTCCTCCTAACACCCAGCCTAGACCTCCGCTGGCACAGCTTGAGACTGTGTCCCCTTGTTCTGTTGCTGGCTGCCTGGCAGCAGAGCCCAACCCCACCTGGCTACAGCCTCCCTGCAGGGAGCTGTAGACAGCAATGAGCTCTGCCCTGAGCCTCCTCTTCTGCAGGCTGCACACCCCCAGCTCCCTCAGCCTCTCCTCAAAGGGCTGTGCTCCAGGCCCCTCCACAGCCTTGCTGCCCTTCTCTCAACACCTTCCAGCACCTCAACATCTCTCTTGAATCCAGGAGCCCGGAACTGGACACAGCACTCCAGGTGTGTCCTGAGCAGTGCTGAGCACAGGGGCAGAAGAACCTCCCTTGTCCTGCTGCCCACACTGCTCCTGAGCCAGCCCAGGATGCCATTGGCTCTGCTGCCCACCTGGGCACTCTGCTGCCTCATCTTCAGCTACTATCTACCAGTACCCCCAAGTCTCTTTCTTCCTGGCTGCTCTCAGCCACTCTGTCCCCAGCCTGTAGTGCTGCTTGGGGTTGTTGTGGCCAAAGTGCAGAACCCTGCACTTGGCCTTGTTCAATCTCATCCCATTAGCCTCTGCCCACCCATTCAGCCTTCAGCAACCTGCATCAACAAGAGCAAAGAGCCATGGTTGGCTGGCTGGGTGCTGGGACCAACACAGGGCCCAGAGTGACTCCCTGGTTTTGCTCCTTACTACCTCAGCTGTGCCATTGCAGAAGGCAGGCTGTGGGCAGAAGGGATCCTGGGATAGTCTGGGGACCCTCGGATGGTTTTGGTACATTGGGGTGGTCTGAGGACACTGCAGGCACAAACCAGAGGGTCCCCACTAACCCACACAGGACTGCAGCACTGACACCAGTGCTTTGGTTGTACCAAAGGGGCCCCCAAGGGTGAATAGTGCCTGTCCCCATGAGGACACCGGGAGTGTCAGACTGCACACGTCAGCCCTGCAGAGGCAGGCAGATACCATGACAGCACTGCACTGAAACCAGCCTGGAGGCATCTCAAAGATGAGCAGATGTGGCACTGAGGGACGTGGTTCAGGGGTGGATTTGGCAGCCTGAGGTTTACGGTTGGACTCGATGAGCTTTATTGGTCCCTGCCAGCCTCAGTGGTTCTGTGACGTTGAGGGAATCCTTGTGCAGCAAAAGCTGCAGCAGGTGCTTGCTCCACTGCATTCTCAGAGGTTTGCAGCACACCTGTAATTATTTTAATCACAATTAGAGACTAACCCCTGGGACTGGCCCTGCGCAGCCTGCCTGCCGCTGCACCATGGCTGCCCCCAACCCCTCAGCACGCTGCTGGGGATGGGCTGCAGCTACCTGCTCTGTCCTAAGCTGAATCAGAAACTGAACGTAGTGCCCTGCAAGGAGATGGTCCTGAGAGGTTGTGGTGACTGCAGAGACATGGAGAGGAGCCAGGCCCAGCCCTAGCACTGCAGGGAGGAGAAGGGCAGCACAGGGGCTGATCCAGCTTTCAGGGATGGCAGAGGCAGGGAAGAACAGAGGGGACCAGGAAAAGGGAAGCTGAGATGAGGAGGATGAGGGGAAGATGAAGGACTGTCTCATTTAACCTGTCTGTGGCCAAACTCCAGCAGCTACTCCATCACCCAGTGACCCTTCTCCAGCAGAGAGGAGACTCACAGGTTGAAATGCAAATGGATCTAATGAAATAGATGTTCTCCAGAGGCCACTCCCAATCCCTCCTGTCCTATGGTCATATGAAACACCCAAGCTGGTACCAACATCAATACAAAACATAACAAGTTACACTAAGCTGACCTAAGGTGCAGAGGTCACAATATCCAGGCAGGCAGCCCTAGAGAGCAGGAGAGGAGCAGGAGAGGAGCAGAGTGAGGAGCAGCCCAAGCAGGAGGCTCCTTTCTCCTCCAACCTTTATGCCAAGTGTGATGCTCATGGGCTGGACACACCTGGAGCCAACTCATGTCAGCTGTGCTGGCTGACTCAGAGCTGCTGATGGCCTGCAGCCCGAGGTGGCCTGAAATTCTGTCCCAGCAAAACCAGGAAGGCGAGTGTAGGGCAGGATGGCTGCCATGCCATGCCATGCCATGCCATGCCATGCCATGCCAGCACAGCCCCAGTCACAAGCCCACAGCTTGGTGGGAGGGGTGAGCTGAAAAGCTGCAGCAGCTCAGCCCTCTCTCTCTCTGCCTTTCCCCTTTCTTTAGGTTTTCAGAAGTGTTCACCACAGAGGAGCTTGAGTTGAGGCTGGTCCAGCTTGCACCTCTCCTCAGCCCACACTGCAGCACTTAGCACACACAGTGTCCACTTCATACCCATGTCTGCACGGAAGCATTGCATGGAGCTTAAACACATGGAGCTGAGATGACAGCATGAAGAGCAGCATGGACTGAACATGGCTTTAAAAGCTGGCAGAGCAGAAAACAATGAGCCCAGGCAAAGACAAGAACGGGTCAGGAAACCTTTGCTGAGTGCCCAGCTGAGCAGTGGAGCCGGAGCTACCCAAGCCCATTTTGGGCTCCGAAGTGCTCAACACATATGTGGGAAGCACAGGGCTTTAGCTCTGCAGCTTTGCTTCCCTAGAAAGAGCTTAGGCTTTGCTGGAGAAAACTGCCTGTTGCCAGCCACTTCCAGATGAGCTCTCAGCAAATGTGCATTAGAAGCTGTTCCTTGGAGGTGCCGTTTCTCTTACTAGGGGGAAGAGTAATAATGCTCCAGTGACAGTAACGTCAGCAAGAGAGCTACCACAACCATGACAACTCCTTGTAGTGCCTCTGTCCTGGGAGCTCTGGGGTTTCATTTCCAATTAAGCTTTTCATATGGTAACGTTCAGAATTGTGATGGGAGATGAGGCTACTTTTGTCTAAAAGAGAGCATACTTTCACTGTTGTGCCTGGCCCAGGAATGAGTTCTCCACTACTAAAATGTCATTTAATTTATCTCCGTGGATTTTGTGATGAGTAGGATTGGTTCTAAGGAGACTATTAAAGGAGAACTTTTGAGTTATTAAATGTATGTGCGAGGAAGCTGAGTTCTGGCATTCTCTGATAACCGAATTTCTTCTCTATCCTCCACTATATCCATCATGATAAAAGCCCCTGCCAAAGCCCTAACTCAAGCCATGCTTCTGGCATATGGTGAAACGAATCAGAAAGAAAGAAAAAGAAACCCACAAGATGCTCCAGTCCATTTTTTTTTAATCAAAGTTTCAGGGATATTGATGGTTTACCTCATAAGGTAAACATTTGTAGCCCAGTTGCTTTCCCAGGGTTAAACCAGACACAAGTGGCTAGCTGAAACTGCAGCTAATTTGCTCTGACAGACCCCAGTCAGCTTCAAAATGAGTTTCCTTGAAGCTCGAAGGCCTTTGTGCCCCGAGAGGTGGCACTGGTACCTTCCCAAAGGGGGCTGCAGGGTGATCCCATTTTCCAGGGATGCGCCTGTCAGAATCCCATCATTCCCCATATTTCTTACCCTGGCATGTCACTGTGCCTCCAGGAGCAGGGGGACCACTGGAGTAAACCAGGTGCCTGTTTGGCCACTGACGTCTGAGGTGACCTGAGGCAGGTCCCCTTGCACTGCGGAGATGGCTTCTTGGGTATGTTCCCCCCAAGGCCTTCACCATTCCCAGGTACAGCCTAAGGGGTAATGAAGGGCAGAGGGAGGAGGGAGGGTCTGTTCTGCCTCCTGGAGACTGCATGCAGCAGCCTGGATCACAGTGCCGCTTTCAGAGCTGTATCTGTTCTCCCCTGGATGCTGGCTGGGTGAGGATGTCACTGCAGCCCTCCTCTTTGGCAGACCCAGGATCAGTGCACCCCTGCTCCAGCAGCACCTTCCCTGCCTGCTAACCAGGGGTAAGCAGGGCCCGACACCAGCCAGCACCCATCTGTGCGCTGACTCCTGGCCCTGCTGAAATCTCAGTGCCTTGGAGATCCAGGTCCTCTTTGGGCTCCCAAGCCTCCCTTGAGCAGGGCAGTGCCACTCTCGCCATGCCTAACGCCCTGAGCAGTGCTTGTCCAGCACTGCCACGGAGCCTGCTGCTCACCGTGCTGGCACTAGGGCTCAGCAGAAGAGACTGCACAAGCGATCTTTAGCTTGGTTCCAGACCCGCAGTGCTCTCTGCTAACAGTACCTGCAGCGTTTGAGGTTTCCTCTGCACCTCTTTGCAGAGTCTGATTTTATTGCTTCCCGATGCAACAGCTCATGGAGCAGAGCCACAGCAAACCGTGCCCTTTCCCTAAGAGCATCTCCAGGGCATAACAACGGCTCTGAAGCCAGAAGAGAGCCAAGATGATTTCACCACCAAGGCTGGCATCGCCCCCAGGACTTAGCATGGAGCACAGCACCTTGTTGGCACGGCTGCATGCCCGCCCAGCGGGTCGCCGTGCTAGCACAGGAGGGCAACGTGCCCGTGCAGTCCCGGCAGCTGCTGCAGAAAGCTGCTGCTCTGCTTTGCATAGCAGTCAGAGCCTGGGAGCTACTGGTTGCAAACACTGGAAACCAGTGAGCAGACTGAAGTGGAAGAAGGGAGAGGGCTGCCAGCTCCCAGCTGCTCTCGGCTGCAGGAGCTGGTGGAAGATTAGCCCAGGAGCGTGTCTTTACAAATTGTCGGTTCCCAGAGTACACAAAGCAAAGCTCTGAGGACTGAGTGGCTCAGCACAGAAGCAAAGGCTTTGGGAACCTGACAGCACTCTGACACAGACACGGACGCAGGGAACTTGGCTCCTCACGGCTCTCCCAGAGCGCTGCCTGCCCCATGGCAGCTCAATCGCAGCGGACGCAGTATTGGTGCTGGTGGCTCGGAGCAGATCCCTGCTGTCTGCAGCCCTGTGGCTGTTGGCTGAGCCCCTCCCTCCCCAGACTGGTGCCCCACAAACCAGAGAGGATTTGCTAAGTGACCGCAGGTCCCTCCTGGCATGTCCTGGTGCAAGGAAGACGTCTGCCCTGGAGCAGGGGGAGGCTGCTGGAGTCGCTTCTCTACCCCACACAGCCTCAGCCTTCTCTGCAAGGCGTCAGCCCGGGGGCCCGGGGCAGACTGAGCCCCCTGTGGAGAGCCTGCAGACAGGCCCAGAACTGCACAGGCCAAGAGCAGTGCTTGGTGAAGCTGCCACCACCTAAATTCTACAGCCCTCCCAGCCTGGCATCGTGTCCTGCCCCAGATGGGGAGGGAGATGCAGGACTTTGTGGTAGAGCTGCCTGTCCCCATTGCCCTCAGCTGACACCGTGGCAAGTTCTTCTCCCCGTTCCAGCACCTTGCCTGGATAATGCTGAGAGGCTTTGCCATGTGCTGACTCCAAGAAGACCCCATCCCTCTACCTGCCACTGCCTGAGGGCACAGGGACCTGCCAGACACTCTCCCCATGCCCTTCCTTCAACCGTCCTTCCCCTAAGCAACCCCAACCCCAACCGCACAACGTCAGTGACGCTGCTGGGAAGCAAACACACGGCAGGCTGCAGCAAGGCGCGGGGAAGAAGCGCTCTACCCACCACCCTTTGCCTGCTGCCCGTTCCCTGCTGCCCTCCCGCGCGGGAGGCTGGGGCCTCCCCGCTGGCTGCCCTGTGGCGCGCGGCAGTGGAGCTGGGAAGCTCTCGCTACTTGTTTCCCCGGGAACTTCCGACGTTTCAAAAACTGTTTTCGTTCTGGCTTGGAATGAAGACAACTATTTGAGAAATTTCCTGGATAACAGAAAAGTTTAAAACCTTTCCCCCCACCACCCAAAAGGAGAAGAGGAGGAGCAGGCTATCTCGCCCCTTGCGTTATGTCATATCACGCCGAGCTCGTGGCACGCTGTGCCCAAGTTGCAGATGACTTTGTCATGAGCAGATGTAAACAAAAATACAAATAATGTCAGCAAGAGAGGAGCAATGAAATGCTGAAATGAGAAATTCTCTACAACGATTTTTCTTCCCACCCACCCCCCCCTCCCCCCCGCCCCAGCTCCTCTCTCCTTTTGTGCAAATTAATTCTCCGTGGGAAATGGCTCAGATTCTCTAAAAGAGCAGGGTTTGGCCAAAGCAGTTCTTCTATTGTCCGGAGCAGGAGGAACACCCTGCCAGCGCTCCCAACCAGCCCCGGCCAACCGCGCAGACCAGCAACGATGTTGCTGCAGCAGGGTTGGCTCTGGGATGTCTCCTGCCCCTGCTCCCTGCCCGTGCTCGACCGCTTATCTTGTTTCTCTGGAGCCAAGGGCAGCGTGTTCTGCGGTCAGCCTGGTGCAGAGCGGGCCCCGGCTGTCTGCCGACAGAGATAACACCAAGATGGATAAAGCCAGGCGCTGGAGGTAACGGCACAAAGCAGCATCTCCACCAGGAGAAGAGGTCGCATGGTCCCACTCTGCCCAGCGCTGAGTGGCCATGGCTGGGAACGGTGCTTACCTTGGCTCAGCTCTGCCTGGCCGGGGCTGGCTCCTGCCCTTCCTGTGCCTGATGCATCGCCCGCCTGGGCGGCTGCTCAACGCCAGCACTGCTGCCCTTCGCCGGGGCTCTGTGGCGGGTGGACCTCCGGGCGCCGGCTGGCACCCATCCCCCTGTCTGCCCCGTGCCTCTCCAGAAAGGCACTGCTGGGAAGGAGCGCCGAAGCTCATGTCTCCAGCGCTGTATCCACCCCTTCCCACCCTCTTGGGGTTCGGTCCTGCCAGTTCCACTTGTGGGCTGTCCTCACCACTTTGGGCCTTTCTACCGCTCCCCTTCTTGTGGCTCCGGATGTCACCACAGACACGCTTTTATGAGAGTGGGCTTGTGCAAGGCTTGTATAAAGTGTTCTCAGAAATACGAGGTCTTGTCATTTGTAAAACTAATAAAAATGTCCAATAATTTTTACAAGGGGAAAAATGAGTCACTGGATGGCACATTTCTCATTGCTGGCATTTTACAATTAAAATGAGCATCTATTGAATCAATCCAAAGCTCTTATTGTTAGCAGACACTAATAACTTCCTGAGCTATTGAAGATACTTTTTTCTTTTCCTGAAGAAACATGACCCCCTGACCACGGCATTTCTCGTCGAGAGCGGTATCCAGCTGAGACCAGCTCTGCTCAGCTCCTGCTGGAGTGGTTTCAAACACATCCTGATGAGACTGGTGGCTATAACTGGGTGGGAAATTGTTTTGAAGCCCTCAAAAATGTTCAAGATTTCAAAATTTTTCCCGCTCCGCATGGGGATGAATCCAGAATTGTTGAGTGTTTTTATCCCACTGTCCTGTTCCCCCTCTCCCCCCCACCCCCAAAAAAAAAAAGAGTCCTCATGGAAACCAGCCATGGAATAGCCAATGGCTATCAGTCAGGCTGAGCTGGGCAAAGCGGGGACTCCACTGCGCTGGCATGAGCCAGCTTCTCCTCCCGGGTGGGACACCCATCCCAGACCTTGTGACCTTCTCTGGTGAAAAATTAATCCAGTGAAACTTTCCCCATTTCACTGCAGCAGTTGGGTGTGCATGGCCCAGCTCTGGGCCACCCCACACAGGGGCCACCCCGCACAGGAGCCACCCTGCACAAGAGCCAGACTGGCAAAGCGAGATCATCACCACCTCCTGCCTCCAGGAGACAGAGACTTCTGCAGCTGCTTGCGTTTCCAAAAGCCTCTAGAAACTGCAGGACAGTATAGGAAAGGCCTCATTTTCAACAGGCACTCAGCCCATCTGCTGCTGTCTCCTGAAAATCAGCCTCCCTCCAGATGTGTGAGGATGGATCTTGGTAACCGGTCACCACCTCCATTTGGAAAGCCTGATAGGAAATGAGGGATGGTCTGGGAAGGGTTGGGTGTGAAGCAGCCCCATAGCAGCACAAGGTGCAGCCTTGGGCTTTGGGTGACCTCTTTACGTTGATGCTGGCATCTCGTTTGTTCTGAACTTCCTTGTGGGTTGCATGTTTTAGGGGTGTTCTTTTCCCACGCATGGCCACCTGCACATCCCCAAGGCAGAGGGAGAAGCCCTTTCCCTGCCATGACATCAGGAAAGAGAAGACAAATTCTCCCCACGTGCACACAAACACAGTGAGCTTCTGGATGAGAATGGACATCTTTCTTTCCAAACCCCAAAGGACCCTGGGCAGCCAGGCTGCTGTCATCTGTGGGGAGGTTCAGTCCCTGTTTGTGTGATCAAACACGTGCAAAGCTGATGAAAAACTGCCATGAAATCCCAGTGCACAGCAGCAACAATGAGCAAGTGCTGGCTTCCAAGCACCGAGTGCCCTGCCAAGGAGCTGGCAAGTACAGACCCTGCTGGGCTGTGGTGATCCAAATACTGCATTTGCCACTGCAGAACCTCCTCCTGCAGGTCTGTGAGAGGCAAGCCCAAACAGTCACCTCTCCAGGAGCTCAAGCCCTTTATCAGAAACTAGTGCCCAAAAACCTAACACACATCCATGCTGGAGACCTCACTCTGTCCTCCCTAGAAGAGTCCTTATCTGCTCTCAGCAGAGGACTGGAGCAGGCACTTGGTGTTTTGTGGTTGAACAGCCCAAACTGGGCACATCAAAAGGATGCTCTGCTCCCCATGCACCACACTCCCTCTGACCTCTCCCCTCCTTCCATCCTTCGATGTTTCTCTGGTCCTTTCTCTTGGGAAAGCTCTATGGGAGTGGGGATGCTTGCTGCAGGGCCCAGATGTTGGGGACAAGCAGATGAAGTTGTTTTCCATTCTCCTTTGTTGTGCAATGGCTCCAGAGCTGGAGACACTTCCCACTTCTTTTCCTTTGCTACTGAACACGGGGCTGGGGCCGACAATGTGCATTGTCATTTATGAGCACTGCAAGACCCTCCTGGGACCTACGTGCATAAATCTTGTGCTTGCTTTAGCATTCCTCGTCTCTCCTTGCGACACAGCTTCTGCCTGTGCCCTGCGTCTGTGAGACAGCTCGGCAGGAACTGGAGCCCTGCTCCCCAGAGCACCAGGCTGCGCTGCTGCCATGCTCCTCTGCTCCTGCTCCAAAGGGAGGGCCGTGGGAACCAGCCGCTGATCCAGGCTGTCCCAGCCAAGGTCCCACTGCGGCTGCCAGGTGCCTGAGTGCAGCGCGTGCAGCGGGCACTGCCGGCAGCCGGCAAGAAGTGCCAAGAGCTTCCCTTTATGGCTGCTTATTTCCTGTTAAATTTTTATGGGATTCCCTCAGCGTTCAGATTTATGGACGTGCTTGCCTGGCCCCGGAGGCTCAGGAGCCTGCTGCGGGCAGCGGCCAGAGGCTGGCAGGGCCTAATAAGGGACCTGCTGCCAGGAGGAAACAGGGCTAGGGTCCCACCTGCCTGCCTGGTGCCAAGGCAGTGATTGCCTGTGCTGAGAGAGCAGCCCCGAGCACGGGGTGCCAGCAGCCCGGCCACAGTCCCAGCTGCCCATCACAGCAGGGACAGCTCCCAGGTGTCAGCGCAGGCGTTCATCCCCAGGCTCCCGCGGTGCTGCCTTGTGCCTGACTCGGAGCGGGCTTGGCGTCCCCGCCGCGGGCACTCATCGGCTGATGTCGCAGGATTTCCTCACCCCGCCGGGAGAGCACAATAGCGAGGACAGGCTGCTCCCCAGACACCCTAATCCCTTGGCGATTGTGCCGCGTTTCGGGGGGTGACAACAGTTCAATGAAGGTTTGCAAGGTTAGCAGGAACGTTAATCCTTACAGAAGAAAAATGTGACAATTATTTAATGCCGTGGCTGGGAGCTTTTGTGCTGCCCTTAGTTTGATGTGTTTGCACCGGGCAAAGTCTCATCTAAAGTCCCGCTGAGGACAAGTGCTGCGCAGGCTACCTGGGCACTGGCTGTGTGTCTGCCAGGGCTGTGGGATACAAGAGGAGACTGGCACCTGCGGTGGATGATGCCAGATGTCTACGCAGGCTGGGTCCATGTCTCCTCCATCTGCATCCCTTTGAGTTTTCATAGAACAAGGGAGTTTCTGCCATCATCCAATGCAAGCACAAACATGCACACAGCCAGAGCACATGCAGATGGCTCTAGGAGCAGCAGAGAGTTTTGTTGTCTGAATTTAGTTCCCAGGAAAGGGGGTGTCTACTACAGTCCAGAGATGTTGCAGAAGAAATGCAGGTGTTGAGATTCTGCACCCCAAATCTAACCTATGGTGTGGTGAACTGTGGGAGGAGAACATGTTGGACACAGGTCTGCTGAACAGGGAGTGGGGAGCCTGCCCCAAACTTGGCCCAGAGAGCTGCAAGGGAAGGGGTAGATGATTGGGGCAGCAGGCAGAGACAGACAGGGGACCTTGGGTCACTAGACATTGATACCCGGGACTTGTGATGAGATCCCCTGAGCAGAGGGAGGGGAGGTTTCTTCTTCCCTGCAGAGCAGATGTGCCCTGTGGTCCCTAGGGGTGGCTAGCAGGGTGGGGAGCACCCCCATGAGAGTCTGCAACAGCTGCCGGGGGCTGGAGGAGACGTGTGAGTGCAATTGTGTCAGGGCAGAGCCCAGCCGTGTCCCACAGGACAGCAGTTCTGGCATTGCAGTAGCTGGGAGGTGGAGGAATGGAATAGCCTGGGCGCTGCCAGCCAGCTTGTGTGCAGAGCTGTGACAGCCATCGGGGATTTCTCTGGCTGCAGGGACGGAGGGCAGGGAAGGAAGGGATAAAACACTGAGATCACAGACGGGATCCCGCCCGCTTGCTCGCAGGCAGGCACGGCACGGCAGGGCACGGCACGGCACCACTGCACCATCCAACCTGCTCCTGGGGCACCAGCGAAAGTGCTGAGTGCTGTCCCTGCCTGACCCCACACAGCCACACGGACAATCCCGGGCAGCAGGAGCAGCCAGGTTTGCTGGGAATGCAACAATCTGGACATGGCCAGCAAGACTGGGGGACCCTGCAGTAGTGCCTGGTGATCCAGACAGGCTGGGGTGGCATCTCTGCTTGGCCTGAGGCACCTTCAGGGATGTGCCCTGTGTGAGACTCAGCCTTCAGCCTGTTCCAGCTTCTCGTGTCTACCTGGACAGCTGGGACACCAAACCGACCTCTCTGGAGAGAGAGGAGATGCAGAAGGTGGCCCTGGAGCACGCAGAAGGTGGCCCTGGAGCACCCAGAAGGCTCCTGAGAGGCTTGAGGCAGCTTCTCCACACTTGCCTTTTCCCTGCCTGCAGCTCCTGGCCACAACCATCCCCGCACACACAGGGCAAGGTGAGTGCCACCGAGCACTGCTGTCAGCCGGCGCTGGCGATGGGCACCACCCCGGGTGGGAGGCAGGACTGCCCTGTGCATGCGTGCGCTGCTCTGTGCGTGTCTCAGGCACTGCGGCTCGCTGCACTTCAGGCTCTGCAGGCAGAGAGCACAAATCTGCCTCTGATTAAAAGGGCCCTTTGTAATCTAACCTATACGAGCCTGCACTTAACACCCATCATCCTGAGGAAAGCCCAGGCTCTTTTCCAGCCAGTTGGGCTCCGTGCCTCCAGGGCAGATCTCCCAGGGACATGAGACTGCCGGGGCAGGAACTTGGATGCGTTTCTGTGCGGATTCTTCCCCCTTCTAGAGAGGCACAATGGGGCTTTGCATGAGTGATACAAACATGCCAGTTGTACTTAAGGTTGACAAATAATGTAAACCACACAATCTGGTTTGAGGGAAACGACTTCACCACAATTTATTTTAGTGCTTTAAACATCACGCCAAACTCTGTAGTGAATTGCTAAATTAATGCCGGGCTGCCATCTAAATAGACATCTTCAGATCACAAGCATGTTATAGGGGGAATGGTTTCCTTTGAAATGGTTCCCACAGCTTAAAGGCTGTGCAGAGAAAAAATGTGCCCAGGATTCAATTGCTGCCAACATGTGGTGGCCACATTTCTCTGCTGCTATTGGCCAAGATGCGCAGTAAAGCCGAGGAAGCATCATTCGAGGTGGAAATCAACCAGTGATTGCAGAGAGACAGGGGATGACATGAGCAGCTCACTCTGAGGAAGGGATGAAGTGAAATAGCCTTGATTCTAAGTTGTTGGCCTGGAAAAATGTTCCCTGCCCGGGAAGGCATCTGCTTGTCCCCATCACGCACTTTCTCAGCTGCTTGTGGTGCAGCAGCAGAGAAGCCCAACGAAAGCACTGTGGATGTTTCTACCACTCTTGATTTCCATTGGCATCTTGGCTGCTGTAACCAATGCTGCTGCTCTCTCTGCTCCTCTGGCTGCAGGGACAGCAGCAGATTCCACCTGTTCACAGTCCTGTCCCAGCTCTCCTGAGGGAAAAGACGGTCAAATGTGCTTGGCAAGGGAAGCCAGGCCAGAGCGGCCAGAGCTTGCTCCTTGGGGCCAAGAGACTGCTTGTGAGAGTTGCAGGGAATGAGAAGCTGTTTTATCACTCTTCTCATCCACAACTCCACTCAGGCGCAGTCTGAAGAGCTGCCAAATCCATGCAGGTGTGTTTGAGCAGCAGCACAGCAGGGAAAGACATCAGCAGTGACCCTGCTCCTCCCAGGGCAGCCCAGCCAGGCTTGGAGCAGGGCAGTGCTCAGGGAGCTGCAGCAGCATGGGCCCTGCCTACCTCCCCACTGTCTCTTCTTTAGGTAGCTCCAGCTGTGGTGTGCTGGCAGCTCATGAGACCAAAACCTCACCCATAGCTCAGCCTGGCACTGCCCATGCTGTGTGTTGCTGGTGGGGGGCAATGGGACCGTGACAGCTGCCCCCTCCAGCCCGGTGGAGCTGGAGAGGCTCGTGGTGGACACTCATGCCACAAGTGTGCTTCGCTTCAAACACTAGAGATACTCCAGCATCCATCAGCCAGGCTGTAGCTAGCACAGTGTAGACAAAGGATGAGGAGACAAAGGAGAGGGAAGGGAGCTGTCTCTTGGCCACCAGTCCCACCGTTCCCACCCAGGCAAGTTGGGTTTTGTTTCCCCATCACCAGCCTGAAATCCATCTTCCACGCTTTCGTGGCTCAGTCGCTCTTTCCTCTTATGGTTTCCTTCAGCTGAGCTGGAGGAAGAATAAAGAAATGTCTCTGTGGGCCCCAGCCTCTTGCAAGGCTCATAAATATGTCTCTGCTTAAAACCTCCAGGATTAATTAACTCCTGAGTATCTGCTAACCAAAGCGCTGGGAAAGAGCACCCTCCCGTGCGGGAGGCAGCGTGGCTGCGGGAAGCTCCCCCAGGGACTCTTCCCTGCCCACAGACGCCTGGCTGGGATGGACCTCGAGCCAGGAAATGCCCAGTGAACAAGACCCCAGCTCTGCACCACCTCCACCAAACACCATTTCTGCCATGCTGAGACCCCAGTGCCATAGGGCACCCGAGTGGCCATCAGCATCAGGCCCCCAGGCCATGGTGCTGTGTTGCCTCCACGGTGCTTGCAATAGGTGCCTGACGATGCCCAGGCCCAGTGGACCACTGTGACTCCTGAGGGATGGTGGTGCCAAGGGAAAGTTTGGACCAAGGGTGCTGGTAACCTGGGGGCACCTTATAGCCTGGCTTTCAGGATGGACCAGCTGCTGTCTCTCTTGTGTGACCCAGCCCAAATCCCATGCCACTTTCAAGCCCCTCACCAGAGAAGCTGCTCCAGGGTGGCAGAGCTGCTCCCAACAGGCACCCACATGCTGCCAGAGGGGCAAGCAGGCTCTGTGAATGCTACTCTCCCATCCACACACCTCATCCCACTTGGGAAGTGCAGGCTGTGTTGCTGAGTGCCCCTTGTCCCGAGAGGCACCGGGCATACATGCTCCCTGCATCACACCTTCCCCATGCCCAGGCCAGAGTGGTGCCAAGCCCTGCAGCAGGCATGGAACAAAAAGGATGTTGCTGGACGGTGTACAGAAGCAGGCCCTTCCCTGACAGCTCCCTCCACCTTCCCTGCTCACTTGGGCTCCCTGAAGTCTGGGTGCTCTCTGCAGCACCCACACCTCGGGTCTGCAGCCCAGCCAGCTCTGGAAGCTCCCACAGGCACAGGCACCCTTGCAGGGAGAGTGCTCTGAGGCTCATCCATGCCCAATGCAGTCCCTGGGGAGAGAGGGTGTCTCCAGCAGCCTCTGGCCCTTGGCACAGCATGGTGGCTCAGCAATCCACGGTCTCTGAAGAGCAGGAGCTGCCAGGAGCCACTCCTTCCTCAGTGAGTCTGTGCAGAGCTGGTACGAAACAAACAACTTTTGCAACATGTTTTGTTTTCCATCATTACATTCAAAAAGTAAATAAATTAAATCCATTTTGCTGCCACTCCATGTCAAGTGTAACCTGAGTGCTCTTGGAAGGGGAGGCAGTGCCTGGCACGAGGCCTCCCCCAGCTCCTTGCATGGCCGCCTGGCTCTGCCTGCCTGGCACTGGCCTCCTGGTTCTGCCTCCCTGGTGTGGCCTGCAGTCAGCAGCAGCGGAGGGACAGGCCCAGACAAACTGTGTCTGACCTGTGCCCATCACCTGCACTGCCATGCTCACTCCTCACCCTGCATGTGAGGCAGGCAGCGTTCAAAGGGCTGGTGCAGAAGTGGAGAGGAGCAAGCTGCAGTGCCAAGGCTCAGCAGGGACAAGCCCTGACACACCATTATGCCCAAGGAGGATGGCAGTGCCCCTGGGACTGGCACCAGCTCTTTCCTCCATCTGCTCCTGCACTGCTTCCCACCTTCTTCATTCACCACTTCCACAAGGATGGTGCTGCCCAGCTCGGGGTAGGAAGGAGCAAGCTGTATGTGTCCATCCCAGGGATCTGCATGCCACACAGGCCTGCACCACAGACCACCAAGCACTGGCACTGGCAGGAAGTGCCCCCCAAGAGCTGTTCCATGGGCTGGTCCCCTCAGTGAGGTTTTTGTCTTGTCTCCAGTGCGGGTGGAGGAGATGCCTTGGGGCAGCTCTCTGCCAGTCCCTGTCCCCAGTCCCCAGGCTCTCACAAGGCCATGCTCACCCTCTCCCAGGGTCAAAGGCACTCTGCGCTCCCAGCCAGCACAACGCAGGAGAGGTGGGAGGATGCCCTGTCCCAGACCAGCTCCTCCTGGCTGAGGGTCTCAGGGCAGTGGGGCTGCAGGGGCAAGGATACCGCATGTGTGCCAAGCACGGAGCCTGCCTGGGCAGGGTGATGCACTCCGAATCCCCTCACAAATGCAGAGCAGGGAGGGGACTGTTTGTGCTGGGAGCACCATCCAGAGGCCTGGATTTTCTCCTCCCCATGCAGGCAGCTGTCTGCACCCGGGACAGACCTTGATTACATTGGCATTGCAGCCAAGGCACCCACTGATGTCATCTGAAGTGTAACTTGGCCTTGTTGTGAGAGGACTCAGCACTGCTTCCAGCTGGCCTCCTCGCTGCTTCTCGCACTGTCTCTGGGACATAATTAATTTGCTCTGTTGGAGGGGTAGTTTCCAGCTAAGCAGGAATCCTCTGGGTTTACCAGTTGGTGAAAGTGGTTTCCAAAGCACAGGCCACCCTTTCTTCTCAGGAACTGGCTTGGGGAGGCAGCAGCAGCACCCTCAGGTTCCTTCCCATCACATCACTATGCTCCTTTTTCAGCCAAGCCCAACAGTGTAGCTCTATCAGATACCTGTGGATACAGCAGGATTTCTCTGCAGCTTCACTGCTGGCTCCTTCTGTGGGCTGGCTGGCATCAGAGAAGCCCACAGGCTGGCTGCTGCAGGGACCCAGCTGTGCTGGACTTTAACATGAGCAGGAACATGGGCTGCCACCACAAACATGGATGCACTGACCTTCATCCTGCCCCACAGCTGTGCTGGCCATGTGGCCTGGCCCCCATGGCGCCCCACGCACTGGGAGCAGCTGCAGGTTGAGCCAGCTACTTGAGCTTCTGCTTCTTTCTTCCCTCTGCCTCTGCAGTGCCTGCAGCAAGGCTGCCCAGCACTGAAAGCCCAGCTGTGGTTTGGTGACCCAGTTCTGTGACTCAGCTCCAGCAGCTGGAAGGTTGAGCACCTCAGAGTCACCCAGCCCTGACAGTGTGTTGTGGTGCCCAGGACACTTGGGCAGCTGGCAGTGTTCTAACAGCTTCACCTGACTGTCTGCAAAGGTGTTTGCTGATCCAGCTTCACCTCCACCTCTTCCACATGCACATAGCCAGGCCCTGTGTGTGCTCCTGGTGGGCTCTGGTCTGAGCCTGCAGGAAACATTTCAGCAGTTCAACCAGGAAACATGGAAGTGTTTTAACAACAACATCCACGTGGAAACAATGTGGGCTTCAGAGTCCATCCTTGGGGTGCTTCGTGGCCTGAGCTTTCTGACAGCAATCATAGAATCATAGAATCAACCAGGTTGGAAGAGACCTGGTTGGAAGCTCATCCAGTCCAACCTAGCACCCAGTCCTGTAGGCATCCAGGTAACAGGCTGCGAGAAGTGTTGGAGCCTGGCACTGGAAGCTGAGGGTGGCAGAGACGATGCCTTCATTAGGTGTGAGCAGATCAGTGGTCTGCTTAACCTAGTGGCTGAACTGAAGGATGAAGTGGAAAGGCTGAGGGCTAAAAGGGAGTGTGAAAGGGAGCTGGACTTACAGCACCATGCTCTGCAGACCCCCTTAGCAGAGGGAGGTGAACAAAGAAACAAGGGAGAGTGGACACAGGTGCCTGTCAGAAAGGGGCAAGGCAAAACCCTTCCAACCCCCCTCACCTCTTCAGTTGCCCTTGCACAGCCAGACCATGGCACTAAGTGCCCCATCCAGGCTTTTCTTGAACACCTCTAGGGAAGGCAACTCCACCACCTCCCTCCTTCCCAACTCCAGGGAGCACACACAGAAACACCAGAGCTGCTGGTGGTGCCCCTTGCTCCTTGGCCACACTGTGGAGCTGAGCTCGGGGGAGCGGGTGCCAGCAGGGCCACACCGGGATGCCTGGAATTCCGTCACAAACTGGCTGTCCGCAGCTTCCCCTCCCCTGCCCTTTGCCAGAAAGGCAGGCGAGAGCCCGCAGGGTCCACGTGGCCACGGCTGTGGCTGCTCTGAAGGTGATCTCCTGTTACCCAAACGTAAATGTTGATGTTTGAGGAGGGGAGATGCCGATGGAAAGGGAGCTGGCCCTGTTTGTTTGTTAAAGCAGCGGTTTTAAACAAGTCCTGCTCACACAGCTTGCAGATCGGAAGGAAGTTCTCCCAGCCATAATATCCTAGCTCAGCGCCGGGCAGACAATGGTTCAGCGGTTGCCCGGGATTAGCCTGGTGAAATCAGCCTGCGAAGGGTGTCTGGGAAAGGGCAGCTGCGGATTTTGTGCTGGGGAGATGGGGGTGGGCAGCAGCTTCCCCGGAAGCCGGGGCACGGACTCAGTACTGGCAGCCTGGCTCGGAGCAGGGCACCGAGTCCTGCCTGAGCACTTCAGGACAGCCCTCCCTGGGCAGTCAGCATCTCTGCGTCCTGCTTTCTCCCAGGGCAAGTGGTTAAATGTGAGGTATGAGTTCGTTCGAATGCTTCCCAAAGCAGCAAGCCTGCAGCAGTACTGGCAGCACTTTGCCCTCTGGCAATGCCATGGCTGTGCAGGACAATGGGGACAGGCACCTCCAGCCCCACTTCTGAAGCCCTGGAGGGCATTAGAACTGCTTGTGCCCATGTCCCCAGCACTGCCGGGCACCAAGCCCCACACCATAACTGCTTGGACCCTGAGGGCACCGAGCTCCACACCGCAGCTGCCCAGGCACCAAGGGCACCATGCTCCACACTGTAGCTGCCCAGGCACTGAGAGCACTGAGCTCCATGCCACAGCTGCCCAGGTGCCAAGAGCACCAAGCTCCATGTCTCAGCTGCCTGGGCATCAAGGGCACTGAGCTCCACACCGCAGCTGCCCAGGCACCGAGGGCACTGAGCTCCACACCACAGCTGCCAAGGCACCGAGGGCACTGAGCTCCACACCGCAGCTGCCCAGGTGCCAAGGGCACCAAGCTCCATGTCTCAGCTGCCTGGGCATCAAGGGCACTGAGCTCCACACCGCAGCTGCCCAGGCACCTAGGGCATCGAGCTCCACACTGCAGCTGCCCAGGCACCGAGGGCACTGAGCTCCGCGCCGCAGCTGCCCAGGCACCGAGGGCACTGAGCTCCACACCGCAGCTGCCCAGGCACTGAGGGCCTGGCGTCACAGCCGCTGCTCCCTGGTGCGTTGACTTGGGGAAAGCAGACAGGGCTCTTGGAGGGTGGCGGAGGCGGCAGTGCCAATTCCTTTATTCATTACAGCCTCATATACAAATAAAATCTTTACAAGCTTGCCTTGAGCTTTTAAAAATGCCGTTTCGGACGTGCCATTGGTATTGTCTGACTCGGGCTGCCTTGCACCACGGCTGATCTCACAGGCAGTAAAACTTTGATTCCACGTAAAACCTAAATGAGTTTATTTTATTTGCTGGGGCAGGACAAGAGAAGCACTTAGCAAGCAGCTTCCTTGGCTCAGATGTGACACCCTGCTGCCCTGGGCAGAGTCACCCTGCCTGCTAGGGACATCTCACCCTAAGTCCCCTTACGAGCACGCCAGGATTCCGCCAGGATGGAGGTCGTGGGGCCTTGGCAAGCCTCTGCAGATGTCACACTCCTGCTCACAGCTGGATTCCCCCAGATGTCTGGCTGGAGCCTCATGAGCACCCCATTTCTGGGGGCTCCAGCCCCTCAAGCAATCCTTGTCACTCAGAACCCTGTGCCCAGCGACTCACAGGGTGTTTCTGCAGAGGGCCACAGGGCAGAGCCTCCTGCCACCTCACATGTTTCTACTTGGGACATCCCAGAGAGTGGCTGTGGCAATGTCTGCAATGCCACAAACATCAGAGGAAGATGCAGAAGATTAAAGCGAGTCAGTCCCTGCCATCCCTTCGGCTGCTCTGCCAATGCCAAGGCGTGAAAGCTCCGACTCCGGAGGTGCACTTGGAAAAGCTCCACCGAGGGGAATTAATTGCAGGAGCACTGGCCTGTAGCATGGAGATTTTTTCATTGAGGGCTCGGATGAAGCTTTCTGTTTCCTCCTCCTCTTGGTGAATCTTACTGCCATTAAATTAAAGGAATTCTCATTAAAATGTTAATATCCTTCTAAGACCGTTTGTTGTTTTTCTCAGCTGCCTCTGGTCTCTTTAGAGCCTTTGCTGCCTTTTCCTAACGTTTTCCAGCTCTTCCTCCCTCCTCTTTGCAAGCAAGCTGGAAACTTAGAGTTGCGGTTGACTCGTGGCTGCGGGCGGTGACTCACGCCGAGGATCCCCACTCGCAGCTCATAAACAGAAGGGAGAAACACACGCTGCTGCCCAGGGCCTGGGGCTGCACCCAGGGGCCTCCTGATGGGATGGGGACAGGGACAGAGACAAGGATGGGACATGCCTTCTTATTGCCACCCATGCCTCTCACCGCTCCACAGAGCAAACCCAAGGCTAAGCCTGTTTTCTCGTGGCTGTCGCTGAGCCATGGGCCAGAGCAGAGCTGGGGCAGGAGGCTCATCCTGGTAGCCTTGCCTACCCTGGCCCTGGGGTCCAACAGCTCCCATCTGTGTTGCTCACACAGTCTGGCACGTGGCTATCCTCAAAGCATGTCACCCTGGTCCCACACCCTGGGCAAGCAGCTACCACGTCGGGGTGAAGCTCAGGCAGTTTCAGTCACCTTGCAGCAGCACCTAAAAACTCCTGCAAAGTTACTAACAAGTAGAGGAATGAGAGGGGCTGCTTTTTTTCCACAGCTAAGGGAAAAAAACCTGCTTGTCTGTGGGCATTTTCCATTCAGGAGCATCCAACACAAGTGCATTGCTCCTCTTTGAATTCCTAAGCATCTGGTGTTTGGTGCTGCTAGAGTTTAATATTCTTTTCATTACTGATATCTAATACAGACAAGTCTTGAGGCTTACACAAAACATATGTGAACCTAATTTGTTTTTACTGTGCCACATGTTTTTACTCCCTGCATCATTCAATTAGCTTTTTTCCCTCCCCTCCCCCCACCCCCCTTAATCATGTGATCAGCAAAAAACTTAATGCTATTTTTAAGCGTGGTAAGAAAGTGAAAAACACATTTGCTGTGACTGCAGAGTAAGAGGAGTGTAGATCCCCCTCTGCAGAAAGAGCTGCTCCAGTGTGACAGCAGAACGAGCTGCTGCTGGTGCTGCTGCTGCTGCTGGGGAAGCAGAATTGCCTTAGCAGAGCATCCTGACAAATCTCTGCCCTGCTTCTGAGGCACGTTCTGGAGAACTCTGGGCTTGGAGTCAGCTGTCTGGTTGACTGAGATGAGAAAGGGCTCCACAAGAACACACATCTGTGGCCACCAAGCCACCACTTTCCCCATGCCGTGGGGAATTTGCTTTCTTCCTGCCCTTTATCCTGCTCAGGAGCCTTCTCCACTTCTCCTTCTGACATCCCTCTGGAGAGGTGGACAGGAATTTATTGACTAAATCATTTTTAATGCTCCTTTCATTCCCTTAAATCAGCCAAGTGTTCAAAGGGGATCCATATTCATCCAGAGGATATGGGAAGACAAGTAACTATTAGTTGTCACCATGCCAGCACTGATGAGTTGGTGCTTTGTTCACTGTTCCGCTGTGGTGTCCCCAGTCAGCTGCTTGGGTTGGGATTGATCTTATTTGGGAATTTTGGGGCCTGGAAATGAGGGTAGAGAACAGGAGAGGCTGGGCTGCTATGTGCAGAGAAAACAGGAGTGGCTGGGTGTGCAGAGCAGCTCTCTGCTGCTGGAACAGAAAGGCTGCAGAGGTATCAGCTGTGTGGGCAGCAGCAGGAGGTGCTCGATGCCACACAAGGGTTCCTGGACTCTGGTCTCTATAATGCAAATAACCAGGATTAAACCACAGCCAGCTCTAAATGCAGATGGATCCTGACTCAGAATCAGAGCCCTCTGACCCTGAGATGTTGGAGACCAGCAGGACATGTGCTGATCTGCTGGTGGGCCAGAGGGAGGGAAGTGTTGCCCACCCGTGCCATGCCCTTTCAGATGCTTGTGGCTATAGAATCCTCCTTCATGCAAGGACTGGTTTCATGGCCCAGCTCCTTGCAGGCAGCAGAGAAGATTGTGATGGCAGCACCATCCTGCTGCTGGCCAGGTTCATGTGCTGAAAGCCTGCCCCAGCAGGTCAGGGAAACCTGAGCCCTGGTTGCTCATTGGGCAGAGAGCTCCAGACAGCCCCAAACGCAGGAAATCCTGGTGCTGCCACATGCTGCATTCTCCCTTCACACACATGTGCCTTATTAGCAGTGTCAGAAGCCTCCAGCTTGTGGGTGACTGCTAGCCACAACCACTAGCATTAACCTCCTGCTTGGGGGTCATTTGCAACAACCCACAGAAATGCCTCAGAATTGGGCCATGTTGAAAGAAGCTGGTGGGTTCCTAAAGGGGAAAAAAAAAAGTTAAAAACGAAAAGATCTTTGTTGTTTTGGGCCTTTGAGAATTCTGGAGAACAGTAATAAAAACGTTGTGGACATCTGGAGCCTTCCAGGCCAGGAATCCCAGGGTGGCCATGCTGTGGGACAGCTCCATTCATGGGCTGAGACCATGGTCACTGGGCTCTGCCTGCTGTGCAGCAGAATTACACGAGTCCTTGCCTACCCTCTGCTGACCAAGTGATCTGGTGTCAAAGCCACACAGCCAGCCCAGGAGGAGCCTGCCCCCAGCACTGCAGAGGGTGCTGAGCACACTGGTTATCAGCATGAGTTGCTCAGGGGGGTGACATTTGTAGTGGGGAGGGAGAGCAGTGAGAGAACTCAGCTGCACAGACCAGAGAGGAACAGAGGACAGACCAGAAGGCAGAACTTGGTGGGTCTGCAGAGCTTCTGTCTGCTAAAGCAGAACAAGGGGACACAGTCTCAAGCTGTGCCAGGGGAGGTCTAGGTTGGATGTTAGGAGGAAGTTCTTGCCAGAGAGTGATTGGCATTGGAATGGGCTGCCCAGGGAGGTGGTGGAGTCGCCGTGCCTGGAGGTGTTGAAGCAAATCCTGGCTGGGGCACTTAGTGCCATGGTCTGTTTGATTGGACAGGGCTGAGTGCTAGGTTGGACTGGATGAGCTTGGAGGTCTCTTCCAACCTGGCTGATTCTATGATTCTATGAACTCCAGGAGACAACTGCTCTTTGGACATTGCTGCTTCCATGGAAAACCACAGTGCAGACCTCAGCAAAGGTCCTGCTTCTTTCCCTGTGAGCCTGCAGCAATTCTCTGTAACAGCAGCATGGCCAGCAGCTCCATGGGACACAGCCATGTGCTGTAGGACAAAGAACCATGGACTAAGAGCAGCAGATCACCACAGTTCTGGGCACTGCTGGCTCCCTGTGAGCTCTGCTGGCGACTCACCACATCCTGGGCCATGGGTTTGCATGTGGTTCTGGAGAACATCAACTATGCTCCACCTGCCCATCCAGAAGGACCCCTGAGTCCTGTGGGAGCCATGATTCAAGGAATGCTCAGCATGGGACTCAGAAGTCCCACCCTGAGTTGCACTGGAGCAACAGAGCAGAGCAGCTTCCCTCAGCCAAGGAGAAACAAGATCTTACATCACAGTGCACTGCACGGTGGAGGGGAAGACAGGACACCCCAGCAGCTTTTCCAGCCCAAACACAGCTATTCCCTTCAGCAGAAAGACTCTAGAAAGTGAAGTCAGGTATCACTGTGGGACCTCCAGCACAGCCCAGGTTTGCTGCTGGCTGCCATGCAAGCCATGAGAGGCTGCCCCACACATCTGTGTCAGAGAGTCCCAGCATAAATGATCCATTGTGCTTGGCAGCCTGAGCTGGGTGTGCAGCTGGGTTCTCCTGCAGATCATGACTCATTTGGTCAAGATGCTGGATCTGTGTCACGAAGAGCATCAAACCTGAGCCTCTTTGTTACAGACAGGGCCTGTCCTTTAAAGGGTTAAGCGTAATTTGAATTATTCCTTTTGTTTAGATTCATTTCAGGTTTCGTGATTTCTGTTATTACTGCATAAAATCACTTGCAGGCGCTTGAGGGGGCTGGAGGGAAGGAGAGCTGCAGCAGATGTGCGCTAATTGGAAGCACAGCAGCAGCACCAACAAGTGCCACAGGGCGCTGCGGGGCCAAGAGCCGCCCCAGAGGCTGCGTCACACCCAGCTGTGGATTGCACCCGCCGTGGGGACAGGCTGGGGACAGGGGTTGTGCCGGCGTGGGGTGGAGGATGCTAAATAGCAAGCCTCTGCATTTAGTGAATGTTGAAGCTTGGCTCATCCTGGACCACCATCAGCCAGGGCAGGAGCAGCAGGAGGTGCCCAGCTCCCAGGGTCCTGCCGAGCGGGGCTGTGTTAAGGGATGCACCTCAGCCAGGGCAGGAGCAGCAGGAGGTGCCCAGCAACCAGGGTCCTGCCGAGCTGGGCTGTGTTAAGGGATACACCTCACCCATGCCAGGCAAGAGTCCCCAGAACCTGCCTCGTTCCTAAATCCAGAGCAGAAGCTGCCACTCCTCTGGCACCAGCAGACGCTGGGCCGGCAGCCGGCGCTGATCAGAGCAGGGATGCCTGCGCCCCGCCGCAGACCTGCGCCTCGCACCGCGCCAGGGCTCAGAACCTGAGGAGGCCACGTAGTAAAAATTCAAAGCATCCCAATCCAATAACCAGATGGAGCTGCAGGTGCTAATGAGATTGTGCCTTGTCTGATGTTCCCCAGCTTGCATCTGTCAAGGGCTTTTTGTGCCCCACCATGGCAACATTGCCTTTAATTAAAGAATCCGCGCGGCAGCGGCGGGCAGAGTCTCCCGGCCGGGATTTGCGGCATTCCCCAGCGTGAGGCAGTCTGGCTCTCACCGGGGATTAGGCTCCGGGAAGCTCTCAGGCTGCCTGGCACAGAGGAACAGGAGAGCTTCTCTGTGAATCTAAGAAGGTGGTTCAATTAACTTTTCTCACTCTCCTCTGGGTCAGACGCTCAGAGTCGTCTGGGGGGTTCACACCCCAGGCAGGTGACAAAGCTCAGGATTAATTAAGGAGCTGACATTCCCTGAGCCCTGCTCTCCCGGGACAGCAGCCTGGTGCTGGGAGCTGGTGCTTCTCATAGCTGCCAGGTACTGCCTGGAGGGTCCCCAGCTGCCTGCTCACCTTGAGGTGGGGGCAGGTAGCATCTCGCTCCGAGGTCTCCATCATTGTACTGGAAAGTCAGCTTCATCACCAAACCCAATGGTATGGCTGGAGAATCCAGATGTGCTCCAGGTCCAAGGGAGCCTGCTCACTCCAGGCCTGTTGTCAGACACCCACAGGTACCCACCACAACCTTCAGATAGGGGACAAGGTCATGTCCTGGAATTGACACCCAGTGAAGGGTCCTCTGGCCCCACCAAAACCATGGCTTATCTGTTAGACAGATGACCAAAGCCTCCTGTTTGCAGCTGAGGCATCACCCTGTCAAGGCTCTGTCCTTTCTGTCCAGACCTAGCAAGTCCTTGGGAACCTCACTAAATGCTGAGGGGAAGGAATGAAGCTCAGGAAGAGCCTGGGTCTAGGATCTCATCCAGTGTGCTCACTCCAGCCCAGCCTTCCCATGTGAGCTGCGTCTGGTTGCAATTGGCTGCAAGTGACTACAGCTGGGAGATGGATCCATCCTCAGATCTTTAGAGGACCTCACCTTGTCTTCGGCTGGAGCATGAGAAGCTTTCTCTGTACCATCAGGCCCAGACTGCTGCAGTTCTTCCTTCCCTAACTGGCCCTATCCCAATAGGACACAACTTCTACTGTGTGTTGGAAACAAGCCCCCAGCCCATCCATCACAGCCCCACAGCAAGAGTGCTCGGCAAGGCAGAGGCATCTGCAGCCACCACCGAGCTGTTTGTCAGCACTGCAGGAGGCTCCCAATGATGCTCTGGGGCATCCCTAGTGTGGGGCTGGAGGAGCTCTCCTTGCCCACCTCCGGCATTGCCATAGCACTGCCTGCAGTGGGTACAGCCCTGCTGAGCATGAGCAGCCTGGGGATGGTCAGGAGAGAACAGGGGAAGGAGGGAGCCTGGAAGCAGCTGAGACCTGGGGATTTGTGTCTCTGTCTGCCTGTCTGTCTGTGCATCTAGCTCAGGTCTGGGGAGGTTATGGCTGCAAAACACAAGCCAAGCAATGCCTGCCTTCAGCTTGGCCTCATGACTCCACTTTCGACATAGGAGCTGCTGGGACTCACTGCAACCTGAGCTCTCAGCAGGCAGTGTCACCAGTGATGGAGAGCAAATCTGGGGCCAGCGACCAGGAAGAGAACCGAGCCTGCCCCCTGTGCTGTCAGCCCATGTGGTTCTCCTTCTGTGACCACAACACCTCCTGCAACCTGGTGCATTTAACCAAAAGGTCTTTCGAAAGAAATCTGGAACTAGCCTGCTGACACTATCAAAACATCCTGTTTGGACGTTTTCTGAATGAATCATTGTGATTTTTTATTGGCAGTGACCTCATTGCCTTTTCTGGTGGAGCGAAACAGCTTCTATTTATTGAAAAGCTGTGCCCAAACAACAAAGCTGATTGGTTTGGGTTTTTTACTACTTCTTCTTTCTTCTTCTTTCTTCTTCTTCTTCTTTCTTCTTCTTTCTCCTTCTTTCTCCTTCTTCTTCTTCTTTTTTCTTCTTTCTTCTTCTTCTTCTTCTTCTTCTTCTTCTTCTTCTTCTTTCTTCTTCTTCTTCTTCTTTCTTCTTTTTTCTTCTTTCTTCTTCTTCTTCTTCTTTCTTTTTTTCTTCTTTCTTCTTCTTCTTCTTCTTCTTCTTCTTCTTCTTCTTCTTTCTTCTTTTTTCTTCTTTCTTCTTCTTTCTTCTTTTTTCTTCTTTCTTCTTCTTTTTCTTGTTCTTTCTCCTTCTTCTTCTTCTTCCTTCTTTCTCCTTCTTCTTCTTTTTTCGTCTTTCTTCTTCCTTCTTCTTCTTCTTCTTCTTCTTCTTCTTCTTCTTCTTCTTCTTCTTCTTCTTCTTCTTCTTCTTCTTCTTCTTCTTCTTCTTTTTTCTGCCTCAATGAAATGTTTTCAGTTCCCCTCCCTCCAAATTTGCTTTGAGGTTTTATTTTCTCTAGTGGAGCATTTCTAAATATTAGCATTTTGTTCCAATTTAAAGTCAGCTTTTGCAATCCCAAGACGAGCCTGTTGGTCTGGCTGCACAGCCCCAGCCTCATCCCGCCCAGGCCAGCCCCTCATGGGGTGGCACTGGGGGGAGGTGGGGGAGTGGGGAGGGAGTCTCTGCCCTCCAGCCCTTCTGGGTGCACAGCCCTGAGTGGGGAAGAACCATCACCAAGCCCTTGGAGCCTTGTGGCCACTGTGGGCTCCTACCTGGCAAGCAGGGTGCCAGGACCACGGGTGACCTGGCTATCAGCACAACTTGACAACTTGTTAGGATTAGAAAGCTCATCATAAAAGTCTCCAAAATGAGAGACTTTTGGTGTGTGTGTGCAAGTTAAAGCTTTTCTGCCCCAACCAAGAACAGATGTCTGAACTGCTTGATGAATTGGAAACATCTGAAACAACTTTCCAAGCTGAAGTACAATAAATATACCTTTCATCACGATCCCTGCAAGAGGGTTTTAGAGGCAAAAAAATCACTGAAGTGTTTAATATGGCCCACGGTGAAGAATCATTATAACAAATGAACCAAATTAAATGAGAACTTCTCCCCATTTTTGTGTGACTTTGCTGGGATTCCAGGTGCCACTTTTTGAGCTTGCAGTGGGGCTTTGTGCTGCCAGCCTTCCCAGATCACTTTTTGTTGGCCTAATCCTGGCATCTCCTGCAGGGAGGGCAGGTTGGATTGGCCTCCGCCAGGGGTGCAGAGCCCCAAGGCACAGGAGCTGGGCGCTTCTGCACTGGGCAGCTCTTTCCTCCAAGGACATGAGGATCCACACCCATACATCCACAAGCAGTGCAAAGGGAGGTGGACACAATCTCCCAGTGCTTCTGGAACCCTTTAAGATGCTTCAGCATCTTCAGGGGCTGCTAGTGGAGCTGGAGCTCTTCAATCTCTGCCCTAACGCCTGTATAACCCCTGAGCCACCAGTGCCCTGTAACCCACCACCTCCACTCTATGAGGGGATGCAGGGAGATGCTGGGGAAGGTCTCAAGTGTGTCCCCCCAGAGATAATGCCCAGCACCAAGATCTTCATGAGGACATCACCCAGCAAACCAGGAGTGCTCCTTGAGCTGCATCTTCCCAGCACAGGACTTGGGAACTCCGCGACTGCCCAGGAGCTGTGTCCGGAGCAGAAGCAATCAGCAAAGCATCCTCCTGCTTTAGTGCCAGCAACATCTGTCAAAGCCACGGAGGGCTGCCTGCCAGAGTTCAAGTGGCTGCCATTCTTGCTGTTGATCCTGTGACCTGGAGAGATGAGAATCTTTCAACAGGAGTTGTCAGAAAGAGTTTATTTTCCCATGTCTCCACTTGGCTTATTCCACTGAGCAAAGTCATGTTCCATTGATTTATTCCCAAATCACATTTATTTTCCTCTAAGAAATAAATCCCAGTATTTCTGCTGTCAAAAGTCCTGTGCATTGCACAGGACTCGAGGGTCAAATGTTCAGTGTGAGTACATCCATCAAACGCTCCTGCACTGGCAGGTGAGAGAGTCTTAAATCTTCTCTCCCTGGTTCATGTAGACCAACAGAAACAAAGATCACCTTTGCTGCCCACCCTGGGCAACAGCTGCTCAGGTGGTTTTGCCACAAATGCCCAAGGATGTGTATTGAAGGGAGGGGCAAATGCCCACTGCTGGCACCGGACCCCTACAGGCACAAGGACTCGGGGGATGTGCAGCAATTGTTGCAAAGGACCTGCCTGATGGGTCAGCTCTGCCCCTTGATGCCACACCTGGCAGTCACTTAGGCATTCATGTGGCCTGGGGGAGCTGCCAAAAACTGAATAAGAGACACTGGGTCTATACCAGCAGTGGTGAGCATGGGAGAAGTGAGTGAGTGGGAGAAGACATCACCATGGACATCCAGCCTGGAAGCAGCAGCAGCCTGGGTACCCCCTCACCACCACCACCAACCATGCCATGCCCTGAGCGATTCCTGCTCGACAGAAGAAGACCTCCCGAAGAAAAACATCCCTGGGCAACACAAAACTGCTAAGGACTTGGACTTTGGAGACTCTCTTCCTCCCCTCCTCCAGCCAAGGATGAACCCAGGAATATCTCCTGCAAGTCAAAAGCAGAACCACCCTTTCCTGGCCCTCCTCCAGCCAAAGAAGGCATCTCTGGGGTGTGTGGGGGGACGGTAATGTAATCTTTCTCCTGCTCTTCTCCTCTCTTCCTCTGGTGGCTTGGGGTTTTTTCTCCCCTTCTCTCTCTTCCACTTTATCCTTTTTTAATAACCAGTCTGACAGTGATACTTGGTCTCCCTTGTACCTCAATTCCACAACACAGAGATATGTAAGAACACATCTTGCTCCCCTGGACAGAGACATTTTTAGTCTCTCTCCTCCGGGCTGTGACAGGAGGTTCCACCACTGACACTTAGGAACCTGACACCAGAGCATGTTCTGCTGCTCAGCCAGTGGAGTGAGTTGCAGTCTTGCAGCAGCTCTGCTGCTTAGTTGGGAATTCGATGCCATTCCCATTCTGCAGCAGCTCAGGGCTCCCCATGGGTGTCTTTGCAGTGGGATAAGTATGACAGCCTAGCAGCACGAAGGGTCTCTCCAAGCTGGGGACTGGCTGGAGCAGATGCTCTCTTCTTCTCACACCCCAGCACCCAGCCAGCTTGTGCCCCAATACCTTGCTGGGGCTCCATTCCCAGAGCCCAGATGTCCATGAGGTGACCAAACATCAGCTCCTCAGCTGCCATGTCTGGCAGTTTTCATTCCATGTGCCCATGTCCCTCCCATCCAGCTGGTGCAAACTGGCACCCTTTCCTGTGCCAGGAGTGCTGCCCTGGGACAGGGCAGTGACAATGCAGAGGCTGTTGTGGTGTTGGCTGAAAAGGAGATTTATTTCTTTTTAATTTTCCTTCTACTCTGTATTCTATTTTGTTGTTGTTGTTTAAATTCTATTTCTGCAACTAGGAAACTCAAAGTCCCTCCTGGTCCTCCTGCAGACAGGCCCTGCTAAGGCTGCCAGGCACCTCCAACCACCAGCACCTCCAATTACCAGCACCTCCAATTACCAGCACTTCTGACTAATTGCCACTAGCATGCAGTTGCTACTAAATCTGCAGAACATGAGCCAGCTGGGCTGACATTTCCTCAGCTGCCTGCCTGCCTTCCCGGGATGCATTCATAGAATCACAGAATCACAGAATCAAGCAGGTTGGAAGAGCTCATCCAGCTCTTCCAGCTCAACCAAGCTCATCCAGCCCAACCTAGCACCCAGCCCTGTCCGATCAACCAGACCATGGCACTAAGTGCCCCAGCCAGGCTT
>WAAF01017355.1:432215-492886 GCA_013400475.1 Tricholaema leucomelas
CTTCCAGCACCTCAACATCTCTCTGCAATGGAGGAGCCCAGAACTGGACACAGCACTCAAGGTGTGGCCTGAGCAGTGCTGAGCACAGGGGCAGAAGAACCTCCCTTGTCCTGCTGCCCACACTGCTCCTGAGCCAGCCCAGGATGCCATTGGCTCCGCTGCCCACTGGGCACTGCTGCCTCATCTTCAACTCCTCTCTCCCAGCACCCCCAGCTCCCTCTCTGCCTGGCTGCTCTCAGCCACTCTGTCCCCAGCCTGTAGTGCTGCTTGGGATTGTTGTGGCCAAAGTGTAGAACCCTGCACTTGGCCTTGTTAATGTTCTTGTTAAAATTCATTTCACTCCATTTTTGGGTTGTTTTTTGGAAAGTTTCACCTGAGATGGTTCAGTTGCCCCTGAAAACGAGGTGAAGGGAAATGTTCTTACTGTGTTTAACCAAATACTTTGGCAAAACCCTTCCTTGACAATTCATGCCCTGAACCAGAAGACTGAAACCTGTCTGCACGTGAGGGATTTTGCCCTTGCTGCTCAGCCATGTTTGGCCAAGCTGCTTTAATATGCTGACAGTAGCTCTCCACACATTTGAGAGTCCTGACCTGCTGCACTCCAAACCTCTGCGAGCTCTGTGCTGCTCCACGGGGTGTCAAAAAGCATCTCACAGCTTCTCTGGCTAGGTGCAGGGTGGTCCCTGCTCCTGCCTGGCATCTGCAGTGTCCCCAGGTGCTCCATCAGCAGAAGCTGAGCAGTGAGTCTGTTCCCAGCATCCTCCACCCAACACCCTGTCCCCAGCACCCAGTGTCCTGCACTCTGCACTTACACCCAACACCCTATTGCCAGCACCAGCACCCAGTATCCTGCACCCTACACATTCACACAGCATTCTATATCCAGCACCAGCACCTAGTATCCTGCACCCTGCACATGCACTCAGCAGCCTATACCTAGCACCAGCACCTAGTATCCTGCACCCTGCACATGCACCCATAAGCCTATACCCAGCACCTAGTACCCTGCACCCTGCCCCCAGCACCCAGTATCCTGCACATGCACCCAGCAGCCTATACCCAGCACCTTGTATCCTGCACCCTGCCTTCAGCATCCTGTCCCCAGCACCCAGTATCTTGCACCCTGCACATGCACCCAGCACCCTATACCCAGCACCAGTATCATGCACCCTGCCTCCAGCATCCAGTATCCTGCACCCTTCACGTGCATCCAGCACCCTATACCCAGCATCTAGGATCCTGCACCTGCACCCTACCTCCAGCATCCTGCCCCCAGTATCCTGCACCCTGCACATGCACCCACCATCCTATCCCGAGCACCATCACCCAGCTCTGAGCATCCTGACCCCAATATCCCCTCCCACCCCGGGGTGGCTGAGCCCTGCCA
The DNA here is from genome assembly GCA_013400475.1 of Tricholaema leucomelas. Classification (NCBI taxonomy): domain Eukaryota; kingdom Metazoa; phylum Chordata; class Aves; order Piciformes; family Lybiidae; genus Tricholaema lacrymosa; species Tricholaema leucomelas. The sequence continues at coordinate 433,606 of WAAF01017355.1, forward strand.
GGGCAGCGAGGCCTCTCTGGTGGCAGTAATTGGATCAAGGTGCAGGCAGGGTTTGTTTTCCGGTGGCTGGCGAGTTCAGGAGAGGGGGCTCGGCCCGGGAACCGCTGCCATCTGAAGCCATCTGAAGCCATCTGAAGCTTTCTGAAGCAACTTTTTCATTTCAGAAAAAAAAAAAGAAAACTACTTTGGAAGCTGCCACCTCCCTCCCCTCGCCAGCAAGGTTAGGGTTTCGCAAAGCCCTCCTGGTAATGGGTTACAAATGTACCTATCGGGTTTACATTTGTTTTCATTCAGGCTCAGCGAACTCTGCGCTGAAATCGGTGGTGGGCAAGGAAAAGGCTCTCCCCAGCCCGCCCCTCCTCGCCCCGCACCCCCGCCCTGCGCCCGCTCCCCTCCCAGCACACCCACAAGTGAATTGTTCTTCCCTAATCTAAACCAACACTCCTCGCTGGCAAATTGGATTTGGGTTAAACCCTGTGACTTATGTGCAAATCCTCACAGCCATCGCCTTGCGCAAAGCTCCCCGCGGGGCCTGGAGCCACCGCGGACACGCGGAGACGGAGCCGCCGCAGCCGCTGGCAACCGGTGCAGCCCGGAGGTGATGTCGGCTGCAGGGCTCTGCAGCCCCAGGTTATGGACATTGGACTCCTGGCTCCTGGGCATTGAAACCTGTAGCTTCTGGATGCTGCATCTCCAGATCTTGAACATTGAGCTCTCAGCTTCTAGGCATTGCAACACCAGTTTCTGGGCACTGAACCCACCAGTTTCAGGGCACTGCACCCCCAGCTCCAGGGCATTGCACCCCTAGCTCCAAGACATTGCACCCCTAGCTCTAGGACATTACACTCCCAGCTCCAGGACATTGCACCTATAACTCCAGGACATAAGACTCCCAGCTCCAGGGCACTGCACCTTCAGCTCCAGGGCATGACATTCCCAGCTTCAGGACACTGCACTCCCAGCTCCAGGGCACTGCACCTATAGTTCCAGGGCATGACATTCCCAGCTCCAGGGCACTGCACCCTTAGCTCTAAGGCATGACACTCCCAGCTCCAAAGCACTGCACCTCCAGCTCCAGGGCATTACACTCCCATTGCACCCTTAACTCTAAGGCATTACACTCCCAGCTCTGAAGCACTGCACCTCCAGCTCCAGGGCATTGCACTTCCAGCTCCAAAGCATGGCACCTCCAACTAAGCAGCAGAAAAAACAACCCCAGCAATGAGAAAACCAACACAGCCTGAGCTCATAGAGCCTCATTTCAATGTCAGAAATCCAGAACACAAAAGTTGCTGTGGTGACCCAGGCCTGGCAGGCACCAGCTACATATCATAAAAGTTATCTCTTTTTATTTATCCCCCCCCTCCCCCTGAACATTATTGAACGTTTGAAGATCTAATAAAGCACAGTTCCCAGATGACTCAACCCGACAGGTCTTGTCTGGATCATGTGAAACTGAATCTGAGCAAAGTCACCCATTTCTAATTTAGTTACATGGTGATTACATGGGCTCTGGGCTGAAAGGCAACAAGGAGTTTTATTCTCTATGATGAATGAATATTTTCAGTGTCTGCAGCAGCAGCTGTCACCCAGCTTGTGTTTTTGCCAAGAAAGTAACTCAGGGTTGGGGAGGGAGAAAGAGCAATTTTAGCTCAACCTTTTTTTTTTTTTCTTTTTAACAGATTTTGGACCACCAAAATGTGACCTAAAAGCCTCCCCATGGCCCTGTGTGAGCAAGCCCATGTGTCCCTGCCCATAGCAGGGGGGTTGGAACTAGATGATCCTTGTGGTCCCTTCCAACTCTGAATGATTCTATGATGCTATGAAGCCAGGCACAAGTGCAGAGCAGACAGCTGGTGCCACCACCATGGCAAACCTCCCTTGGGACTCATGGGCTCCATTTTCACCTTCCAGCCTGCTCCACACTCCAGCAGGAGCCAGGCACCTTTTTGGGAGCTTCACACTGCTGCTGCATCCTGCACACCAGGTTGTAGAATCATTGACCCTCTCTGAGCCGTTCAAACATGACTCAAGGGAGCCCCAAGGTGGGGTGGAGCTGCCCTAGCCCTCCCTAGGAGCATTTCCAAGTGCCAGATCACAGGATCACAGGATATTAGGGGTTGGAAGGGACTCAAGGGGATCATCAAGTCCAACCCCCCTGCCAGAGCAGGACTACACAATCTAGCACAGATCACAAAGGAACACATCCAGACAGGCCTTGAAAGGCTCCAGAGAAGGAGACTCCACAACCTCTCTGGGCAGCCTGCTCCAGTGCTCTCTGACCCTTAGAGGAAAGAAGTTCCCCTTTGAGTTGAGCTGCAACCTCCTGTGCTGCAGCTTCCATCCATTGTTCCTTGTCCTATCCCAGGGAGCAGTGAGCAGAGCCTGTCCCCCTTCTCCTGACCCCCAGCTCTCAGATATTGATAAACATTGATTAAATCCCCTCTCAGTCTTCTCTTCTCCAGATCAAGCAGGCCCAGGTTCCTCAGTCTCTCCTCATCAGGCAGTGCTCCAGTCCCCTCATCATCCTTATAGCTCTCTGCTGGACCCTCTCCAGCAGATCTCTTTCCCTCTTCCACTGAGGAGACCGAAACTGAAGGCAGTACTCAGGATGAGGTCTCACCAGAGTAGAGTAGAGGGGAAGAGGAACCTCCCTTGATCTGCTGGACACACTCTTCTTAATATACCCCAGGATCCCTTTGGCCTTCTTGGCCACCAGGGCACATGGCTACCTCATGGATGTTCTCCACCAGCACTCCCAGGTCCCTCTCCACAGGGCTGCTCTCCAGCAGATCACCTCCCAGCCTGGACTGCTGCAGTCTATTATTCCCTCCCAGGTGCAGGACTCTGCACTTGTCCTTGCTGAACCTCATTTGGTTCCTCTGTGCCCAGCTCATAAGGGATCTGTGTCCAGAACCATAAGGGAAGGTGGCAGAGCAGACACCAGAGCACCAGACACATCTCTGGGGGCTTCTTTTGCCTGCAGCTGCCCCGTGCCTGAAAGAAAGCTGAGGTGACCTCAGCTGAGCTTTGCCTCCTGCTTGGTTATTTGGAGATAGCACCAGGTCCTTCACGATCAGTTCTGCTGCAGAGAGTTCTCAGATGGAAAGAATCTGTTTAATGTTGTGGTCTGTTAGCAATTGAAGCTGAAGAAGTGGTGCTCATCTCTATTGTTTTCAGCCTGTGATGTTTGTGTGAGAGACCTCTTTGATTCAGGATGCTGCAGTCTATGGAGGGGCTGCAAAGACTGGAGGGTAGCAGCACATTTGAGCAGCCACAGAGGATTGATCAGGAGCTGATTGCTAGCAAGATACCAACGCTGTTGTTTGTTTAAAGGGATGTCACCAGCTTAAAAGCCATGTTTAATTTATAAGTTCATTTATATGCAGAGATTGGAGAGATCTTGCACTGACTCCAAATGAAGGAGATCAGGAACTGGGGTTTCCCTCTGTGTCACCCAAACCCTTCACTCTGTGCTTTCCTCCTGTGTGCCCTTAGAGCACAGAGCCTGCTGCAGATACTCACTGTAGTAAAAGCAGACACATGTTGATGTCCTCACCAGCCAGGTGTATGGTCCATGTCTACAGCTCCCTGGTGCCAGCGTTGCCCTCACCACATGCTGCTCCCAGCTCTTGGGCCAGGAGTAGTCAGCAGGAGGACAATGTGGCTGTGCAGCTCCTTAACTCCTGGGCAGCATGGGGGGAAGAGCAGTGTTGATCCTCCCCCTTCCTCTTTCTGAGTTTCATATCTGGTTTGCATTAATCAGATTCATTGTTCTAATCAGAGCATCTAGAAGATGAGTGGCAGTGATGATGTTTGCTTCTCTGGAGCTGATTCCTGGCTGCAGACTCTATCCCCCACATCCAGCCATGTTCCAATCCGCTGTGCAGGAGCAGCAACCTGCACACTCAGTGCAGTGGGGCTGGGTGGGGATGGTAGGACAGGGACAACCTGTGCTGAGCACGACCAGCTGGGAGCATTTGCAAGGCAGCATCTTACTGTTGGCAGAAATGTTGATGACTCTTATTGTGTCCACATGAAAACATCAGTGCTGGAGAGCTGAGGGTGAGGGACCCCTGGCTTCAGCAGTGCCTGTACAGCCCCAGCCTCAGTCCCAGGGAGCTGGGAAAAAGGAGAAGCAGAGAATCACAGAGTACTGGGTTGGAAGGTACCTCAGGGACCTTTCAAGGCCAAAGCACAGTCTGTGGGCACCATTTCAGTGGTCCCAGTGACTGTTTTGCACTGCCATGAACCAGGTGCTCCATGACCTTGTGGAGAGGCATTGACTTCCCCAGGCAGAGCCTGGAATCCCATCACCACCCAAGAAGTCTTGGTCTTTCAACTCTCTGGGACAGCTCCAGTGATGCATTTAAGCTAACAGACTTTTCTCAAAGCTCTGTGATCACCCAGATCACCCTAGATCACCCAGATCAATCTAAGATCACCCTAGATCACACAGATCAACCTAAATCACTCAGTCTCAGTAAATGCCAAGTGATTGTGTGGCTTGAAGCTCCCATTGCAGTGTAGCCCACAACACTCCCTTGGTCCTCACACCTGCAGGCTGAGCAAACAAAGTCCTGCCCATCCTTTCCCACAGCCCCAGACCTCAGATCATCCTCCCTCTCCTCTGGAGCTCCCCACCCTGGCCCATACCCTCCCTCCAGGGAGGCAGCTCTTCAGCAGCAAGGGGTGAGTTTGCAGCAGGAGCTGGGGCAGGCAGGAATGGTCCTGTACTGGGTGAGCCGAGCCCTGCTCCAGACAGGGCTGCAGGCACCAGGCTCAGCACCACATTCCTTTGTGGCTGCAGCCAAGCAGAGAGTGCTCACACTTCATCTCCCCACCTCTGAATTGCTAGCAGCCGTGCTGGGGCTCTGCTCCCAGATGAAACACACCCTGTGATGGCTGCTCCCTGTGCCAAGAGACTGCTAATGGGTGACCCAGCACAGTGCTCTTCGTCTAGTGTTTGCCTGCTTCCACCAGCAGTTAATTGATACCAAGTGGTACCAAAGCAGCCACAGAAGGGTTTGGCCTTGTTGCTGGCACATGATAGGCACAAAGAGGCTGGTTTGTGTGCAGGCAAGCTCAGCTCCCACATGTTGCATGTTGCCTGGTGTGGCTGCCCACAGATCATCCTGCAGAGACACAACAGAATATGTCCCTGCATCCTGAGACACAGGCCCCATCAGTGCCTGCTGGTCACAGCCTGCCAGGGAGCCACAGGATGGGGCACTGCTCAGGCTGGAGACATCATGGGGGAAGGATGGGAAGGATGAGAAGGATGGGAAGGATGAGAAGGATGGGAAGAATGGAAAGGATGCTCCAGTGGCATCGTCTCCACCACAGTCAATAGCTGCCATTGTTTTTATCAGGTCTGAAGTATTCAGATCAACATCAGTCAAACTGAACTTGGCTCACAAGCTCCACAGTGACATTAAGCAAATCTGCTTCTTATTACTGTTTATCTGCTTAATGAAGCAGCAGGGACAGCTCCATAATTAAGGCCAAGCTGAGTGTTGCACTCAAAGTCAAAGGCTGATTGCAAACCCTCCCTGCAACACCATCATTTCCAGAAGAATGCTGCTTCTGAAATGCCACAAACAAACCTCTCATTTAGGCTCATCCTTTCAGTGGGAATTTCCCTGAAGGGGAAGATTTCATATCCCAGGATCAAACAAAACAAATCCTGTCAAATTATGAAAAATAATGACTGAAAATGCCAACTAATCCTGAATTCAGACTGCTGGGGTTTGTTTTTCAACCAGCTGTCCTGCTAGTCCTGGGAAGGCAGAGGGGGGAAGTGATGGATATGTGAGCATGGGGGTATGTGGGAGCAGAAAGGAGGCATTAGCATGGAGTGACACAGCCCTGAGCAGGCTGGGCACTGGTACATGGCCCAGCAGCAGTGCAGGCAGCAGGACCAGCAGAGGTGCAGGCAGCACTAGAAGCAGAAGTGCAGGCAACCACCACATCAGGAGGTGATTAGGCCACACCTTGAGTGCTGTGTCCAGTTCTGGGTCCCTGAATTTAAGAAAGATGTTGAAGCACTGGAATGTGTCCAGAGAAGGGCAGCAAGGCTGGGAAGGGGCCTGGAGCACAGCCCTGTGAGGAGAGGCTGCGGGAGCTGGGGGTGTGCAGCCTGCAGAAGAGGAGGCTCAGGGCAGAGCTCATTGCTGTCTGCAGCTCCCTGCAGGGAGGCTGTAGCCAGCTGGGGTTGGGCTCTGCTGCCAGGCACCCAGGGACAGAACAAGAGGACACAGCCTCAAGCTGTGCCAGGGAAGGTTCTGGATGTTAGGAAGGAATTCTTCATGGAAAGAGTGCTTGGCATTGGAATGGGCTGCCCGGGGAGGTGGTGGAGTGCCCATCCCTGGAGGTGTTTAAGAGGAGGCTGGATGAGACAATGCCATGGTTTATTTAATTAGAAGGCTGAGGTGGTAGGTTGGACTGCATGATCCTAGAGGTCTTTTCCAACCTGGTTAGTTCTGTGACGCTGTGAGGCTCTGTCTGGCAGGGCTGGCAGTGACAGGATTGATGTCTCACTGCTGCAGCTTTCACTGCTGCCTGCCACGCGCCCTCACGCTCGTCCCCAGCAGCTCTGGCTGCCGGTGCCAGCTCTGATTCATCTGTCAATAGACACAGGGACAGACGTGGGGCTCCTTGCCAAGGGAAACAAACAGGATCTTTTTGGTCAGGGCTGCAGCATCCCTGTGAAATCGGTGCCAGGAGGCATGGTGCTGCCGTCATTCCCAGCTCTGCCGACGCTCCCCACACCATCCCCATGGGCCAGCAGCCCCTCAGAGCTTACAGGCAGCCTGAACCCAATCGTGCCAGCTTGCCAAGGGAGCACTGCACTCCTCTGCTCACCCACAGCCTGGCACCTTACACTGCAAAGTGGAAAGGGATGGGACAGTGCAACGTTGAGTGATATTTTGCCAAGGAGGAGGCGAGTTACCTAGGCCTGTACCCCTCCCTAAACTGTAATGGAAGTCAAAGGACAGCTTTTTCTTCCCTCCCTTTTAGTTTGTTTCTAATAACCTGGGGCTGCCTCTCACACAGTGATGTGAGCAGCAGCAATGTCCCACCAGCCCCAGGAGGTCCCACCACACTTTCCCCACATCACTCCTTCCAGCATGCAGGGATGGAGCAATCAGGACACCCCTGTGCAAACTGAGGGTGGGTGGGTTTTTTTTTCCCTTCCTGGAATTTAGATCAGCTGGACTTGGGAAAGAGGATGAGATTTTAGCACAATGTAGTTTTGTAATGGTAATGAAGTCCAAAGATCTCCCAGAACTCTGGAAATGGATACCCAGAAACAGGCTCAGAGACTTCCAACAAGCCTGAGCAGCAGGATGTGCAGCCCCGGCGCTCACACGGCGCTGCCTGAGGTTTAGTGCTAATTCTCCTGGCTTTCATCAAAGCCTTTTGCAACACCAGGAGATTTTTTCCCTGGCTCCTTCCCCCCGCGGAGTTCAGAGCCCTGCTCCTTACTAATGCACATCCCAGCCCCGCACTCGCCCTGTCCCGAGCAGGATGAGCACTGCCAGGAACCCATTGCAGCTCACACCCACCCATCCTGACCTCCTCACTTTCCCTCCTCCCAAGGAGATTTGGCTTCAAACACAAATTGGGCTACATGGCACAGCTGTGGCAGGGACAGCTCTGCTGCCAGATTGGCTCTGGGCCACCTGAACTGCCCAAATGCCAGCACAGGGACCAGGTACAAGGAGAGGGACACTTTGAGCTTGGAATGACCTTGCAAGTGTTTGTCATCTGGCTCTTACAGTTCAAGCATGAGCTGAACTTGCAGCCATCTCTCCTGGGAAATCCTGCAGTCCTTTGGCACCTGCCTCACAGTGCTCCTGCCTCTGCCCCTCCCTTGTCTGACAGCAGAACTTTTTGAGCCTTGGCATTAAGAGATTTATTTGTCCCTCACATCCTTTTCTACCAGAGGATTTCTTCCCTCCCTGCCTGTGGTGTGCTGTCTCCTTGTGTTCCTACTGTGCAGCCACTGGAGCTGGATCCTGCACTGGCACAGCTGTGTCCTGCAGTCTGGAATTTCCATCTGGTGGAAAACCTTTGCTTTCTACAGGGAGTGAGCTGAGAGCAGGAGCAGCACCGCTGGCATCACACCTGAGCCCAGGGCAGGATTGTTTCCATCTAAAAATGTGAGTGCAATGGGACAGCAATCCCTCAGCAGGATTCAGAGACCCTCACCTTTGGCTTTTCCCATTTTCTCATCCAGCTTGCAGACAAACACTGGAACTGATCAAGGTGTCAGCTGCCATCACCACAACCCCTTCCCAAGGGCTCCTCTGGGATGAGCTGGAGATAAAGGTGCTGATCCCAGAAAGCTGAGAGCTGCACCTTGACTCACACCAGCTGGTTAAACAGCTCTGACTCGAGGTGCTTCATCCAACAGCACCAACGAGGAGAGCAAAGGGACAGGCATCAGGGAAGGGATGGGTCAGGGGTTAGGCCAGTTCTTGGTGCTCTCTGGTCTTTGCATCACCTCATGCCCCCCACAGCCTGGCCACACCAACTCTTGCAGATGGAATTCCACACTTGCTCGGTGGAAACAGCTGAATTTTCCAAAGGATAAAGGAAAACGTTTCCCATTAACACATCTGACACCCCTGTTGGTGCCTTCTGGGCTGTACACAAGTGCTGATGAGGTCTCACTCTGGCACCACAGGAGGAGGGACAGTAATTGCTTCATTTTCACCATGGAGTGGCTGAATTAATTGGCTGAGATTAACCCTTCTGCAGGAGACGGCTACAGAGGTGGGTGTGGGGCTGTTAAACAGCCTTGGCTTCTTCTTTGGTTCCCTGAAGCCTTTGTTCATGCTGTGCCCTTTACCCAGGGAGTGCCTGACTGGAGAGGCAGCTCTGGAGGAGACATTCCCTCCCAGGGCAGGTCCCTAGGGGTGGTGTAGGGGACAGCTCCTGCTAACCCTCTACATCCTTACTTTGGTGAGTGCTCCTTGTGACTAGGGCCATGTCCTGGCCTTACCCAGCCCCTGTCACCTCACCAGGGTCTCAGCCCCAGTCACAGGGTGGGTCCCACAGCACACAAGCACTCATCCTGCAGCTGGGACCCCCACACTGGTCCCAGTTAGGTCAATGGGCTTGGCAGCCCTGGCTCTGTGCGCAGCTCTGCGTTCCTCTGCATGACTTCAGGTCCCACCAGAGCTACACTAGGAGGTGCTGGGAAGCCTTCCTGGAGGAATGCAGCTATGGGGAGGGAAATATTTCCCATCTTAGCAAATGAGAAAAGGGAAAAATAAGGTGAGTGAATGTTTTATTTAGTGGACAAGTTAATTGCTGACATCTGTGATAAAAGTTGGTTTGTTTTGGTTGGTTGTGGGGTTTTTTTTTTCTCCCAACTGGAATTTGTTTCTATCTCAGGATGAAGCAGGGATGTGGAGGCAAATTCTTTGGAGAGTCCCTTTGAGTCCCATCCAAGGAGGAGAGGGAATGAAATGTGGCACATGTTAAAGATGTAAATGAGGTACTGATTTACTGATTTATCTGTTTCTCGCATGAGATCTTCTTTGGCTGCATCGGAATTGCTGTATTATTTATAAGCCTTAAACATTTAAAATTAGATGTGTGGTTTTAAAACAAAACATCAAAACCTTCATGCAGACCACATTGTTTCCATAAGAAATTAGATTTTAAAAAGAAAGAAAGGGGGAGGGGGGGGGAGAAAGGCAAATTCAGACTGTTTCTGTGCTGGATCAAACCTGCACCTCATGTGGTTCGCATCCACATTGGATCCGTTCTGTAGGACTGGGTTCTCTTTGCAATGATTTGCAACAGTGAACTCAGAATAAACAGATCTGGTTTCATTCAGGGAATATTTCCTTGTTATTGAAAAGCATCATTTTCTGCCCTGTCCCTTGACATTTCTTGGGGGAATCCTGGAGACTTGTAGCTCATCCCAGGCACCGCGAGACCGCGCTGGAGCCAGCAACGCGCGGCGGTGCGTGGAGCAGCTGCTCTGCCCATGGCTGCTGAGCTCAGGAGCTGCTGCTCTGCTGCCTCTGGCTTGTGACAATCCTCCAGTGGCACTGAGTGCTCCTCGGGGAAGCTGCTCCTCAGTGGGCTGTTGGATCAGGGAAGTGCAGAGCAGGGCTGGCTGCTGCTCCTGCTTCAACTTGCAGAGACGATAGAGATCAAAGCTACACAGTGATGCTCTTCTACCCACTTCCAAGGAGGCTTTGGGTGAAGGGCTTGTAGCCAGTGGAGACCCCTGCCTGTCCTTCATGCTGTGTGAGCAATCGATGCAACACCTACATTGTGGCTGAAGAGGCTCACAGGAGCTGCAGCAAGGTTGATCTCTGCATCACACACTGCACCTGAACACCAGCAACATCCTGGCCCTTTGCAAACCCCTCTGGTCGGTCCACAGGCCCCACCAGCACCTGAAATGCAACATTAGAGCAACTGCAAGCATCACCCTGATGATTTGCTTCCTGGAAGAGCCAGACCAGAGGTGCACCTTGCAATGTGAAGGTCTGAGGCTGCTGTGGTCACTCTCTCTGTGGAGCAATGGCAACCATGTCCTGGAGCATTGTGGGGTCCTGGGTTTAGTTGTACCACAACTTCCAGCTCCCAGCCACTCGTGCAGTGAGTGTGTTCTTCGTACAGAGGAAGAAATGCTGATGTTTCTTGCCCACCCACAGGGGCCATTGCCCCAGCATCATCACCCCATAAAGATGTCAACAGTGAAATGTGAACCAAACTGCCGCAGAGAAGAGCAGCCATAGTCAGAACCACACCATTGCCACTTGGTCTGTAATTGCACTCACCAAAGAAGCTGAGAGAGGATGAAGGACTCCAGGGCTCCGCATGGGACTTGACTCAGCAAGGAGATGTGCTATGGGCACCTGTTCTGGGTCACATAGCAATGGTTGACATCCCCCAAATCAGCAGCTTTGTCCCCATGAGCTTGGGAGGGACCAAGACTCCATCTGAGTGAGAGCTCAAGTGACTTTCCCATCACCAGGCACAGGACTGGCACTGCACATGCTTGCTATGCCCTCCTACACCCAGGTATGGGGCAGAGACAACAGTCAGAGCAGTGGCACTGAGCTGTCTCACCGCCCTGTGCCAGCAGCGAGACAAAGCATCAGCCCAGAAACCAGAGCAGAGAGCGAGCTGCGGCTCTCCCAGCCACGGGGCTGCCCTGGGTGTTCATCTTGTGTGCTGGCAGGGCACAGATGTCGCTGCCTGTTGCCACCGGGGGTTGCTCTGTCATCCCTTTCCCACTGCTCCTTTTTTTCCCCCTCCTGCCAGCTTTGTGGTGTCTGTCAGCACGAGTCAGCGTTTCCCAGTACGCCTCTGCCCCACCATCCTTCTCAGCCCTTACTCCACTCTCAGGGAGCCGAGAACCTCACTGGGGGACAGGAAGCATTTACTAACACCCCCTTTTTAGTGCACATTCTTTTCCCCCTGTGAGCAGTGGAGGAGCGGAGGGGAAGAGCAGGAAGGGCAGGAATTGCTCATTTCATTTCCTGTGGTTTCCTAATTTCGCTGCTTTACCAATGTTGAGTTTCACCAAGCCTGCGGTTTCCCAACAGCCCTGGTCTGTGGGGAGGATATTTTTCAGTAGCATACTGAACTGACATGAAATCCCAAACGAAAATAACACCACAGCCACTGGCGTTCCGAGCTCCGCCAGAGACAAACACCAACGCCCGCTGGCTGCCTTCGGCCCGGGCGAGGAAGCGAAGCAAAACATCCCCTTGTCAGCAGGTCACCTCCAAGGGGCAGTGGCAGGGATCACTGGAGAGCCTGAGCCTCCATCTCTACACAAAATGTACCCAAGTGTGGGACAGGGCCTTGTGGCCCCACCAGCCTGTGGGAGAATTTTCTGGCTAGCAGGACATGAGTTGATAAACAGGAGCAGCAGTGCTGGGAAGCGTCCTGGAGTCCATCTCCGGGCAGGACACGAGGAGGTGGGTGGGTGGGTGGCACCCCCCACATGCAGCTGCAGAAGGCAGAGTGCCAGCTGCAAGGCAGCAGGGTCAGCCAGCCACTACAAACCCTATGAGGAGAGGCTGAGGGAGCTGGGGTTGTTTAGCCTGGAAAAGAGGAGGCTCAGGGCAGAGCTCATTGCTGTCTACAGCTACCTGAAGGGAGGTTGTAGCCAGGTGGGGATTGGACTCTTCTCTCAGACAACCAGCAACAGGATAAGGGGACACAGCCTCAAGTTGTGCCAGGGGAAGTATAGGCTGGATGTTAGGAGGAAGTTGTTGGCAGAGAGAGTGATTGGCATTGGAATGGGCTGCCCAGGGAGGGGGTGGAGTCACCGTCCCTGAAGGTGTTCAGGAAAAGCCTGTGTGAGGCACTTATTGCCATGGTCTGGTTGACTGGATAGGGCTGGGTGCTAGGTTGGACTGGATGATCTTGGAGGTCTCTTCCAACCTAGTTGATTCTATTCTATTCTGACCATCCTGCAGGATGATCCTTGTGGTCTCTTCCAACCCTGACTATTTCTATGATTCTATGATTCCATGACCTCAAAGCTCATCCAGTTCCAACCCCCCACCATAGGCAGGGACACCTCCCACTAGAACAGGTCATTTAAGGCCTCATCCAACCTGGCCTTGAACACCTCCAGGGAGGGAGCAGCCATAACCTCCCTGGGCAACCTGTTCCATCCTGCATCCCTGACAGCATGTGGCAGGCTCCCTCACTAGGGCTGTCCCCAGCTGCCAGGTGCTCTCAGTAATCACCAGGATAAAGAGTGCAAGAAAGTGAGGCTGGAAAAGAGGAGGACATCCACCTAAAGGATCACAGGATCAAAGGTTCACAGGATATTAAGGGTTGGAAGGGATCTCTGGAGATCTTCGAGTCCAACCCCTCTGCTAGAGCAAGAACGATAGAATCTAGTGCAGATCACACAGCAACACATCCAGACAGGGCTGGAAAGTCTCCAGTGAAGGAGACTCCACAACCTCTCTGGGTAGTCTCTTCCAGTGCTCTGTGACCCTTACAGTAAAGAAACTCTTCCTTGTGTTGAGGTGGAACTTCCTGTGCTGTAGTTTACATCCATAAGAAAGAAACAGATGAGCAGAAGACCTCTGGTGTTAGCCCCACTCAGATGTTGTGTGCAAATTGCTAGAAACAGTGTGGCCAGCAGGACCAGGGCAAGGATCATCCCCCCCCAGTACTCATCATGGAACAATTTCTTCCCCAAAAGTGTTGTCAAAACCTGGCCCAAACTGCAGAGGGTAGCAGTGGAGTCCCCATCCCTGGAGGATTTGCAAAGCCGTGGAGATGTGGTGCTGAGGGACATAGTGTAGTGGTAACCTGGCAGTGCTGGATTAAGGGTCAGACTGGATGAGCTTAAAGGTCTGTTCCAACCCAAAGGGTTCTGTGATTCTCTCTTGTTTGTGCCTGCTTGAGCATGAGCAGTGATGTCCAGATGAGGAGAAGGCTTCTGGCAGGGTAATGTTCAAGAAGATTCCCAAATTGCCTGAGGGGTGAGTGGTGGCTGTCTGCAGAGGGGACTCCTGCTCCAGGGGTGAGCAGCCCACTGCTGCTGAGTGCTGAGAATGTGCAGGTGAAGGGGCAGAGGTGGCATGAAAGGGTACACAGTGCCTCTCCCTTTCCTCTCTGAGCCGATCTCCAATGGCGACAGCTGGACTGGGGCTGGGACTGGAGCTCAAGGTGCTCAAGGGCCCCACTCAGCCTAAGCTGGCCCACTTCTGTGGCTCAGAGCTTGACCTCTGTCAGAGTATGACAGGATGTTAGGGGCTGAAGGAACCTCCAGAGATCAAGCCCAACCCCTCTGCCAGAGCAGTAGGTGAACCAAAGAGGGATTTGTCCTGCTGCAACTTAACAGAAAGCTCCATAAGGTTGGCACAACCAGGCCTGCTGCCTCCAGCAGCCTCTGATCAGGTCTGGAATGGATGAGCCCATTGGATGCTCCCTGCTGACCTCGCAGCTAGAAGGGACCTTGTGCAGTGGCATGGGGAAGCAGAGGAGAGAGATAGAGGGAGTTGGGGCTGTTCAGTTTGGAGAGGAGAAGGCTCTGGACCTTATTGTGGCCTTTCAGTATCTTAAGGGCGCTACAGAAAAGCTGGGGAGAGACTTTTTAGGATGTCAGGTAGTGATAGAATAGAATAGAATAGAATCAACCAGGTTGGAAGAGACCTCCAAGCTCATCCAGTCCAAGCTGGCACCCAGCCCTGTCCAATCAACCAGACCATGGCACTAAGTGCCCCAGCCAGGCTTGGCTTCAACACCTCCAGGGACGGTGACTCCACCACCTCCCTGGGCAGCCCATTCCAATGCCAATCACTCTCTCTGCCAACAACCTCCTCCTAACATCCAGCTTATAGTGGGGGGAATGGAACAAAGATAGAAATGGGGATATTCAGAATGGATGTTAGGAAAAAGTTCTTCAGCATGAGAGTAGTGAGAGCCTGGAATGGGTTGCCCAGGGAGGTGGTGGAAGCCTCATCCATGGAAGTCATAGAATCATAGAATCACTCAGGCCCTGTCCCTGGAAGTGTTTAAGGCCAGGCTGATTGGGGCTCTTGCCAGTCTGCTTTAGTGTGAGGCATCCCTGCCCATGGCAGGGGGTTTGGAACTAGATGATCCTTGTGGTCCTTTCCAACCCTGACTGATTCTATGCTACTATGATTGTATTCTAAGGCACATCCCTGAGCGTGGCTGGAACAGCTGAAGGATCGCAGCTGATTAGATACAGTAAGAGCTGCTAACATCCTCCTCTGGAAACTGTTGGGAGAGTTGCTTGTGTTTGTTGAAAATAAACTTGCTGAGGTGAAGAGAAGCTCACTGGTGAAGAAACTGCATTCGTGAGCTCTGAATTTATAGCTTGCCCCCATAAAGCTGTCCAGAACCGGCAGAGCTTTGCTTCAGATACTCATGTTAAAATAATTTTCCTCCTGTTAAATGAAAAGTGCTCTAAGTTTGGCAGGGTTGTGCTGCTCATGCTCTCACCACTTCATAAATAATGCTCTATAATAACAGCTCAGAATACAACAACCAAAAAAAAAAAAAAAAAAGAAAAGAAAATGGAGGGGGTGGGGGGAGTGGCAGAGGGGGACAAGGTCTGCACCGAGCTCTCCTCGTTGGCTGTAAATACCTCTTGCCGTGATGTCAGCCACGCTGACAGAGGATCTGCCCAAATCACTTCCACATGTGCAGCCAGGGGATGAGCTTTACCTGGACTTTCCACTTGGTGAGTAATGTGGCTCGCAGCCTTGGCACAGCTCATGGCTGCAGCTCCTCCATCTTTTCCTGCTAATCAGTTGCTAATATTGGACAGCGTGGTCTCATCAGATCTTCTTCTTTTCATTTCCCTCACACTTTTTTGGTCCCCTAAATAAAAATTACTTCACACTTTCCTGACTGTCTCCAATATGATTTAATCCACAACACACAGTCACGGGAATGGGAAGGGGATGAGTGCTCCACGTCCAGACAGAAACCAGAACCCGTGGAAGGACAGAGCGAGACGGCCCCAGAGCTGGCAGGGCAATGAAGTAAGTGTCAAGAAACAAAACTGCTCTCTGCAAAAGAGGCATCCAACTGGTTGAGGCTTGACTGCAACATTGCAAAATTGAGTCTGTGGCCTGAGATGCCTCAGTTGTGTCCTGCAGACAGCTGCTATGGGAAGCCTGGGGGCTCTCAGTCCTTCCCCACTTGGTTGACAGCAAAAGCAGCATCTTCACGTTGGGAAATGCAGAGTTGCTCCTTGGGATAAACTAAGGGGTGGCCACAGCCCTCTGCCATCCCCACTGTGACCATCCTGCTCTGCCATGTGTCCTGCTTCCCAGCAGCAGCCAGAGTGCAGTGGTCCTACTGGGAACACAGGGCTCCCCACCATGGCCATCCTGCTCTGCCATGTGTCCTGTCACCCAGCAGCAGCCAGAGTGCAGTGGTCCTACTGGGAACACAGGGCTTTTAGAATCAGTGATACTTCTAGTGACCCTTGAAAATCGTTTGCCAGCCCTTGAAGGGGCTGAATTAAAGAAATCTGCCCAGACGTGGCCTGGGTGTGTCTGAGCCCAGGGAGGGATCTGCCCCTCACCCTGCAAAGCAGCCTTGGGGCTGAACGTGACCCTCCCACTCTCTGGATGGCTCAGAGAGGGCTTCATCTCCCTGCATGGCTTTGTACCCATGATTTTAATTATTCTGCTCTGTGAAGTGGTTTGGGGCTGCAGCTCGTATGAAAGGCAGTGAAAAAGAGCACAGCCGAGTACTAAATAGCAGAAAGACGTGTCCACATGTGGCAGATGTTAGTCACATTGCTGAGCCCTTTGTCTGGAAGGACTCGGCCACATATGCCTGGCTCTGCCATGAGGAGAGTGCAGGGAGTGGCTCAGGAGCTGGGCAGGCACTAGAAAACGGTGTCTTTTGGCCAGAGCCTGGAGGAACGTGGGCACACCAACCCCTCACTAACAGAGAGCTGCAGCAAGGCATTTCTAGCAGGGATTTGACTGGGAGCAGCAACTTTAACCCCCCCAGCTGATGCTCCAGCTCCTTAGCTCCCCGCAGCTGCTCAAGTTCACCACACTCACGGGTGGATGTTTCCCAAGCCAGGGCAAAGAGACGTCGGGCTCGTGGCAGGGTGGCAGCTCATCACCCAGCTACAGGCTTCATTACCCAGCCCCAGCCCTGGCTTTTGTGTTAGCAGGAGGGAGATCTTCAAGGATTTGGCTCAGGGCAGACAATGATGCCATGAGCAGAGAGGAGGTTTTTTTTTCCCTCAGTGCCAATGAGTCTAACCTAATAAAAGGGGGAAATTTCCACTGACCACAGGGGAGCAGGATGGTTGAGACAGAGAAAGGAGGTGGAAAATTATTTATGACAGTGTAATTGCATTTGAGACAGCTCCTATCCAGCCAAGATTCCACAAGAAATTTAGGAAAGAACAACTTTAGGTCAATCTGATTTGTTGTCCTGTGTGTGTTGGGGTGGAGGGGGGGTGGGGAGGGGAGGAAATTTCCCTTGTGAAAATTGGGCTCTACAACCACATAAGAACTCCTAATCAAAATTAATGTGGAAAATAAATTGCTGGCTGGCATCCCTGTCAGCAAGGGACACTCACTTCAGCTCTGCTGTCCTGAGACAGCCACATGTCCCAGCCTACCCAGCCCTGCAGAGCTGGTATTTCCCTCTGGTTCCTTTAAAATCTGATTTTATTGTCCCTGGGGCTGGAGGGAGGAACAAAAGGATGCCAGAGCTCTGGCCAGGGTGGCAGAGGCTGTGTAACTCCAGCCGGGTGAGGAGGGGCAGGCTCGAACCCCTCTCTGAGGGCAGGACCCTGCTCACTGCTCCCTGCCCTTGCAGGGTGATGCCTTGTCCTTGTTCCCACCCAGCAGCTGGGTCCCACGTTGGGCAGCTCCTGTTGTGCTGTGCTCTCAGAAGCTGCTCTCCCCAGCTGGGGCTGTGCCAGGATGCCCCAGCAGCCACTATCTCCCCTGCACCCAGGCTATGCCTCTGCCATTTGCCCTTATCCTGTTGTTACCCCTTTTGGGAGCCGTTTGTGGACAGCAGCATTTCACACCCTGGCAGGCACTGGCCAGGTCACTTCAGCTCCTCAAAGGCCTTGGGACCCATTTGCTGTTCCCTGGCCAATGCAAGGTCTCAGATCTTGAAAGTGTGATGAATATGTGCCCCTCTCTCAGCAATGCCAAGCACAAATCCAGGCTGGGCAGTGAGTGGCTGGAGAGCAGCCCTGTGGAGAGGGACTTGGGGGTGCTGCTGGACCAGAAGCTCAACAGGAGCCAGCAGTGTGCACTTGCAGCCCACAAAGCCAAGCAGAGCCTGGGCTGCAGCAGCAGAAGTGTGGCCAGCAGGGCCAGGGAGGGGATTCTCCCCCTCTGCTCTGCTCTGCTGAGACCCCACCTGGAGTACTGCATCCAGCTCTGGAGCCTCTGGGACAAGAGGGCTGTGGAGATGCTGGAGAGTGTCCAGAGCAGGGCCAGGAGGATGCTCAGAGGGCTGCAGCAGCTCTGCTGTGAGCACAGACTGAAAGAGTTGGGGCTGTGCAGGCTGGAGCAGAGGAGGCTCCCAGGGGACCTTCTTGTGGCCTTCCGGGATCTGAAGTGGGCTACAAAAAAGCTGAGGAGGAACTTTTTAGGCTGTCAGGGAGTGCCAGGACTGGGGGGAATGGAGCAAAGCTGGAGGTGGGGAGAGTCAGAGTGGACATGAGGAGGAAGTTTTTCAGCATGAGAGTGGTGAGAGGCTGGAATGGGTTGCCCAAGGAGGTAGTTGAGGCCCCATGGCTGGAGGTGTTTAAGGCCAGGCTGGCTGAGGCTGTGGGCAGCCTGCTCTAGGGTAGGGTGTCCCTGGGCGTGGCAGGGGGGTTGGAACTGGATGATCTTTGTGGCCCCTTCCAACCCTAACTGACTCTATGATTCTCTTCAACTCCAGCACCACACTTTCAAGCTTGCCTCTACCACCACAGAAGCTGGGAAACTTCACTGTTTCAAATACAGGGGAAAGTTTCATGAACTCCTGCAGGAGTCTCTCTGAGCTCATTCACTGGAGCCCAGGAGGTGGAATTTTAAGAAACAAACATCAGTTGCTGAACACATTTGCATCCTTCAGGGACCAAAGGTTGTTTGCTCTCTCATCAGAAAACCAGGACCACAGGAGGAGCCCCAGACCATGCCAGTGGGAAGCAGAATGGGTGCTGGAGGTGCTATTTCCACACGGAGAGGCTGCTGGCTTTCACCTGGCCCCATTAGACACCATTCTGCTAATTCCAGTGGTTAATTTTAGTCTGTGTCGTTTCCCTCCATTATTTGCTTCAAAAGATGAAGACTTAACATAGATTTTGTTGTTGTTGTTGCTATTTACTTGTCAAAATGTCAGATACTGCCCTTGGGAAGGCTTCAAATCTCATCTTTAGTTTTTGTTTAGGGTTTGAGGGGGTTTTTTTTGCAAGTCTGCAAATGTGTTTGTTTTAATAATGCAGCTGCAGGACAGATTAAAAGGAGCAGGTCTTGCTGCCTTTTACTATCTCTAATCCAGCAGTAAGACAAGCCTGCCGCCTGTTTGCCTAATGTCCAACATCCTTTTCTGATTAAGCAAAAGGTTTGAAGTGATTATAGTTTATTTACAACAAAAGTGGACTTAAATGGGAGTTAATTCCTCCCCCTCCTCCCTCATTGGGCCGCTTGCCAGTTGCCATGTGTCTGCTCTGCTCCCTCTTCCAGAGCATCCACAGAAGCCACGGGCAGATGTTCCCACCAGGGCTCTCCAAGAAGAGGTTCTCCTCCAGGAGCCCCTGGAGCTGGGGGGTACCACTGGGGTTGGGAGGCATCCTCTAGTGGGGGGGGGTCTCAGGTCAACCCACGCCGTGGTGGCCATCACACAGCAGTTCCCATGGGGCTTGGTCCTGGCATTGCTTTCTGTCTCAGGTGGGTCCCTGTTGCACTTCCCTGCAGAAGGTCCAGCGTTTCTTCAGCTAACCTCATGAAGTTCAGCAAGACCAAGTGCATGGTCCTGCAGCTGGGTCAAGGCAATGCCAAGCACAAACTCAGGCTGGGCAGTGAATGGCTGGAGAGCAGCCCTGTGGAGAGGGACTTGGGGGTGCTGCTGGACCAGAAGCTCAACAGGAGCCAGCAGTGTGCACTTGCAGCCCACAAAGCTAAGCAGAGCCTGGGCAGCAGCAGCAGAAGTGTGGCCAGCAGGGCCAGGGAGGTGATTCTCCCTCTCTGCTCCGCTCTGTTGAGACCCCGCCTGGAGTACTGCATCCAGTTCTGGAGCCCCTATTACAAGAGGGCTGTGGAGATGCTGGAGAGTGTCCAGAGCAGGGCCAGGAGGATGCTCAGAGGGCTGCAGCAGCTCTGCTGTGAGCACAGACTGAAAGAGTTGAGGCTGTGCAGTCTGGAGAAGAGGAGGCTCCGAGGTGACCTTATTGTGTCCTTCTAGTATCTGAAGGAAGGCTACAAAAAAGCTGGGGAGGGACTTTTTAGGCTGTCAGGGAGTGACAGGACTGGGGGGGAATGGAGGTGGGGAGAGTCAGGCTGGACGCAAGGAGGAAGTTGTTGAGCATGAGACTGATTCTATGGTTCTATGACTCTAATATTGAAGAGAAAGTTTTCATTTCAAGCACCACTACACCTCTTATTTTTATATTACCTTTCATCAAACAGGCTTGGAAAGCCAAGAGGGCACTCAGCAAGCAGCGACAGTGGACTCCACAGCTGAGCCACTGGGTCATGGACCTCCACAGCCTCATTATGTAGGGAGGCTGCAAGAAGGGAGAGGGGGACAAAAAAGCAACAGCAGGAAAAGACGACTGCTGGAAAAGAGGAGGAAAATCCACACCCCAGGAGACCAAAAAGCTAAGTGGATTTTACAAAATCACTAAGTAGCTTCTGCTTTGATTTCTAGTCAAAAGTAAAATGTTTCTACCAGTAGCTTGCAGATGTTTTATTTGTGGGCTTTTTTTTGTTGTTTTTTTTTTTGTTTCCAGTAGACATCAACACTTGCTAACATGTAAAAACCCAAAAAGCCAGAGGGATGGCATCCTGGGGCTCTTCCCAACAACGTTCCTGGGACCTTCTAACACCACCCAGCCTTGCTGGGCAGATGATGGTAGCTCCTTGCTCCAGCCCAGCAGTGTAGCAGAGTCTGCATGGGTCCAACACAGCTACAGGCCTGTGATGAGATGATTATTTAACCTGTAAATCACAGAATCAAGCAGGTTGGAAGAGACTTCCAAGTTCATCCAGTCCAACCTCCAGCCTGCTCTAGTGGGAGGTGTCCCTGCCTATGGCAGGGGGTTGGAGCTGGATGATCCTTGAGGTCCCTTCCAACCTAAACCATTCTATGATTCTATGATTCTATGAACCTAGCACCCAGCCCTGGCCAATCAAACAGACCATGGCACTAAGTGCCCCAGCCAGGCTTGTCTTCAACACTTCAGGGACAGTGACTCCACCACTTCCCTGTGCAGCCCATTCCAATGCAAATCACTCTCTCTGGCAAGAACTTCCTCCTAACATCCAACCTATACCTCCCCTGGCACAGAATGGAATAGCATAGCATAGCATAGTATAGAATATGGTAGAATAGAATAGAGCACAATACAATACAATACAATACAATACAATACAATAGAGTCAACCAGGTTGGAATAGACCTCCAAGCTTATGCAGCCCAACCTATCACCCAGCCCTGGCCAATTGACCAGACCATGGCACTAAGTGCCCCATCCAGGCTTTCCTTGAACACCTCTAGGGGTGGTGACTCCACCAGCAGCATCCTCAGTACCTGGCTGAGAGATGAGTGACTTCTTGGGCAGTTTTGCAGGTTGCTCTTCAGCCTCTGGGATGGGCACTGCAGGTTGATGCTCACTAGGCACAGACTGCATGGGCAAACAGGAGATGATGGCAGTGCCCAGGGACCCCTTTCCCAAAGCCTTTTTCTCCCCTATGAGCAGGTGCATTTTCTGGCTGGGAACCCAGAGGGTCTCAAGACCTTGCTGGGGCAACCACAGAAAGCAAAGAGGGGACATGGGGGGGAGGTGGAGTCCCCTAATTGCCCTGAGCCAAAGGCCTCCAGCTTCTCTCTGCAGGAAGGAGGCTGGAGACCTTGATGATCCCTTCGGACAGCTGTGTGCAGAGAGCCTGTTTCCAGCTTCCCTGGGCTCCTCTCCCTGGCAGTAACGCTCCTACGGAAACGAAGACTCTCCAAACCCCACTCCGCGCAGACACTGCATGCCGACACGATCCAAAGCTGCCAGCGTGGCTCGGGGGTGACCTTGCTGCCAGGCAGGGCCTGCTCTGGAGGATTTGGCATTTCCCAGCAGCAGCAGCAGCTCCCTGGACACAATGGTGCCGGCGGGAGCGCGGCGGGCAGCGGGCCGGCGGTGTCCGTATTGCTACCTTGCGGATCAACGGAGGCCTCGCTCTCACCGGCAGGGAGTGCGAGGAAGAAAGACACAAAGGCTGCAGAGGGTGAATAAACTCAATTAGATCGCTGTAATTGCAACAAGAATTAGCGTGGGGGTCGGGCACATGTGCCGTCTCGGAGCAGTAATTAAAAGTGCAGTGTTTGCCACGCTGGGGAGGTGGCCTGCTGGGTCCCAGCAGTGCCCTTTGAAAAGCCCCACGATGGAGCTTCTAGCCTGGATAAATACAAATGTCAGTGCCTCGCAGCCCGTGGGGGGACTCTCAATCCACAGCCCAGTGGGAGAATCCCCTGCTTTACATTCCCAACAGTTGGGCTAATTTCTGAGTCAGGCTTTGATGTGCTTTGGGGAGCCCTGTGTGCTACACACTTTCCCAGCGAGGAGCCCCCTCCCTTTCTCAAATGCTTTATTAATTTTCTCCTGTGGTTTTTTTTATCCTCCCTTTCTCTCAGGCCCGCCTGCAACTTCTCTTTTGTGCTCCCGCAGCGGGGTTCATAGCAGAGAATTTATATCATTCTGAAATACATATAAAGAAGGGATAAAAGAGGAGATGTAGGAACCTGCAGAGACTATAGCAACAGCCAGCCCTGGAAGCCAGCATCCTCTTCCTCCAGCCACCAGCCCTATGTGTACCCAGCACCAGCAGCTCCAAATAGGGATGCTTCTCCCCATCTCTGCCATCAGCATGGAGAGCTGGATAAGGAATCCCCAGGGGACAGCAAAGGTGACAGTGGGCTGCCACTCACTGGGGTATTTGTGTCCCACGACAGCTGTGCTTTGGCAGAATGGAACAGCCACACTGCCCAGCCTGGTTTCTGCAAAGGAAACAAACCAAGCCCCATGGGGACCAGCCTTTGCTGCCTGCCCATGGTCAGCAGGCACTGTGCAATGCCAGAGGGCTGCAGGCATGCAGGAAGTGGCACTGCCACAGCACAGGTTGCTTCAGTCTCCAGTATACTTTCTGATGACCAAAGGCAGCACGTGGGTGTGCCCTGCCCAGTGCCCTGCCCACACTGCCATGGTCCCTGGCGGTCCTCTGGTATCAGTGAGCACTTGCCAAAGGCCATGGCGACCATGGAGGTGTCTTTAGCCTCATAGGGTTGGACATTGCCAGAGCCAAAGCCTCCTTGTGAAACTTCAGCCTCTCCCGTTGCCTCCCCCACCCCCTACCCTGCTGCTGCATAATGCACCACGGTGAGCAGACCAGGCCTGCTCGGCTCTTTCTAAGCTGGCACCCAGCTCCCTTCCTGTTTTTTATTATCAACTGCATTTGGCATGGAGGGGATTCTCTCCCCACATCCCCTTGGCACAAAAAAAGGCTGAAAAACCAGCAAAACCATTGTTTGTGCTCGAAGGGTGGGGACCAGGGTGAAAAGAACAGCGTGTTTTAGAGCCCAGAGCTAGGAACCATCAGAGCATCTGGAACAGTTAGCGGGGCAGGGGCGTTACAATGAAACAGCGATGGGTGGTTACAGAGCGGTTCCCCGGCTCTGGCACACGCAGGGCAGCGGCAGCGCACGCCTGAGCACGCTCTTACGGGGATTCCTCTCCGGCAGGCCTCAATAAATGGGGCTTCCATCGGGACAGCCTGAGGTCGGAGCAGCTGCCTCGCCTGGGGATGATGGAGCGCGGCTGCCACGGCCAGGACACGGTGCTGAGGCATCTCCCACCCGAGGTGATGAGTGGCTCCGGTGAAAGGAGATGCGCTCCTCGGGGCCAGCCAGGCACTGGGGCTCTGGAGGAGCTGGAATGTGGAGATGGTTCCCACTCAGCCACAGCCAGGCCTGAGCTGCCCCAGCCGCCGCCACCGCAGCCCCTTCCCAGAGCGCGCGCTGGGGAGCCTGCCAAGCTCCCCGGGCTGGCCAAGGGCGCTGGGTGTTCAACCTCAACTGTCAGTCTGCAGCCGGGGTGGAGATCCTCAGCCAGCTTTCTCTTTTAATAAGCCCCTCCGGAGCCTCCGTGCTCTGTCCCTCCAAATCCTGCTATTCAGAGGCGACTGGCGGGAGTGGACAGCAGAGCTTTTGTAGGGATCCTGCATGGGAGAAAGAAAAAATTCCTGCTGTTCAAGGACCCCAGCCCTGTCCCCTGAAATATGCTGTTTTCATTAAGGCAGTGAAATTGGATTTCAAAAAGCCCAGGCTTTGGACAGCAGCCCTTGAGTTGGGCCTGACGAACAAGATCCAGAAGCAAAACAAAGGCTGTTTCCACAATGGTTGGAGGGAAAGGGAACCGGTCCAATTGCAAAACTTGGATCCTGGCACCAAGGGACTCTTTGTGTGTGAGACCTGTGGCAACGGATGGCAACGACTTGGGGAAATTCAATACTGGCCTAGCTCATAAACAGAAAACAAGGAAAATAAACTTGGGCAGATGGGAAGAAGCAGGGAGCCAAGCCATGGATTTCTGCTTGGCTGGAAAAGAGCCTCTCTGTCCTAGGCTGTGGGTCCTGGGTTTGGCAGCTCCTGAGGCTGTGCCTGGGGTGCTTGGGGATGTGGTGCTGGGCACCAGGCACCAGGCACCAGACTGGGCAGCTGCAGATGGCAGGAGGCAGCTGCCATCCCTGTGGGGACCGGGCTGGAGGAGAGGCCTCAGGAATTCAAGGCAGGAGGAGCACGGCAGAGTGGTATGGCAGGAGCAGAGACAGCAGCCATGTCCCAAGGGCATGGTGGAGGAGAGGGCAGCAGATTGCCTCATGCCACTTCTTCTGGAAGCTGGAAACACTTGGCTGTGGCAGTGACAGGGCTGGGATGACAATCTGAACAGAAAAGAAAAGACGTTTCTCTGCCAGCCTCCTCCTGGCGCACGCTGGTGCATGGTGCAGCCGGATCCCTCCTGCAAACCCACGCGGTTGTGCAACACCCCAGAGCAGCTCCTGGTCTCGGCGTTGCCACCTCCTCCTGCACACTCGCAGCATCTTGGTGGAGCAGAGCCAGTCTCTGTGTGCCCCGTGCCCAGGGTGGGAATAGAGCCTGCTTAGGTTAAACCATTCACCAGATGTGCTGCATGGCGGGAGGGCAGCCACGCGATGCCCACCAGACAAGGACCTGATGGGTGGGGATGCGACAAGAGCAATGAAGGGCTGCAGTGGGACGAGGGCAGCAATTAAAGGGCTCAGTGAAAGAAATGTCTTTTGAAATAAGGATTTTGAGAAACAGAGATGATGACTCCACCAAGCCTTGAATCCGCTGCCAGAGTATGCCGCCTTGTTCAAAAACACCAGAATTAACTGTTCCCTCTTGGCCACAGACAAGAAGAATCAATATTTAGGCCATTTATGGGCCACAGAGAGTCAGCAGAGAGATAAAATCTGTGGATTCATTGGATTCTCTCCTTCCCACAACCCCACGTTTGCAATTATCGATTCGTGGTGCTCAGCATCCAGCCTGCCACCGAACGCTGCCTGCAAACCCACTGCATGCCCTGCCCCAAGCTGAACCAGCTGCCCCAGTGCCATCCTGGGGTGACAACAAGGGGCTCCCCAAAATCTGTTACTGCAGCGCTGGAGCATCCCAAGTCAGCCAGCTGGCCCCCGTGGGAGCAGTGTTTGCATAGAGAAAGCCCAGGGTGGTTTTGTGTTGGGCCAAATTGTCTTTCTTTTGGCACAGGGAGAGAGCAGCCTCCTGCCCTCAGGCCAGGCCATTCTCCTTGTTTATCTCAAGGTTTCAAATCCTGGCTCATAACAGAAAAGCAGCCAAAAGTGGGGATGCTCATCTGAGCTGCACATGCTGGGATATGGCACTGCCACCTGCATGGCACTGATCTAGCACTGCCAAACCCACCAGTAGGATGAGGTCTCCCCGTATCAATGGAGCCAGGTGATGCACCTCCAGCTGGCATCACTGCCCAGGATCTCAGCCTGCTCCTGTTGCCTGTCACCAGACACATGGGTTCAGCACCCAGATCAAGGGGCAGAATCTGTCCAGCCCTTAGACCTCTGAGGAAGGCTTTCACTGTTTGAACCAACAAAGGCAAAGAGATCCAAGCCAGCCACCTACTGCTGCTGCTTGGAAATTCATAGAGGCATTGCTGGCCTGATCTGCCTCCTGCCAACATCCTTTGTCAGGGACACACTAGTGATAAAGTCCAGGGGATGCTTTGTAGGGGGAAAAAAATCCCAAATCAGTGTGAGGAGCACACTGGGAACAGCACTGCTGAAGACTGCCAGCCAGACTGGGCAGCCACTGCGTTGCACAGGTTCGGCTGAAGAACTCCAGGAGATTGCTGGCACTGCCTGAAAGGGAGAGGAAAATGACAACCAGATGCGAGGGGCTCCGAGAGATGCAGCAATCTGGAGGATAATCCTGGTTGCTATTCAGCTGTAATTGAACAGCCACAAGAAAGAATTCCATTCACCTGCCTGCAGGACGACTCCAGTGCCAGCAAGATCAGGAATGCTCCTTCGAGCCAGAGGATCAGAGATTTTATGACGACGCTGGGTGCGCTCAGACCTCATCCGGCTCCTCCACCAGCCGATCTCCTGCTGCACCACTAGTCTGCAATGTTGCATAGTCCATCCCGCAGCCACAGAGCACAGCTCGCACCCGCGCTGGGCAGGGTGACGAGTGGGCACCGAGGGCAGGGACACCTTCGACCACCACCACCTGCTTGGATCCTTCTGCCCCGGTGGAGGATGCAGTGGTGCCCATCACTGTGCAGCTGGATCCAGCCCGTGGAGAAGGGTGTGTGTAAAACACAGAACCTCACTTCTGGGATGCTGCTCCGGGAGGGGAGCTGAAGAGATGTTGGCTGTCACGGGACGCAGTGGAAGCAAGGATAGAGTCACCATTCGTTTTGGACTAGACACAAAATCAGGCCTCTGGGAAGGCAGAGGAAGGTGAGAACCAGAAAGATGAGGTCATGCTGATTCTGGGACTCCTTGTCCTTCAGACAATGTCACAGAATACTCCTGCACAGCCCTGGTGCATGCAATGCTGAATGGCTAAGGGACCAAGGGAGCACCACCTGGCTGCAGAATGCCATACCAGGGCAGTGTCAGGACATGGGATGCTGTATCAGGGGAGTGCCAAGATATGGGATGCTGTATCAGGGCAGTGTCAGGACATGGGATGCTGTACCAGGGGAGTGCCAAGACATGGGATGCTGTATCAGGGCAGTGTCAGGACATGGGATGCTGTATCAGGGCAGTGTCAGGACATGGGATGCTGTACCAGGGGATTGTAAAGACACAGGATGCTGTATCAGGGGATTGTCAGGACATGGCTTTGGAAAAGTACCCAGGAACCCTGCAGGTTCAAGCTCACTCCTGGGAATGAGGATCTTGACTGAGCAGTGTCACGCAGAAGCGCAGCACTTGGAGCACAGTGAGGAAGCCAAGGAGCAGTCTGCAGGGGCTGTGGAGCTGGGAGCCTCTGGATCCAGGGAGGTTGTTACTCTACTTCAGACTGTATAAATAACTCAGTGAATAAAACCACATGTGACCACATTCTGTTCCCCATCCCTCAGTGCTCTGCCGACAGCACACAGGCTCTTGCAACACTTGTTTACTAGGGAGACTGTATATAAAGTGAAAATAATTTGCTGGGTCTTATGTTTCCACTTTAAATGTTCAGGCTATTAAAAAAAAAAAAAAAAACAAACCAAAAAACCAAACCCAAAACACCCAAAAAACAAACCCAACAAACCACACCCCCCTCCAAACCTGTGAAGTTGCTAATGGGCTTTGAAAAGGTACTTTTAAAGCTGGGGCAGCAGCAGCCGGTGAGTTGCGACGAAGGATTACAGAAGGAGCAAAGTTTGCTGGAAAAATTATTCCCTCAGGAAAGCAAAAAAAAAAATAAAATCTGTAACAGCTGAAAGGTCACAGCCTGCTTCTTTCCAAGAAAATAAACACATTTCTGCATCCAAAACTCAAGCTCTGTTTCAGGTACGGAGCAAGCTTGCCTGTTTATGCGCTTCCCGCGGGCTCCGGTGCTGGGGTTGACATTCAAAGGGCCAAAGGCAGACTCACAAATTCTCTCTCTGCAAAAGAAGGGTCTTGGTTGTGTCTTTGAAGCATGCTTTTGGACAGAGATAAATGGCTGTGAGCTTTGGGAATGTTAGAGCCAGATGGTCAGTTGAGATTTCTCTTTATGTTCCTGTATTTCACTCCAGAGTTGATCTTGCATTAAGTTTGTGGGGTTTGGGGTTGTGGGTTTTTTTTTTCAGCGTGTGCTGTGACTTGCAGAGCTGAGGAAAAGCTCTGGTGCAGGAAATAGGTCCAGAGAGGTTCTCCTGCTCTTCTGCTCTGCCCTGGTAAGGCTGCATCTGGAGTGCTGTGTCCAGTTCTGGGCCCCCCCAGTTCATGAAGGACAGAACTGCTTGAGAGAGTCCAACACAGAGTCACAAAGATGAATAAGGGAATGGAACATCTCTGTCATGAGGAGAGCCTGAGGGAGCTGAGGCTCTTTAGCTTGGAGAAGAGGAGACTAAGAGGTGACCTCATCAGTGTTTATAAATATGTAAAGGGTGAGTGCCAGGAGGCTGGGGCCAGGCTCTACTGGGTGATGCCCAGTGCCAGCACAAGGGGCAATGGTGGGAGCTGAGCCATAGGAAGTTTCGTTTAAACATGAGGAGAGATTTTTTCATTGTGAGGGTGACAGAGCCCTGGAACAGGCTGCCCAGGGGGGTTGTGGAGTCTCTCTCTCTGGAAGTATTCAAAACCCACCTGGAGGTGTTCCTGTGCGATCTGCTCTGGGTGATCCTGCTTTGGCAGGGGGGTTGGGCTGAATGAGCTTTGGAGGTCCCTTCCGGTCCCTGACCTTCTGTGATTCTATGAAGATTTGTGAATGGTCTGCTCTGAGGAGCCACAAACCTTTGGCTCTTTCTTTCCTGGGTATTAAAACCTGTGCTCTGGGGGGGGGTTGTGCCCAGGGCCAACTCGGAACTTTTGATCTGGGGGAGTTCTTTTGTTATGCAGAGTCCACGTCTATGGGAGCAGCTCCTCCAGCACACCGGGAATGAAGGCAGAGCTTTTGACTTCTCCAGATTCACAGCCTGAACCTCCTGTGAGCTGGTGAATGCACTGAAATCCTGTGATGGCTTGAGTCCTGCAAACCTTTGCTGATTCCTGCTTTGAACCACAGCAACACAGATGGGAGGGCAAGAGGTGATGGTCAAAGATGTCCTTTTATACTTTCATCTGACAAGGACTGCTGAGGAAACACCATTTTCATGCTCTGCCCCACACTGATGTTTGGGGTGATTGTAGAGGGGTTTAGAGCAGCTGTTCCTGTCACTCCTGTCACAGGCATCTTCAGTCCATGGGATTTTTGTCCCTTTCCATTGAGGTGACACAGCCTGCAGCTCCGTGCAGGGTCAGGCTTTTCGTTGCAGTGCCCTAGCACATCTCCTCCCTCCAGCATCCCCCTTTCTGTAACCACCTCTGTGTCTCTTGTGAATGGAGCAGGAACCTGCTTCATTTTCTGTTAATTAGGACCAAACGTGGCTGCTTGGGCTAAAGGGAGAGAAAGAGTTAACTGGTCCTGCAGGATGGGGGCTGTAAGTGCCACCAGGCTTGTCTGAGATGAATGAGCTTTTAAGGACTGCCAACTTCTGAATGGATGTGAAGAGGACCAGCAACAGCATCGACTTTCAACAACCAGCAGGCAGTGGCAGCAGCACATGTGGAGGCAGCGTGGTTCAGCTGGAAATAAACCCCGGAGGTGTCAGGGCAGAGGATAAGGACGGTGCTGGCAGCAGGGAGGTGGAAAAGATGAAATTCTGGATGCTGAGGAAACAAACAAGGCTGCCAGCCTGGACGTGCGTGTGAGCCTCACTTCCCTGTTCCAGCCCAAGGACCCCGAGACACTGCACCAGGGTTGACTAACAGATGCTGGCTGCTTTGGAAAGGCCATTCCTGGGATGTTGCAAAACAGCTGCCGGCTGCATGGCTCCCACCAGGGACCCATCTCCAGCCAGGGCCTCGGGCTCCTTTGAATCCTGCTGCAGGAGCCCAGGGGAGAAACGGCAGAGAAAACCAGGCACAGCGTTTTTACTTTTAGAGGACTTCAGAGAAGCTGCTGGCCCCTGGGACCCCATGGGAGCAGAGGCACCGCCGGGTTCCACAGGCAGCAGCCAGGCGGAGGCAGTTGGCAGTGGCAGCTGCATCCCGGAGCGGAGGGAGGACACCACCCCAGGATCAGGGTCCATAAAACACTTCCCGCAAGGCAGGATGGTTCCCTGGCTGGGAACCCTGCACAGGCTGAGCCTCGTCCCTTTCCTGCCAAAGATGGTGAGGTCACTGAGGGACACCACACTGCCCTGACCTTCCACAGCCCTGGCATCGCCACCTCCTCTCCAAGGGTCCTGTGGCACAGAGGAATTGGGACTGGCTGTGGCACCAGCCCTGGCTCCCAGCAGCTTTGGGAGACCCAAGCAGCAGTGGATGCGTTTAAGCATTGTAAATAATCTTGCAAACAGCTTCACTGAGCAGGGGCAGCAGTGCTGGGAGGGAGGAGCAACAGCTAAGTTTAAACATCTGGTTCTGTGAATTCCTATATTGTAATAAAATAATTCTTCCCACAGATTTCACGTCATCTTTGTCTGAGCATCACTGAACTGTGAAGGGAGAAACTTCTTTTGTGGTTTTCAGAGGAACAAAGAGAAGAAGTGCATCTGGTGAGGTGTCTTGGCAGCCTCCTGCACTCTCGGTCTGCATCTTGTGCTGGCACTGTGGCCTCGTGCCCTGGATGAGAGCTGCCTGACCCACAGCACCCAAGCAGCAGAGCCTGGAGGCAGACAATGGTCTCCAAGGCCCAAGGAATGGGAGATAAACTCGCTGAAGCCCACAAAGACCAAGAACTGCAGCCCCTGAACAGAAAGAGGCACTAGGAAAATGCTTCTAATCTGGATCCCACCTTTTTGGACCCTGTTCAAATGAAAGGGCAACAAAGAACATCTCACAAACTGGTTAAAATCTCTCTGTCTTAATGAAGTCCAGAAAGGACTATTCCCTGAAGCTCATCTGTCCCCTGCAGACCACAGCCCCACTCATGGAGCTGTGAGGCTGGCACTGCAGGACTGACCATGTCCAGAGGGTGCAGAGTTTGGTGCCCCTCCTCTGCAGGTATCTCTGTCTTAGCAGCATTACTGTTTTATCACTCAAACACCCTTCAGGAATGGAGAGCTCACCCTTTGGTTCCAAGGGAGCCAGGAGCATCTGATGGCTTTTGGTGGAGGGAGCGGGGTGATGCTCAGCCTCTTGTTGCAGTGTTTGCCTTCCTGCATAGGAGGATCACCTCTGGCTGTCCCAGAGCTGCCAGGCAGCTGCCCACAACTTGGCTCTTTGGAAAGCTTTCCCTCCAATATCTGAATCTGCTGAACAGGTGGAGGGAGCTGGCACAGAAACCTGCTGGGAGATTTACAGTGCAAGGCTGAAGCAAACTGGATTGGATCATGTTTTGTGCTAAGCACAGGGATATCTTCCTTCCCTGGGAGCAGGCCCCAAGCCAAGCAGACTTGGGCAGCATCCCACAGGCTGCTCCCAGCACCACTGCCTGCAATGTGACCCCTTGGGTGCCTTTGATTATTGCCTTCAAACATTGTGACCTGAATGTGTCCAAGCTGCCCCACAGGCTCTGTGGCCTGCCTGGGCTCCTGTGAGGACAAGAGACTCTCCAGCATCCCCAGAGGGGTCCATGGTTCCCCTTCTCCTCCACTGGCTGACTCTCAGCACAGCCTGGAACACATCACACCCACTTTGTTTATTCTGAGGCAGGCCTGTTTAAGAGACCTTGGGTTTATCTTAAGTCTACCACTTAAGGAGAGAAGAAAGGGCCACAAGCCTGTCGAAAGTCAGGGGGACTTTTGGCTGCAGCCATGCCTTGGGGATGATAAATGGCTGCGGGGGGGATGCAACGGGAAATGTGATGAACTCAGCCGTGAATGGGTGAGGACAAAGTGGGTTCAGTGACAGCTGAACACTTCTGGGAGGGGAATGTGACCTCCACTCCTGAGCCTTGCCTCACCCCCACAAAAAGCTCCCTGCCCCTGTTGCCTGGTACATGCTCACCAGCATCGCCACTGATCAGAGCAGGGAGACCACAGCCATAAATCTTCAGGAGCCATTTTTCAGTGGGACTTGATTCCATTTAGTCCACAGACTTAGCAGTCTGTTTGGGAAAAGGGATTTCATTCCGTTGCTTCTTCTTGTCAGGATGGATTTGCTGATCCCAAACATGTTCCTCACACTTTATTTAGGGCTTAATATGCATCATTTACATTGCTGAGCTGTCACCAGCCTGTCTGAGCTGTATAGGCAGGCAGGCAATGCATTTCCCTTGCCCTGTTGCTCTCCCTGCCAGATGTGGAGCTGTGAGGATAAAGCAGCCAGAAGATCCCTTGATAGATACTATTCGCCTTTTTGGGGGTTGCTGCTCATTTCCCTCCTTGCAAGTCCCAGGCAGGCTCAGGGGTGACCACGTTGCTGTCTACAACTACTGAAGGGAGGCTGCAGCCAGGTGGGGTTGGGCTCTTCTGCCAGGCAACCAGCAACAGAACAAGGGGACACAGTCTCAAGTTGTGCTAGGGGAAGTCTAGGCTGGATATTAGGAGGAAGTTGTTTGCAGAGAGAGTGACTGGAATTGGAATGGGCTGCCCAGGGAGGTGGTGGAGTCGTCGTGCCTGGAGGTGTTCAAAAAAAGCCTGGACGAGGCATTTAGTGCCATGGTCTGGTTGATTGGCCAGGGCTGGGTGCTAGGTTGGACTGTCTGAGCTTGGAGGTCTCTTCCAACCTGTCTGATTCTGTGATTCTATGACATCTTCCCCGGCTACACTCCCAGGAGCAAGTCATCTGTAACAGGCAGTTCTGCAGGACAGGATCCAATTCTATTGTTGAAGGAGCCAGGCATTGGCTCCTGAGATCAGCAAAGTCTCACCCCTGGCTGCACCTTCACAGAAGTGACAACAGCACTCACCACCAGCTCCCATCTGCAGGCAGTTGTGCTCCTCCTTAACTGACCAGAGCTACAGAAATGCCAGGTCCTCACAGAGGGTGCTTGCAAAAACAAAGGTGGCATCCAATATACAACGAGAAGGAGTAAGAGGGTGGAGGTGGGAGCAGCACAGGGCTCTTGGAATCCTCTTATAAGAGATAAAAGGAGACTTCATTGCTCTTTACAACTACCCGAAAGGAGGTTGGAGCAAGGAGGGGGCAGCCTCCTCTCCTTGATGACAGGCAGCAGGACCAGAGGAAATGGTTTCAAGCTGTGCCAGAGAAGGTTCAGGCTGGATGGTAGGAAATATGCCTTCACTGAAAGGGTTCTCAAACACTGGAATGGTCTGCCCAGGAGTGAGAGTCTAAATTGCCTCCCTTTGTTGATGTAAATCAACAAAGATGCTGCCTCCCCAGTGGGTCAGCTCTGCCCACTGATGCCACACCTGGCAGTCACTTAGGCATTAATGTGGCCAGGAGGAGCTGCCAAAACTAAATAAGAGACACTGGGTCCATACCAGCAGTGGTGAGCATGGGAGAAGTGAGTGAGTGGGAGAAGACATCACCATGGACATCCAGCCTGGAAGCAGCAGCAGCCTGGGTACCCCCTCACCACCACCACCAACCATGCCATGCCCTGAGCGATTCCTGCTCGACAGAAGAAGACTTCCTGAAGAAAAACTTCCCTGGGCAACAGAAAACTGATAAAGACTTGGACTTTGGAGACTCTCTCTCTCCTCCTCCAGCCAAGGATGAACCCAGGAACATCTCATAGAATCATAGAATGATTTAGGTTGGAAATGACCTCAAAGCTCAGCCAGTTCCAACCCTCCTGCCATAGGCAGGGACACCTCCCANAAATAAATAGTCTCATTGTGATATGTGATCTCATTTGTACCTTAATTCCACAAGACAACAATATATAAGAACAAATCTCACTCCTCTGGACAGTCTTTTTTAGTCTCTCTCCCCTGAACCATGACACCAGGGCAGTGGTGGAACCATCATCCCCGGGGGTATTCAAACAATGTGTGGACCTGGTGCCAGGGGACATGGTTTAATGTTGACCCTTCATTGCTGGGTTGAGAGTGGGACTGGATGACCTTTGAGGTTTCTTCCAATCAGATAGAGTCTGTGAGTCTGTTAAAAGTAAGCACAGCAAATAGCCTCCCTGACTTCAATGGTGGCCCCTCCACCCTCACTCTGTGGTGGGGACCTGTTCTCCTGCGCTCTCCAGCACTGGCTGATGGAGCCAGGGAATCAGTCCTGGGGCTGTGCTCCCACACAGGCTGTGTGGTGCCTCTTTTGGTTATGGAAACTGATCACTTTTCTAGGCTGGCCACAACTGGGTGTCTGATTTGGCACAGGGCTCCTCACCCCAGGGCTGTTTGTCACTCATGGCAATGCCTCACTCAGCAGTGGTGCCACAGCAGCCAAGCCACACCAGCAGCCTGCCCTTGCCAGCTGGCACCCAAGTCCCACTGTCACAGCTGCACCTGAGGTAGAAGCAGAGGAAGCACCTGCTGCTCCCCGGGGCTGGCAGGAGTCAGACATCTCTCTGCTTGTTTTCTG
Organism: Tricholaema leucomelas; assembly: GCA_013400475.1. Taxonomy (NCBI): domain Eukaryota; kingdom Metazoa; phylum Chordata; class Aves; order Piciformes; family Lybiidae; genus Tricholaema lacrymosa; species Tricholaema leucomelas. Next base: position 468,018 of record WAAF01017355.1, read on the forward strand.
CGAGCAAAGCTCCCTCTGCCTTTCCAGGAGCAGTTTCTGTGGCTGAGATTGTCCCTTCTCAGGATGTCCCCTCTCAGGATACCCCTGATTGTGTTACCTTAACCGAGAGCAGCAACCTCACCTGCTCCAAACCACTTTCCCTCCTTCACAGCCTCCCCACTCAGCACCCAGCTGAGAGACATCCCAACTCCCTCCTGCTCCAGAGCCATTTTCCACCCGAAAGGAATCCATGGTTTCTTCCAGGACTCTAAGAAGTGAACTGCTGACCTCTGGGAGCTGTGAAAGCAAAAGGCAGAGAGCAGTGTTGGCACGAGAGATCCCTGCTGATAGGGCAGGAGGGGAAGCACAGGAAGGATTTACATTCTGTCCCTCACGAAGGGTTTGGCTGATCCCCTGGAAGCCGGATGGAGCAGGAGAATGGAACTTATTCAGATTAAATGGTTGCAAATGTCACCCTGCAGCGAGCCAGAAAGTTCTCCTACACGCAATGAAGGGAACATCTGCATCTAGCAAGCATGAGATCTTACCTGCTCCTTCATGGGAGGGATCTTCTCACCCTACAGGTCTGATTTCCCAAACAAAGAACAACCAGCACCACCTCGCTGGGGTGCCAAGGTCTAACCAGAAAGGTTTCAGAAAGGCAACATGCATCTCTTGGGTTAATTGGATGACCACTTTCTTTCTGGGTGAACAGCAAGTCCCTGCAGGTGGCACTTCAGCAGCAGCTGGAACATTTGATTAACGTTTGCAGTGCAAAATCACCAGCTCCTGAAATGAAAGCCAAGGCAGGCTGGTGGCTGGTGACACTGGCACGCCTCAAATCAGGATTTCCCCTCTGAAAGGCTACCCCTTTGTGTCAGGACCCCCAGCCAGTGGTCCCAGAGGCTGAGAGAGCTGGGATGAGGTAACACATCCCCGACTCCATCCATGGGCAGAAGCAGGAAGCCTTTTACCCTGCTCTCCTTTGGCAAGGTCCTCTCCAGCCCAGCAGATCTCTGCNACAGAAGCACAGAATGTGATCAAAGATCAATCACATTCTGTGCTTCTGTGCTCCACAACCTCCCTGGGTAACCTGTGCCAGTGTCTCACCACACTCACTGTAAAGAACCCTTTCTTAACATCCAGTTTGAATCTCCTCTCTGCCAGTTTAAACCCATTACCCCTTGTCCTGTCATTACATCTCCTGCAAGCCAAAAGCAGCAGGACCCTTTTCTGGTCCTGCTCCAGCCAAAGAAAGCATCTTAGGGGTGTGTGGGGTGTGGTAGTATAATCCCTTTCCTCCTCTCTTTCTCCACTTCTCTCTCTCTCTCTCTCTTTCTTTCCTATTCTCTCTTCCTCTCTTTCACTTTATCCTTTTTAAATAAATAGTCTCATTGTGATATGTGATCTCATTTGTACCTTAATTCCACAAGACAACAATATATAAGAACAAATCTCACTCCTCTGGACAGTCTTTTTTAGTCTCTCTCCCCTGAACCATGACACCAGGGCAGTGGTGGAACCATCATCCCCGGGGGTATTCAAACAATGTGTGGACCTGGTGCCAGGGGACATGGTTTAATGTTGACCCTTCATTGCTGGGTTGAGAGTGGGACTGGATGACCTTTGAGGTTTCTTCCAATCAGATAGAGTCTGTGAGTCTGTTAAAAGTAAGCACAGCAAATAGCCTCCCTGACTTCAATGGTGGCCCCTCCACCCTCACTCTGTGGTGGGGACCTGTTCTCCTGCGCTCTCCAGCACTGGCTGATGGAGCCAGGGAATCAGTCCTGGGGCTGTGCTCCCACACAGGCTGTGTGGTGCCTCTTTTGGTTATGGAAACTGATCACTTTTCTAGGCTGGCCACAACTGGGTGTCTGATTTGGCACAGGGCTCCTCACCCCAGGGCTGTTTGTCACTCATGGCAATGCCTCACTCAGCAGTGGTGCCACAGCAGCCAAGCCACACCAGCAGCCTGCCCTTGCCAGCTGGCACCCAAGTCCCACTGTCACAGCTGCACCTGAGGTAGAAGCAGAGGAAGCACCTGCTGCTCCCCGGGGCTGGCAGGAGTCAGACATCTCTCTGCTTGTTTTCTGCGAGCAAAGCTCCCTCTGCCTTTCCAGGAGCAGTTTCTGTGGCTGAGATTGTCCCTTCTCAGGATGTCCCCTCTCAGGATACCCCTGATTGTGTTACCTTAACCGAGAGCAGCAACCTCACCTGCTCCAAACCACTTTCCCTCCTTCACAGCCTCCCCACTCAGCACCCAGCTGAGAGACATCCCAACTCCCTCCTGCTCCAGAGCCATTTTCCACCCGAAAGGAATCCATGGTTTCTTCCAGGACTCTAAGAAGTGAACTGCTGACCTCTGGGAGCTGTGAAAGCAAAAGGCAGAGAGCAGTGTTGGCACGAGAGATCCCTGCTGATAGGGCAGGAGGGGAAGCACAGGAAGGATTTACATTCTGTCCCTCACGAAGGGTTTGGCTGATCCCCTGGAAGCCGGATGGAGCAGGAGAATGGAACTTATTCAGATTAAATGGTTGCAAATGTCACCCTGCAGCGAGCCAGAAAGTTCTCCTACACGCAATGAAGGGAACATCTGCATCTAGCAAGCATGAGATCTTACCTGCTCCTTCATGGGAGGGATCTTCTCACCCTACAGGTCTGATTTCCCAAACAAAGAACAACCAGCACCACCTCGCTGGGGTGCCAAGGTCTAACCAGAAAGGTTTCAGAAAGGCAACATGCATCTCTTGGGTTAATTGGATGACCACTTTCTTTCTGGGTGAACAGCAAGTCCCTGCAGGTGGCACTTCAGCAGCAGCTGGAACATTTGATTAACGTTTGCAGTGCAAAATCACCAGCTCCTGAAATGAAAGCCAAGGCAGGCTGGTGGCTGGTGACACTGGCACGCCTCAAATCAGGATTTCCCCTCTGAAAGGCTACCCCTTTGTGTCAGGACCCCCAGCCAGTGGTCCCAGAGGCTGAGAGAGCTGGGATGAGGTAACACATCCCCGACTCCATCCATGGGCAGAAGCAGGAAGCCTTTTACCCTGCTCTCCTTTGGCAAGGTCCTCTCCAGCCCAGCAGATCTCTGCAGGAGCCAGCTCTAATTTCTGGGGGTTTCCAGAGCAGAGAGGGGAGCTCAGTGCCAGAGGCTGAGCAGCCCCCACCCCCCCTGTATATTTTAAGCACAGGACTGATCTGACTCGGGATGACTGAATCACCTTCCTGCCTGCTGCTAAATACCTGTTAAAGCTGAGCACACCTGGCCGGGCTGGTGGCACTCAGCACCCTGCAGGTCTGTGCTTGCTGTGAGCTGCACAGGCTGGGCTCTGGTGGGTGCTTGGGCACCCAGCAGCTTTCATCACACAGAGCCTGCTTGAAACAATGGCTTGTAAATGCAAGCATCCCCTCTGCATCAGCCAGTCCCCTGCTCCACATGAGAGATGTTTCAAATGATAGCATTTGTCTTTAATAAATGGTCACTCCACAAACTGCCTCCTGTGGGAAACCTGGGCCCTGTAAGTGGAACCTGATGTTTCCATTTGGATCTAATGCATTTGCTCTGGGATGGATACCAACCCCTCCTCTGGTTAATGTCAGTCTAAGGTGTGCAGTAGGGCTGGGTTACAGTTTATGGAATCCACTGAGCTGGACTTAATCTCTTTCAGGTCCCACAGCTCACAGTGTTTGTATCAGCTTGACCTGAACCAGGGATGAGGAGAGCTGTTCCTCACACACTGCCGAGTCCTGAGTCCAGTTCTGGGCTCTCCAGTTCAAGAGAGACAAGGAACTACTGGAAAGAATCCAGCAGAGGCTCTGAAGACGCTGAGGGGCCTGGAGCAGCTCTGAGGAGGAAAGGCTGAGAGACCTTGGGCTGTTTAACCTGGAGAGAAGCAGCCTGAGAGGGAGTCTGATCAATGCTCAGCAAAAGCTAAAGGGTGGGGGGCAAGAGGATGGAGCCAGACTCTTTTCAGCGACATCCAGCAAGAGGGTGGGGTGCACATACTGGGACCCAGGAGGTTCCACCTGAACAGGAGGAGAAACTCCTTTGATGTGAGGGTGCTGAACCCCTGGCACAGGCTGCCCAGAGATGTTGTGGAGTCTCTTTCCCTGCAGAGATTTCAAACCCACCTGCCCACTGCGATCCTGAGCAAGCTACTGTGGCTCACCCTGCTTCAGCAGGAGGGTTGAACTGGAGGTCCCTTCCATCCTCCACCGTTCTGGGGTGCTGGGATTCTTTTTCTGGAGTTTCTGACATCACCAACATTCAGAGGAGACAAAGAGCAGAGCTCCTTCCATGGCCACAGAAAGCCTGAGTGCAGATTTGAGGTTCTTCAGCCAAATGCTTGTCTCAATACCTCCATGCTCCCTTGTGTGCCTTTCATGCCTCTGCTCAACACCACTCTGTATGTGGGCAGCTTGGATCTCGATGTACTTCAGTGGGAAAACACTTCATAGGTAAAGCACACTTCCCCAACTATTCAGCAGGCACTGAAACTGCTCAAAACACCTCTCATCAGATGCTGGACTCATCCAGAGGATAATAAAGGTACTGAGCATCCCTGCACTTGGCTTGAACAAATGCAAACCAGGCACAGAGCGATCCCCTGAATGCAAGCCTCACGTTTCACACCATCAGTCACATTCCAGTGCTGACTCTCTCAGGTATTTCTAACAAAAGTGATGAGATAATCTCTGTCCCGTGAGAGCTGCTCTGCTGATATCTCCTGAGGCTTGCAAGGGAAGCAGAGCACTGCCTCATCTCTTGCTAATCTTTGCAGAGATCCCTTCTCTGGCTCAGCCTCGCTGGGGGACCGAAGAGCTTCCAAATAACCTCAGCAGGTTTAGGAATCAGGTTTGGAAGCATCACTGATTTGTGTTGCTGCTGGAGAAAGTAGGGCAGGTATTATCTGAAGTTTTATGGAGTCATAAACAAAGGGATGAGAAGAAATACATATTTTATCTGGACTGCTCTGCTCCCCCTTTGCTGCCAAACAGTTCCCACCACAGCAGCACAAATGAATGAAACCACGGAGATGAACTCTCCAGCCCTGAAGATGTCCTGTTTGGGACCATCCAGAAAGGTTCTACCAAAGACAGCTGCGGGCAGGGGCAGCTCCGGAGCTGCCAGCACAGGCGCAGGGATGTGGCTGCTTCACATCCCCCCTGCCAGGAGGGAGCTCTCAGCGCGGACCCCCTCAGTGCATTGCTCACAGGACTGGAATCCTCCACCAAGCCCTGGTCAGAACCTGCAGCTTCCTTCAAAGCAAATGCCCTCTGGGGATGGAAAAAAAGAATGAAGAGAGACTGTCCCATTTGAGTTCCATCTGCTGGAGTTTGTAACTGTTCTCCCTGTAATTGCCAACAGACAATGTGAATTGCAATTAGCTAATTGCTTGCTAACTTTCCGTTCTAATAATAGTCATGTTCCAGAGTTATACAAGCTTGGAGGCTGCTGCTGTTCCCTTCAACTGGCAATAATAAATAATATCAGATTCCCTCAGCATTGCCTTCCCTTCCAAGTTTCATCCCCATGCAAATTGCTCCAGCATGTACTAATCCCTGACGGGATGGCAGAGGCATCAACAGCATTTATTTGTAGTTCAGTGCACTGGGAGTGCTCAGCACTTGCACGATGATGTGGCACCAGGAAGCTGTGACTCCCCCGTGCCACTTGTCTCTTCTGCCTGGCCAGCACAGCAGGTCTTGGAGGTGCTTTTCGATGGGGCTGGGCAGCAGGACCCAGTGCTCTGCATCCCTCCTGCAAGTTTGGGTTTGGTTTCAGGATTTTGGAGGTTTGGGGATTGGTTTGGGTGTTTTTGCTTTCCTTTTGAAGGATCAGCTGTGGCTCTGGCCCCTGTAGTGACATGTTTCATTACCAGTAGCTTCAATAATGTCAGCACAGACCTAAAGTGGAGCTTTGGAGAACACACACCGCCCAGCAGCTGAGCAGGGCTGGACCCCGGCAGAGCTCCTGGTGGGAATTGGGGTCAGATTGGGTGCAGGACCTCAGCATTCCCAGGGCGAGGAACTCACTTCCACATGGGTGAACTTTCCTGCACCCCTCTCTGGGCTTTCTAATCTCCAGCTCGTTACTGCTGTGCAGATGTGGCTAATTGAGAAGCACAGCAACAGCCTGATCCAGCGGAGCGGAGGCCAAAGAAATGAGCAACAGCATTCCCTGGCGCGCAGGGGACTACCGAGCGTGGCCCTGCCAGCGCTGACATCCCTGCAGCTCACAGACTAATCTGATTAAACTCGACCAAAAAGCCTTTTAGAGCTGGGGGAGTCATGTCCAGCGAAAGCTGGTCTGGATTATTCCCCATGCCTCTGGGTTTTTTCCACGTCGCTGCCTCCTCACCACCCTGCACCTCAGGGACACGGGACCCTGACTGCCAGGCACAGCCTGGGCATGGCAGCATCTGCCCTGGATCCCCCACACTGAGGGACTCAGCCCAGTTGGAGCACTGAGTCCCACAGACAGGACAAACAGCAGTGGCAGCTGAGGCTCCTTGTCGGGTTCCTCGTTAGCAGAACTTCTCTGTCCCTGCCGCAGCTGTGCCCCCAGCCCCCTGCTCCAGAGCCACAGGCTCCCCGTCTCTGGAATTGCCTCAGACTGTATTTCTCTGTGCACAATTATATGGACTTTTCCATCCCTTCCTTCTCTCCTCCCATGCTCCTGATGTCTGACTCACAGGAAGATTTATGAGGGTTAAAAGCATTCCTTGTGCAGGCCACACTCCGCAGCCCCATCTGCCCACTTTCACAACCTGCTCTTTCCCGGGGTTTGGGCAGAGAGGGACCAAAAACCAAACTAAGTTCTCCTTGGCAGGGCCACCCCAGAGGAGCTCTCCCTGGCTTTGCACAACGACGTGGAGACTTCTCGGGGGGAGGAAATCTCTGCACAGAGACCTGGCCTGAGCAGCTCAGGATGCTGCTCTCAACACATCTCACCCTGAGCTTGGCACCAGAAGAATCTTTGCAATTCCTGTTGGGCCAGCCCCTGGATTTCTGTTTTGCTTTCAAGATCAGCTCTGTTTAAACCTCTTTGTCACTTGAGTTTCTCAGTGAGGAGACAGAGATGGTGGAACCTGCTTCTGGGGTAACTTACAAAGGAAGGAATTGAACGGTGATTTCTCAGGCACCCAAAGTAATACAGATTGTAGGATTCATTCCAGAGCCATGATTCCTCTTGCATGACAATGGAGCCATCCTTTCATGTCCAAAACGGGGATGTGATGTTCTCTGCCAGTGAAGGCAGGAGTGCAGTCACTGCTGTCCCCACGGCTCAGGTGCACAGGGCAGGAGCAAGGCACTTCTTGCTCAGAAGAAATAGCAAGACACCATGAGCTGGAGGAACCTGGCCAAGGGAACAGCTTTGCTTACTTCTGCTTTGGCTTCCTCTCTGAATGTTTTCTCTCAGCACTGGTTGATGGGTTTCAGACTGAGGGAACATTAGGAAATGAGAAGAAGAAGGCTGTGACACATTGCACACAGCGCCAAGGAAAGGCAGTGATGCATGGCAGCTGGTGGGGACCCTGGCGAGCACCTCACCAGTGCTGCTGCATGGAGGGACCCTCCATGAGACCCTTGTGGCTCCCACCTCGGCTACCCCAGCATGCCCACAGCCACCAACTGCCTCCCAGCACCAGCTGCAACTTCTCTGCTCACACCAGAAGCTGGAGACAACCACCTGCTGCTCCAGACTTGCTGCAGAGGTGACACTGGCTGGGGCCATGGCAAGAGGACAGGGTCTGTGGCATCTCCAGAACAACCCCCTTAAGGGATGGTAGAAAGGAGGGGGTGGCAGGAAGTGGGGTGGCAGGAAAGCTGTCTGGAGCTGGCAGCGCCACAGCACAGCCCATTCTAGGGGCAGAGAGCATACTGCAGGGCACAGCTCCAGTCTGGGGCACAGTGACAGGGCAGGTCACAGAGAACAGAGCAGACGAGGGTGAGAGGAGCATCCCTGCTGCTGTACCATAAGAATTACTCCCAACAGTTACTACCAGGTGCTCTTGGAGATGAAGCCATAAGGTTTGACCAGCTTGAATTCATCTCCTAAGCTCAGGAGAGAAGCGCAAAGGTCCCAATGTTCAGTGCAGAGCTGGATCTGGTCTCTGGCTGACAAGTGGCCATGGACTACACACAAGAATGCTCTAAAGCTGACTGCACCAAATGTTTTTTCTCCACCTAACACAGTTGTTTGGGCTTCAGTTAGATAAAATCCTGCATCTTGTAGTCTTTAATAAAGCTCTTGGCGAGCAGTTCAAACACTGCTTGAGGCGAGGAGCAGGAGAGAGAGACTGAATTTATGGGAGCAGGAGGAGATCATTTGCTTCCACAGGAATTGGAGAAGATTAATAGTGTGTGAAGGCTCTTGGATTCATTCCTCACATAGCAGTCATCAGCAGGCTCACCGACTTGATAGTCTTCATTCTGGCTTCCACAGGTGGCCCAGGGACTGTCTGGACTGTGGAGAAGAGACAGAGAGCCCTCCCGTGTCAGCCCTTGGGGAGGAAGGTGGCTGCAGTACCTTGGGAGGGGCAGAGAAGCAGAGGCTTACTGTTCTGTGACACTGAAAAGCTACCTGAGAGTTCTGTGAGTGCTGTTTGTGTGAGGAGACAACAGCAACTCTGGAGCCAGTGGGAGCAGAGGGCACAGAACAGGTTGGTCTCACCAGCACACACCTGTCCCTGCACCCTTGGACTGTTCCATAGCAAGAACCCCCAGAAGGGAGCTGGGGTTGTTTAGCCTGGAGGNCTGGATGTTAGGAGGAAGTTGTTTGCAGAGAGAGTGATTGGCATTGGAATGGGCTGCCCAGGGAGGTGGTGGAGTCACCATCCCTGGAGGTGTTCAAGCAAAGCTTGGATGGGGCACTTTGGTCTGGTTGATTGGACTGGGCTGGATGATAGGTTGGACTGGGTGATCTTGGAGATATCTTCCAACCTGCTCAATTCTATGAATCCAAATTTAGGGAAGTTCTCTGTCCTATCACTGGCATTTTGCAATCAACATGTGATGTGTCAGGTGAATCCTAAAGCAAGCAGGACAGGAATTTTTCCCAAGTCCTACTGATCAACCCAAAGCTTCTTTCCAATAGCCAAAATCCACACAAGCTTTGCTGCACACCGAGGGCAGTGGGGGAAGGTGAAAAGCCACTGGATATATGTGGGAACCAGAGTGGTGCTTAAAACACTGCACCTTGAGGCAGCAGCAATGACTTCTCAGAGGCCATGCTCAGTCTTATGTTGCAAATAAGATTAGGAAATACAATGTTTGCCTGGTCAGAGAATGAATGAGGGACTCGAGCAAAACTGCCAAACATAAAGAGTTCCTGGACATCTGGAAAGTATTAGCCAGGAAGGTGCCTGGGACAAGGAGTTCAGGCAAGTTCAAGAGACACCTACTGTAGATTTGTTTCCACAGAAGGAGGGAGGAGGAGTGAAAGGGTTGAGGGGAAAAGCAGGAAGGGAGGATTGAAGCAAAACCTAGGCAGGACTGGCTGAGAAAGTGTGTGATGAGAACAGCCTCATCAAGTGTAGAACAGGCAGGCCAGGAGGGCCTGCTGGGATAGAAGGGTCTGGGTGTAGCACAAGGGACAAATGACCATGGCAAAGAGCTGCTCAAGTAACTGCTTGTGCTCATCTTAGCAATGGTCCTGTGCCAAGCACGGCCATGCTGATGCAAAGATCATCACTGCTCCTCCACCCAGTGTGCCCCACTCCATACACATACAATCATAGAATGGTCTGGGTTGGAAGAGACATCTGAAGGTCATCCAGTCCAACCCCCTCTGCAGTCAGCAGGGACATCCTCAACTAGATCAGGTTGCCCAGAGCCCTGTCGAGCCTCGCTTCGAATATCTCCAGGGATGAGGCTTCAAACACCTCCCTGGGCAACCTATTCCAGTGTTCCACTACCCTCATGGTGCAGAACTTGTTCCTAGCATCCAATCTAAATCTGCTCTTCTCTAGTTTGAAGCCATTCTCATCCTACAGGCCTTTGTGAACTGTCTCTCTCCTGTAGAGCTCACAACTCAACAGGACTAATGCCAAGAGCACCAAACACTGAGGCATGACAGGAACAGAGCTGCTGCAGATGGGAGGTTTGCTTGGTTTCTGAGCGGGTAAGGACTCATACTGCCTCTTGGGCCCTGCAAAATCAGAAGAGTTCTGCTTCAGGCCAAGAAGAAAGTCTCAAACAATATGCAAGAAACCCACAGAGGCTCATGAAACCCATTTTGGGTTTATTAAGTGACTCATGAAGTTTTTTATTACATATTTCTGCCTCCGACTCACTTCACACTCGTATTCAGGTGCCAATTCCTTTGTCTTTTTTCCTAACTACAAACCCTTGTAGTAAAAATTCCACTTTAAATTCTATTTAGCTTCCCTAAGCTTACAGTGAAGCAAAGTTTTTGGGTTTCTTTTAGAAGGGTGGAGTTACTCAGAGTGAGTCATTTCTGAAGCAGAACCCTGCAGAGGCATCAGACACCGAATTTCAGCTTTGTGAAAGAGCAGACGCACTTGACAGGAGTCAGATGCCCTCCAGAATGGTTTGTGGGTACTCAGATTTGTAACTGATTTTAGTTTGTGCTTTCCCTGCAAGCGAAGAATGAGCATTTTCAAACTAAGTGAGCAGGAGGTAAAGCTGAAAAACCAAAGCCTAAGCTTCCTGTTTCCTGAGAACCTCACTTAACAAGGTAGCTCCAGCTGCTGACTTCCCCTTATTGCATTCCTGAAGGACAAATCTCCCTGCAAGAACACCTCAGGAGCTTTGCTCTAAAAATGAAGGCACTTAGAGCTAAGCCTCCAGTCACCTTTCAAGCCCTTTGCAACAGGCATGTGGCTGTACATCTGCTCCCTGTTCTCCTGCTCTCCCTTAGCCCAAGCCCAGAGCCAAACAGGTTGCTCATGAAGTGTCAGAACCCTTCCCTTGGTGAACACAGATTCCAACCACCCGGAAGCCAAAACAAGGACTCCTCTTTGCAGTCAGAGCTGCCCATGAAGCACCGTCCCGTGCAGACCCAGCAGCGGCTGGGCAGTTCCAGCAGTCCCCTCTCGGGCCCCAGGGCGGCTCTGAGAGATCGAGCAGTGCCCTCAGGTGGTGACAGGGACTCCTCGGGCCCGAGGCCACCTTTGCCATAAAAAGCAGGGAACTCACACATCTACAACGTGCCCAAGGGCAGCTCTTTATTTGGGCTTCTCTGAGAAGTTACAGTTTCTGACCAAACGTTAAAGACAGGCGTTCCACCTCTTCCCAGAAATGCTCCAGAGGACACATGCCATGGCCAATGAGGGATGCCTCTGGAGCTGGCAGCTGCTGCTGCCCCACAGTGTGAGGTTCCAGGACTGTGATTTAACCCTGTCCCAGCACAGAACCCCAAGGTGATACAGACCTCGGCACACTTGAAAACTGCCTGTGAGCGACCTCAGGCCTTCACACACCTCCATCACCCATTCTTCAGTGTACAGCACTCAGAGGCATAAGGCACAAACTGCTTCTAGGCCCTGACTTGATAGCTTTTATTTGGTTGTAAGGACAGCACCTAAGCATCTTCAGCACAGGGTGTCAGCCTACTGGGCCTTACGTTAGGCTCACTGATTTGTGGCACACTTCACAGTCACAACATAACTTCCTAAGTCCCAACATATTTCTGAGTACACAAAACATCCACGACAGGCAGGTGGAAGGACAATCTCTGCAGCTGAAGGAGACTCTCTGACCTTCACAGCTTGTTTAGCTCAGCCTCTTCCTCAGACACCAAGTCCATTTCTACTTGAAAACAAAACAGATCAAACAGTTCTTGCTGAGGCAAGTACCCAACTCATTCAGCTTCCAAAAACCACCCCTAAAGCTTCCTCAGGTTGTCTTCTGTGCCATCTCAGGGCACACCAGACTTAAAGCTGGTCAGTGTCAGTCCCTCCTGTCCTCCATCAGGAACTTGGAGAGCAGCACAGCTCCCGGTGGTTGTCCACAAACAGAGAGACCTTGAGGAGTGTATCTGAGGTGGAAGAGGCAAAAAACAACCATTAGCTTCATGCATTTTTTTCTGTATGCTGTACCCACAAAGTCACCTTGGTTTTTAAAAGCAGTAAAGAAATATGGAAGCAAACCTAACTCGGGAGGCCAAGTGAAACAATCCCCCAGCCCCTCTGACACTGTAATGAGGATGCTCACAGCTGCACCCAGGCTGTGCTGGGCAGTGCTGGCAGCTGCACCTCAGCTCACAAGATCTCAGAGCAAGTCACAAAGCTGCAAACCAAGCACTGTCACCCACTGCTGCTGAGACCGAGGAGCAGCACCGAGCCCGGGCAAGAGCCACCTATGGGGAGAGACCTCAGCACAGAGCTCTGCTTTAAGTGCAGCTACCTTGAACAACGTCTCCCTTGTAACGCTCCAACACCTTCTCCCAGGACTGCGGGAGGGCTTCCATGTCCATCAGGCTGTCACAGCTGATGCGGAGGAGAAAAAGTTTGCTCTCCAGGTAGCTTTGTGCTCGGTAAGGACAGCAAACAGAACAATCCCCACCCCGTTTACCAGTGCCCACAGAGCCCCACCGTGGAAGGATACAGGTGCCGGTAGTAGCGCTCCACGTCCTGCAGCCCCTCCAACACATCCGCCAGCGAGGGGCAGCGCGGCCCGCGCCGCAGGGCCGCCTCCAGCCCCAGTTCCGCCACCCGCTCCTCGTACAGCCGCAGCACGCCAGCTCCACCGGCCCCCACGGCGTCCCGCACGGCCCGCAGCTCCGCCCTGCACAGCAAAGCGGACTGAGCAGCTGCAGCCCGCCACTGCCGCCACCGCTGCTCCCACCACTGCCGCCGCCTCACCGCCGGGCACCGAGCTGCTCCAGCAGCGCCTCAGCCGCGCCGCGTTGCTTCCGCCACAGCCGCTCCTGCAAGTCACCGAAGGCCGCCAGGGGCGAGCCGCTCCACGGCAGCCGCTGTGCCGCCCGCATCTGCGCCGCCAGCCCGGCCAGCGAGCTCAGCAGCGGCGCGCAGGCGGCCAGCGCCTCCCGCCAGGCTGCGTCCAGCCGCGCTACTGCCGCTGCCCACTCCCGCAGCGCCGCCGCTGCCGCCGCCATAGTGACCGCCGAACCGGAAGTGCTTCTCGGGCTCGCGTCGTGACGCGGCAGTGCGCGGAGCGCCGATTGGTTGTTCCATGACGAACGTGACTGGTCGCCGCGCTCGCCGCGCTGATTGGCTGCTCCGCGGCGGCGGTTGGGTTTCAAAGCGCGGCGGACGGCAGCGCTTCCGGCCCCGGCTCGGTCCCAGCGCTATACCGATCGCGGTCCCAGCGCTATACCCATTGCGGTCCCCATCACGGTCCCGGTCTCGATCCCGGTCTCGCCGCCATGCCTGCCGCACAGAAGAAGACTGGGTCTAGCGCGCGCGAGAGGAAGCTGGCGGCTTTCCTGAAGGACTTCGACCGCGAAGGTAGGCCGCGGCGGGGCGGGAGCGGAGGCGGGAGAGGAGCGGGCCCGGAGCTATGGCTGAACCCTCTGCGTCCCCGCAGTCAAGAGCCGGGTGGAGCGGGTGAAGATGAACGGACAGCAACTCATAAAGGAGGTGGAGAACCTGTACGACATGGAGGTTCTGCGGCTGCCGGTAGCGATCCGAGGGATCAACTGGATCGATCACCACGGTACGGGAGAAGACCGGAAATGGGACTGGGGGAGGCGTTGGAGCAAGTTTGCCCTTGCATGATTATAACAGCAGTCGGATCTTTCCGCTGGGACTGTCCTGCACAGCCGCTCCGCGGGTCGGGAGCACTGCTCTTTGTGCCAGGCTGCTCAGTCGCTGCCAATGAAACCGGTTTGTGCTGGTTTTCCGCGCCCTGGCGGTGCCGTGTTGCGGTATGTTTGTCGGCTGTGCAGGTTGCCCTCGGCACGTATCGATATTTTACCGAATATTTTCTTTTTAGTTAAAGGAGGAAGCAAAAAGGCGTTGGAAGAGGCAGCAATGGTAGGTACCCAGCATAAGGAAGGGGTTGTCTGTGTAGCAGAGGTCACGGCGATGTAAGTGCTGCTTTAAGACTCAACAGTGGCAGATGCCTGCAAAGTCCACGCACATTTTTCAGCAGGTGAATGCGTTTCTGGCTTGGTTGAGTAGTAGGGAGTGGGTGAGGCGTAGCTGCAGCTGCTGGACAAGGTGGATTCGTCCTGCAGCACACACGGACCTCGTGTACTGTTGTCACCTGCGAAATAGCAGCTTGAGCACAACAGTAAACACGGAGATATTCTTGCTGTAAAATCGAGGGGGGGGGGGGGTCTCTTCTGCTTGGCTTTCTTGGGCAACTATCCTAATGGTGTTGTGACTGGTTTTAATTTTAGGTAGACCTGGAAATAAGAGAAATAAACAAACTAACAGCAGAAGTCATCCAGACTCCTTTAAAAGTCGCCAAGAAAGGTCAGTTTGTCTGAAGTGTGGTGAGGAGCTCAGCGAGATGAGAGTGTAGCATAGTTATGTACTGTGAACATTGGTTCAATTGGTGCTTGCATTTCTCAGTGCATCTAAAGACAGGGTAAGAATCCTGCTTTTATTCTTACTATCTGCAGTGGCTCTGTCACCAACATTGGGGAATCAAACTCCTTAGCACTTCTGTGGTGTCAGGAAGCAGCAGAATGTCTGTTTGCACGAGTCACTGAGGGGTCCCCAAACCTTCTCCTTTTTTGGCACAAAGAATGTTTTTAATGTTTTCCCACCTGGCTAAAGTCCTCTACAAGAGGATCTACCATCAGAGGTGAGGAGAAAGTTCTTCACTGAGAGAGTCATTGGCTACTGGAATGGGCTGCCCAGGGAGGTGGTGGAGTCGCCGTCCCTGGAGCTGTTCAAGGCAGGATTGGACGTGGCACTTGGTGCCATGGTCTAGCCTTGAGCTCTGTGGTAACAGGTTGGACTTGATGATCTATGAGGTCTCTTCCAACCTTGGTGATACTGTGAGACTGTGATCAGTAGCTGCACCATTTCACATCAGCTGCCTTCAGAAGAGGTCTGTGCTGGATACCATCTCAGTTCTTCCTGGGTTTGCCACAGAGCAGTGTTGTTAAAGAGCATACAGGGTGACCCTGCTGCATCTGTGCTGCACTCTCTCTTTCTTCAGAGGAAGAAGCCCATTAAAAGCTCCATTTTTTGCTCCTTGAGTAGCAGTGGGGCCAAGGCTATAAATCTTGGTGTGGATTAGACCTTGGAAACAAGAAGCTTTTTAGTTCTTGAATAACTTATAGGCTGGACTTGATGATCTCAGAGGTCTTTTCCAGCCTCAATGATTCTCCAAACTTCTCTGAAGAAATTTTACCATCACCAATCCCTGTTTTCATTCTTTCCTGTCCTTGGTTTGCATGTTTGAAGCACATAGGTGCTCTTTGAACTGATGAGGCCTCATATTCCAAGCTAAAAATTTTTGACAAACTTGTGACAAATGGTAAAAATGCTCTCAAAGTCTGGTGCTAAAGCCAGAGAGGTTAAAAAAAAAACCCCAAACTCTTGCTCTTTAATGCCTGACCTTTGAAATGTGAACCTTGGGTAGAAACTCTACATATTAAAACACTGAAAATCACTTGAGACAGCTCTTTGTCAGCTGCTTGGATTACGCTGGAAGTTAGACTTGAGGAACATTGTTGCCAAAACCATTTGTTTTCATTTACTGTTTACCTCAACTGCTAATTAATAACAAAGCTGTCGATTTTCAACTGAAATAGCACTTCCTCTTCCCAGTGGTTAAAGCCAAACAGAATATTGAAGCCATTGAAGAAGTAGCAGAGCCTTCTTTGCTTCCTCAAGCCAAGAAAGCAAAACACGACAACGAATGTATTCCAGACTCAGACACTGAAAACATCAATCCAAGAACTTCAAAGGTAAATAGTTCCTAGTGGTGGCTTTATTCTAAGATACAAAGTGCTTGCTGAGCTGATGCCTATGATGATGCAACTGTCCAGGATCTTTGAGGGGGACCTTCAAAACAGATACCACTTCCTGAAACTTCTAGTGACAAGAGAAGCTCTCAGAAGCTTGTTTGTGGTTTTCTGGACTCTTGTGCTGTACAGAGGAGCCTCTTGAGTCAAGTGTTTTGTCTGGGAGCATTTTGTTCATTGTGGACTCAGCTGTGAGAGGAGAGGGAAGTACCTGATTTGTGAGTAATGTGTGTTTCAGGTGAAGGCCTCCAGTAAAAAAGTGCCTGTGTCCAGGAGCAAAAGAGCTCCTTCCTCAAGAGTGAAGCGCCTGAGTAAAAGGTAACAAAGGAGAGTCTGTCACTGGGATTGAGATAGAGGATAAATGCAGAGTGCTGATAGAGCTCTTAAAGGGAGTAGAGGCTGTCTGACGTTAGGGAAAATCAGTTGATCTGATAGTGAGTAGAGAACAGACAGCTTCCTCCCCTGTCCCTAGCTCTGGGGTTCTCTTTTGGTTAGTAAGCAGCTCAGTTTTTCTGTGCTGGTAGTCTCATTCTAATCTTTGCTAAGGCATCTTTGCTCAAAGGATTGTGAGCAAATGTTTCACAGAATTGTCAATGTTGGAAGGGACCTCAAAGATCATCCATTTACAACCGCCCTGCAACAGGCAGAGACACCTCAGACAGGAGCAGCTTGCTCAGAGCCACATCCAGCCTGGCCTTAAAAACCTCCAGGGATGGGGCTTCTACCACACTTCTCTGGGCAACCTGTTCCAGTATTTGTTTATTTCCCTTTAACAGGTCAAGCAAAAACAGTTTTGTCACTCCAGCTACTGGGAGAACAGTCGATTTCTGTGCCTGGGGAGGCACCTCCATGGTCACACCCAGATTTGATTCCAGGTTTGCATTGTCTTAGATCTCTCGTAACCTCTTGTATGGGGGAGTGCCTTGCCTGCTGCTTTAGCTGTTGTCTGTTTGCAACAGGCACTTTGAACCTGAAAGGAAGGGCTTGTAGTCAGAGTGCTCTGAGCATCTGCAGTGGCATCACTTACCTGCCAGCTTTCTTTCAGTGTTTTCAAGACCCCAGGCCTGCGTGTGCCCACGCTGAACGAACGCGTTTACACCATCTCTGCCAACGGCAGCCCGCTCGCAGACAGCAGTGACGTCTTCATCACTGTCCCTGTTGGAGGAGGGGAGGTAAATCAGGAGCTTTACTCTCAAATCGGTGCTGAATGGATAGCTGGGAACTTGTGTAGAGGCTTTACCAGCTTCAGGTCATCCACTCTGGTCTCTTCAGTGGTGCCACTGTGGTTTATCAGGGTGTTGGTGCAGCTTGGCCCTTACCTTGGGGATATGTAGTCAGAAGCAGGAGCTCTTTCAAGATCATCAAAGCAGAAACACAGAATTGCTTAGGTTGGAAAAGGACCTCAGAGATCATCTACTCCAACCTCCTCACCGTGAGCAAGAGCACCTCTCAGCTAGACTTGGCTGCTCAAGACCTCATCCAACCTGGCCTGTAATGCACCTCAGGGAGGAGGCATCCACAGCCTCCCTGGGCAACCTATTCCAGGGTCTCACCACTCCTTGCACTGAAGAACTTCCTAAGATCCAGTCTAAACTTGCCCTCATTCAACTTCAAACCAGACACCTATTGCCAGACACCCTTTGAAAAGTCCCTCTCCAACCTTCCTGTAGGATTCTTTGATCCTTTCAGGAGCTGAAAGGCAGCTGGATGTTTTGCTGTGTATTTAAGTGAGGTTTAAAGTAACTTCTGCCGGCAGAAGTGTTAGTGCACTGTAAGAAAGGTACAAGGTGAGCTTCTAGTCAAGCTGAATGCACTTCTCTGCCTATGCACTTTTCCTCTTGCTGTGCTCAGACTCAGATTTTATTTACTCTGAATCTTTCCACTGCTTCCAGCTTGGTGAGAGAAAAGAGAAAACCTAAGATTTGGTTTGGTTTATTTTTCACAGTGCCTTCGTTTAACAGCAAATGATTTGACCAGAAAGAATCTTCTCCATCTGAATCCAGAGGCCCAAGGAGTTATGAAGAAGCTTTCAGTAAGTCTTGTGTATTTTTGCCAGTTATGGCCTGAAGTTGAAAGGCAGCACTGTCCTTGTCATTAGATACTGGATTGTTGAACACTGCTTTACATTCATTTTTTCCCTCCTTTGCTTGTGTTTTGGTTCATGTCAGGGGTCAGGAAGCAGGAACGTGAGGGGTGGAAGGAGGGCAAGTAGCCTTGTTACATCTACTTTGACACATGCTGTGGATAAAACCTGAGATTATTGATAAGAGGCTGTTGTAAATGCTTTGAGAAATTGCATCAAACCTGAAAATGTCTTCTGCTTCAGGCAGAAACTGAAGTGTCTGTGGCATATGTCTGAGTGCTGATTCATTTCCCTCTCGTCCTAGGTTCGTCTCGCGCAAGCTTGCAGCGTTACAAAAAACTATAGATGAAATTTGGAGTGCTGAGACCTCTCTGTAAATACAGAAAGTTACCTCGAGGACTGCTGAGACCTCTGTAAATATAGAAAGTTAACCTTGAGGGCTGCTGCCTTTAGTTCTTGCTCTAATTTGTGTCTTCCTTCTGTTAGTGTACAGAATGGAAGTCAAGAATTAGTTTTTCTACCTATAATATGTAATGGGATTAGAATAGATTGCAACATATTTTTTTTAACAGGAAAATAAACCTCCAACTTTTATTTCCTTCAATGGTTAGACCAAAAAAAAACAAAACCAGCTCTCTTGGCCTGGCAGAGCATCAGGCTGGGCAGAGGAGTTGTTATGGTATCTGGCAGAAGATGAGAGCAGTGGACACAAGTGACTGGAGCTTGCATTTGTCTGGGTGAAGAAAGCAGCAGATCAGATTTGTGCTTCCTTCCAGGCATGGCCTTTCTCTGCAAATGCCCTTAGAAGTTGACTGTCACAGTGCAGAACCTGAGCTACCTAAAGGCAAATTCCAGAGGCTGAATGGGAAGTCCTGTAGCTCAGGATGCTGCCATGAACAGCAATCCTGCAGCAGCCGCTGTATTTTTAACTGGCTTGCTGTAAGCAAACTTATGCATTTTGTTCTTAAAGAAATAAAGGATCCCTCATTCCTTATAGAAGATGCAGAAGTCTTGATCTATTCCAAACTGGTGACAATTCCACTTTAAATGTCACCCTGGGAAAGATTGCTGTATGGATTTACAGTGTCAGTGGGAGCACACATCTGGCTTAACACTTCCATGTGAAATGAAGCAGGGGCAGAAGCCTGGTCTCTGCTTTCCTCCACCTGGTCTCTGCTATCCTCCAACCACCATCCTGTTCCCAGCTTGGAGGGGCAGAGCCAGAGCTGTACAGAGCAGTTGGCTCTCTGTGGGAAGCTTGAATGAAATCTCAGGCCCCAGAGTTAATTTTTTGTCATGAATCATTGCAGTGGTACTGGATGGGAGAGGAAATTTCTCTTGTGTGTTGAATGAAGATATGGGATCCCTCAAAAGCCTGGGCAGCTTTGGTTCCTGAAGCATTACCTGGTGTGGACCAGAGTCAGATGTGTAACATGGCATCTGCAGGAGCCAGGCTGATAACCCTTCCTCTGTTTCACCAGGAAGCCAACACAAGAACCCTGTACCTGGCATGTCAAAAGAGCAGTTGGAGTAAAGAACTTTGCTCTCTACCTTGGTCTAAGATTTCTTTTCTAAAATGAAGGCAGTTTCCTTGC
Source organism: Tricholaema leucomelas (assembly GCA_013400475.1). Lineage (NCBI taxonomy): Eukaryota > Metazoa > Chordata > Aves > Piciformes > Lybiidae > Tricholaema lacrymosa > Tricholaema leucomelas. Next base: position 487,588 of record WAAF01017355.1, read on the forward strand.
TGGCTGGCACAATATCCTTTCCAAAGGTACCTTTTTCCCCTTGATTTAAGCAAGAGGCCACACTTTGAGTGCTGTGTCCTATTCTGGGCTCCTCAATTCAAGAGAGATGTTGAGGTGCTGGAAGGTGTCCAGAGAAGGGCAATGATGCTGGTGAAAGGCCTGGAACACAAGGCCTATGCGGAGAGGCTGAGGGAGCTGGGGGTGTGCAGCCTGCGGAAGAGGAGGCTCAGGGCAGAGCTCATTGCTGTCTGCAGCTACCTGAAGGGAGGCTGTAGCCAGGTGGGGTTGGGCTCTGCTGCCAGGCAGCCAGGGACAGAACAAGGGGACACAGTCTCAGGTTGTGCTGGGGGAGGTATCAACTGGGTATTAGGAGGAAGTTGTTGGTAGAGAGAGTGATTGGCATTGGAATGGGCTGCCCAGGGAGGTGGTGAAGTCACTGTCCCTGGAGGTGTTGAAGCCAAGCCTGGCTGGGGCACTTAGTGCCATGGTCTGGTTGATTGGCCAGGGCTGAGTGCTAGGTTGGGCTGGATGAGCTTGGAGGTTTCTTCCAACCTGCTTGATTCTATGATTCTAAGAATGTTGAGAGTGGGAATTTTTTGATGCTTGGAAAAGTTCTGCTTCTGGGAACAGCCAAGGCTGCAGCACAGCTGAGAAGGGAGAGTGGGAGAAGCTGCTCTCAGAGGTGTAACATGTGCTTTGGTGTCGTGGCTTGTAAAACAGCATGAGCATGAATTTCCCTTAGGAGCTAAGAGGGGCACAGCAATGCAAACCTCAGGAATATTCTTGGAAGTCACCAAGAGGAATTGGCTGCTTCCAAGTCCTAACTGCAGGTGGCAATGTTGTAAACTACTAAGCTGCAAGTACATCCGCTCTGCTGTCTGTTGAATTCTGTTAACGTATTAATTAAGTTGGGGGGGAAGGCACAACCAACCAATTAGTGAAGCTGTAAATAAGGCTGTAACACACTTGCTTTGATGCAGATGTGAGTCAAGATTAAAAATGTCTTTACTGGGAAGAAACTGGAGTGCTCAGTTGAGCTGAGAGAATTCTGTTGGTTGCTGTCTGCTCTTAAAAGCTCCAGAGCTTCAGAGTCCTGTGCTGTGTTCCACTGTCAGCTCTTTGGGTCACCTTTAACGCTGAGAAAAGGGACTGTTGGTAAATCCAGGAATTCTAGGTAGTGGTTCTGTTCCTCTGGATTGATGAATCTGGAGGGGAAAGGAGAGGCAGAGATGCTTTGGCTCCTTCAGATGGGAAAACCTCGTGTCATGGAATCACAGAACGGTCTAGGCTGGAAGGGACCTCCAAAGGTCATCCAGTCCAACCCCCCCTGCAGTCAGCAGGAACATCTTCAACTAGACCAGGCTGCCATTGTCACAGAATGACAGAACCTTAGAGGCTGGAAGGGACCTCCAAAGATCGAGTCCAACCTCCCTGCCAAAAGCAGGATCACTCCGGATAATTTGCAGAGGAATGCATCCAGGCAGGTTTTGAATGTCTCCAGAGAAGGAGACTCCACAAAGGAGACTCCTGCAGAATCCCTGCAGGCCTGCCCAGATCCCTGACAGCCATATCCTCCCTCCTAGCTCTAGATGCCTGTGCCATATCTTCCTGACTCCTGGAGGCTGGATATTTGTACATTACTGAGCTTACCACTTTGTGCCTACAGCAAAACACTGCTTGCAAAACAGCATTTAGCACCTGGGAGTCTGGAGGAAGCAGAAGCTGATCTTGGAGGTCTCTTCCAACCTTGTCGATTCTATGAACTTGCTGGGGGTCACAGCTGCATTTTAGTTTGGGATCTCTCTGCTGGATTTCATGGGGTGGAGGCAGACACAGTTCCAAGTCCTCCGCAGTGGTGGCACAGGAAGCACAGCATCCCCTGTGCAGCGCAACCAGCAATGCTCTTCCCATTCCAGCTTCCCTCTCCAATTGTCAAGGTGAGTTAATTGTGTCTGACATGAATTAAAGCATTCTGGCAGCTAATAGCTGAACAGATTCATCACCTCAACCCATTCAGCAGGCTGCTGCCTGCACTGTGTGCTGCTCTAGAAAGGTGAGCAAGCAGCAGTTCATTTCTCTGTGTTTCATTGCTCATGTGAAGTGTTGGCATCACTTTGGCCTTTTTGCACCCTACATGGCAGCTGCATTTTGTTGGACAAAGCACAGAGTCTTCAAGTACAGGGGCACACAGGGGAGCTGGCTGACCTCTGTAGAGCTGGGGGAGGATTTGTGTCTCTATTTTCTGTGCTAGCTTGGCTGTAGTCTGAACTGCTCCTTAAATGGAGTGATGGGAAATAAAAAGCAAGGCAGGAGACAACACTTCCCTCGGGCTGGGAGAGGCTGCATCCATCATGGACAGAGCAGCTCAGCCTACAGAGTCTGACATTGCCTTGTGTCAGCTGAGCTGCTGCCAGGTCTGAAGTGCTGTGGGCATTACTTCAGGGATTGTCCTCTGAACAGAAGCAAGCTGAGGGGGAGGAGTGGATGACACTGAGATACCTTCTCCAGACACAGCTCTCACACAAGCTCTTCCCAAGAGCTGAGCTATGTGGCCCCGAAGGAACTGTGCTTTGTGTTACAAGGTGAGATTCTGCAGAAGGAATTAAGCTCTCCATGTTTTGTGGCTGAGTCCTTGAGGGAAAAGTGGGGGTTGTGCTTGTAATTTCAGACCTGATGAACACTGCCCAGGGCTGAGAGCTGTGGCTTCCTTGTAGGAAGATGGTCTGGGGAGAAATGGCCACGGTCTGCTGAAGGATTGCTGAGCAATGACTTTTTAAAGGTCAAACCTCCTGACCTTCAAAAGAAGTTTCCCTTGGAACAGAGCAAGCTGCAGACTTGGTGGTCCTTTCAGCAGCACAGACCCAGCAGGGAGCAAGCACGGAGCAGGGTTCATCTGTGTTTCACCAGAGCTCTTGCAGTGCTGGATGACCACAGTCTCCCAGGGAAGGAAGCATTCCTGCCTTCCCCGGGTGGCTCCAGACGCAGCAGCCACCCCTCCAGGCAGGAATTCCTGCACACTGTGCCCTGGAAGGGTGCTCAAGAGTTCTAGGGCTTGTGCTACAGCTTTGCTCTGGGTGTGAGAACTTCAGAGTTCGACCCAAACTCCTCATAGAAATGTGAAGCTGTTACTCTAAAGAACCAATGAGCAGAAGGGATACCCAGAGGGGAACCTTGCCAGGATGTGCTGACATTGAACTCCCACAAAGGGCCTGGTAGATAATGATCCTAATAGGTGGCTCTTGCAGGCAATTTGATAGATGTGCACCATCAAGCATCGTCAGAAATAGCTCCATATACAAAGCAGGAGCTTATCATAGTGGACACCTTGCAGGTGGTCACTGATTCAGTGACATTGTAAGAAATGAACAGATAACTGTTCCCTGCCTGCTGAGGGAAGGGCTGAGAGCTTAGAACAAACCAGGGCTGCCTCTAGCCAATTCTTTCACACAGGAGGTTTTGATTTGAAGGTGCCAGGACAGTGTGCAACTCCTCCAGCTGACCTGTGCACTTCCACCAGAAATCCAGGGTCCAGCAGAGGGCTATAAGGATGATGAGGGGGACGGGAGGGCTGCCTTATGAGGAGGCTGAGGGACCTGGGACTTTCTAGTCTGGAGAAGAGAAGACTGAGAGGGAACTTGATAAATGTTTATAAACACCTGAGGGCTGGGGGTCAGGAGGGGGCGACAGGCTCTGCTCACTGCTCCCTGGGATAGCACAAGGAGCAATGGATGGAAGCTGCAGCACAGGAGGTTGCAGCTCAACACAAGGGGGAACTTCTTTACTGTACAGGTCCCAGAGCCCTGGCACAGGCTGCCCAGAGAGGTTGTGGAGTCTCCTTCTCTGGAGACTTTCAAGGCCTGTCTGGATGTGTTCCTGTGTGACCTGAGCTAGATTGTGTGGTCCTGCTCTGGCAGAGAGGTCAGACTCAAAGACCTCCTTAGGTCCCATCCAACCCCTGTGATCCACATTTCCTGGGTCTGCTGAAGGTGTAATGGGAAATGCTCCTCAGCATCCCTGAAAGGGATGTGGAGTAGTTCATAGAATCATAGAATGGTTTAAGTTGGAAGGGACCTTAGAGCCTCCAACCTCCCTGCCATGAGCAGGAATGACTTTCAACTGGATTTGACTGCTCAAGGCCACTTCACAGCTGAGCAAAGTGCAATTTTTCATAGGGCAAAAAGAATCTCCATCACGAGATGAGTCCATGGGTCCCATGTCTGCTGCCAGCTGCCTTCCTGCCTGGCCCTCAAATGGCAAGACATGGCCAGCTGGTTCCTCACCTTGCTCCTCACCCTTCTGCTGAAGGAGAAGGTGCTGTTGGCAGATCACAAGACAACAATGAGCAGGCCCATCTGGATCCTTAGCAAACTCCTGTTGCACACAAGTGGCCTCAGTGCTGAAGAGCACCAAACCCACCCGTGGAAAGAGAAGTGGAAGATGAAGCAGAGGTGAGCAGAGGGGTCAGCTCTGCAGCTGTCTCCTGTGGCTCATCAAACCTGCATTCTGTGATGGCTGATAGGAAGATGCTGAGTTGGGGAGCAGCTTGGGGAACCTCCTTGCAGTTCTGCTTAAGCTTACCTTTGCCTTTTGCCCTCCTTTCCTTGCAGCTTTGGTTTTGGTGGGCGCTTCTTTGCTTGGTTGCCTTTTTACTGACCGACAAAGAGTCAACATTTAATTAACCTGACTGACATCATTTAGCAGTTGGGCACTCAATTAGGTGTAATGTGTTAATTAGAGGATGTGAGTGGTGGTGGTGGATGTTGCAGGCTGGCATCTTGCTGCAGGGAAGCCGCATCCCCAGCGCTGTCTTGGCCTGGGCTCTGCCCATCGCCATCTGCTCCCCACAGGACTCTGCAGCTGACCCCCAGCACTGTGCTGGAGGCTCCAGGAAACAAAGCAAAGGCTGCTGTTTGCTGTGGATGTGTTTTAGGGTGGTTTGGATGTGGTACTTAGGGATATGGTTTAAGGTAGATCTTAGAGAGTCGAGTTCTAGGTTGGACTTTGGTCACAACAACTCCAAGCAGCACTACAGGCTGGGGACAGAGTGGCTGAGAGCAGCCAGGCAGAGAGGGACTTGGGGCTGCTGGTAGAGAGTAGCTGAAGATGAGGCAGCAGAGTGCCCAGGTGGGCAGCAGAGCCAATGGCATCCTGGGCTGGCTCAGGAGCAGTGTGGGCAGCAGGACAAGGGAGGTTCTTCTGCCCCTGTGCTCAGCACTGCTCAGCACACACCTTGAGTGCTGTGTCCAGTTCTGGGCTCCTCAATTCAAGAGAGATGTTGAGGTACTGGAAGGTGTTGAGA
>WAAF01017355.1:492976-618841 GCA_013400475.1 Tricholaema leucomelas
GGAGGTGTTGAAGCCAATCCTGGCTGGGGCACTTAGTGCCATGGTCCGGTTGATTGGCCAGGGCTGGGTGCTAGGTTGGACTGGATGAGCTTGGAGCTCTCTTCCACCTGCTTGTTTTCATGATTTCTATGATCCTGAGGGACTTTGCCAACTTGGATGTTTCTGTGATTCTGATTCTGTGCTTCTGTGTGCCTCTCATTAATCACGCTGCAGGGTGAATCCTGGAGGTGTTCAGTGGGAGAGCAGCCTTGCTGCCTGGCTTGTCTTCCCACAGGCACATTGCTCAGAGGTGGCCTGAGTGGTCTCTTGGCAAGTTTCTGGTGGCTCATCATGGAGGGGTACATTGGCTGGCAAGAGTCAGTGCTGGAGGATTTGGGTAAGGGGCCAGAGGGTCTGTAGCCTAGCTTCTGGGTAGGAAATTTGTTGATGGTACAGAAGAGCTCCTGAGGAGCTGTGCTGCTCCATGCTGAGGTCCTTGGGGATGAGATTGTTCTCTGTGTGGTGCCAGCTGTCCTCTGCTCCATGGTGTTGGGTCACAGCCCATCCTGCCAGGCCCAGCCTCTGCTGCCTGGATCTTGAGAGTCTGACACCTCTGCTGAGTCTGGCTCCTCTCCAGCCATGATGCCATTCCCACAGGGTGAGAAAACCTGGTGTGCCAAGCCCACTGCAGCAAGGCGAGCCCCTTTCTGAGGTGAACCCCAAGTATTTGCTTCCATGAGAGGTGCTCACAAGGCAGGCTGGGTCTTGGCTTCCACAACTAAAAGTTTGAGCCTGCCAGGAGACCAAAATCAGTATATCAAATTTATTCATAGGTGGCAGCTTCCTTAAAGGCAGCATTTCTCTCGCAGCTGTGCTGCAAATCAGATCTGTGTTGTCCAGTGAACCTCATTTACAGCCAGATAATACGAAAAGTGCTGTGGCTTGGAGCTCGCTGTGGAATTGCAGGGTGCCACTGCTCAGCTGTCACAGCAGTGCTGGGGCCAGCAGAAATGTCCTCTTTAAAATACAGAGGTGGGAAACGCAGCTTACAGGGCACTGACTTCAGAACAATTTCATCCCTGATGAGAGCAGGGAAGAAATCCTCTATTTATCTCAGAAAATTAGTGCCCATAAGCCACAGAGCTTTACACTCTGCTTCTCCCCTCCTCTTCCTCCCCAANGCTAATTTTAACATCGCACACAGAGACCCAAATCCCAGGCACCCTCCCTGTCTCTCCAGGGAAAGATTTATTGCCTGCTACAACGTAATTAATTTAACTTCCCTTAATAAGGGTGTGACAGTTAAGTGGGAAAGTGATCTCTGGAAATTGGGTTGTCATCCCCAATGCCTCTGCCCCCAGTGCCAAGTCCTGCCTATGCCTCCAGAGGAAGCAGCGAAGGTTCCCTCTGGAACCAGAAGTTGCCAGGGCAGAGGGTGAAGGGAGGGATTCCCTCTGCCCAAGATTCGCTTCCACGGGTCCCAGGAAGAGCCACAGCCCTGGATGCGCTCACTGAGTCGCTAGGGGTGCGGTTGTGCTGGCACAGAGCAGGGCACTCGTAGCAGGAGGATGCCAGGTGTTTCAGGCTTGGGGGGCAGCACCCCCGGAGCAGCAACATCACTGCCCAAGGGCTCTCTGAGACAGTTCCTCGAGCTGCAGCCACCATCGCTGTCTTTAAGAGAAAAAGGAGCTCTTGCACTCCGACGCTCTGCCGCTGTCTGTTGGCTTCTGCTCCGCCGGGGCTGCGTGGCCCTGCCGCAGCTGCGGAGCGCAGGGAGAAATCGATGGCTGCTGGTTCTGGGTCAGTCCCCTCACAGCACACACAACCCTGCTGATTTTGCACAGTTCAGGGCTTCAGTGAGCAGGGAAACCAGCGCCTTTCATACACCATTTGAAATTAATTAATTTGCTGTGAGGCAGAAACTGGAAATGTTAATGAGATCTCAGCTCTGTCACAACCGCTCCTTGAGAGCTACCTCAGGAGCCCTGAACAGTGCCAGGACCCAGATGCAGCCCCCCTAATCAAGGGGATGTGGTGGGGGACGTGGCTGTTGATCCCTAGTGCTGAAGCACAAAGCCAGTGGAAAAGGACAATTCATCCTTGTCCTGCATCCCTTGCACAAACAGCACTGAGGGGTCGAGTGCTCGCTGCAGCCTCTCCCAGCTGTAATGGGAGAGGGGCATGGGGAGGACTGCCTCGGATAGAAGCTGATCTCCCACCCAGGGTGACCTGGTGGCCTGGGAAGCTGGATCCTGATGGCACTTGATTGATGGGATCTGAGGAGATGCTCTGTCTCAATGTCAGTCAGCTTGCTTCTGCTGACTGCAAATGAAGGTACCAGAAATTGGGCAGTGATCAGTGCCAGATGGAAAGCACGGTGGAAAATGCCTTCTGTCTGAGAGGGCAGCCTGGGAGGGAGGCTTGGCCAGAGCAGCAGTGAGCACTCAGCTCCTGCATGCTCACAAATGCTCCTGCTTTATCTTTTGGTGCTCAATTACTGCACACAAAGATGATGGAGACGCAGCTCCATAGGAACCTGATGGGCAAAGAAACCACCTCCAAGAGCTGCCAGCTCCAAGTGCTGCCAGCACCGAGCAGCTCTTGCAGATAAAACAGGAGATGTTGTGATCCTGCCGGGCAAAGCAGGGATCTGAAAGGCAACAACTTTGCACTTCACAGCAAACAGGGCAGAACAAAGTCACCCTTGGAGGGGTGAGACTCCACACAGGCGCAGGGAGAGCAGAGCTGCCCAGAGACTGTGCCAGAGCTGCTGGGTACTGGAGGCATCCCAATGGGCATCAGTGAGGCTCATCTGTGCATTGCATCACAGCATGATGCCTGCCTCCAGGATGGTGGGAGCCCATCCCCTCCAGGGCCAGCATAGTTCAGCCCTTCAAGGCAAGGAGGGAGGTTGAGTGGTGCTGAGCACAAACTGTGACCTGCACCTGTATGAGCACTGTGCTCATTCCCACAGGCGTGCCTGGTTACTCGTACTTGAGTGCCCAGCTGGTTCAGGTGTAAGCACTCAGAATAGTACCCACACAAGAGCCCCATCAGCATATGCCTGAGCCCCTCGTTGGGTGTTCATGGTGAGGAGGTGGCCAAGGGCTGCTAAGGACGCCTCTGGCATCAGTGTGATGCCTCATTGGCACTGAAATGCCAGCCTGGCAGAGGAGGCAGCTGTGTCACAGTGCAGGCAGATTCCAGAGTGGGTGACCCAAGGGAGGAGGAGATTTGTGGTAGGAGATGCTCCGCCGAGGAAAGCTGCTGCAGGGCAGGGCTGAGCCAGGTGTGCCAGGGAAGGAGGAGGTGACCCAAGGGAGGAGGAGATTTGTGGTAGGAGATGCTCCGCCGAGGAAAGCTGCTGCAGGGCAGGGCTGAGCCAGGTGTGCCAGCAGGGAAGGGGCTGCTGAGGAGGCTTCAGCTCCCTTCTTCAGGAGCTGGAGCAGACAGGGTGGTGCCTGTGGGTGTCCCCTTGAAGGACACATCCCAAACCTGTGCCAGCACAGACAAAACAGTGTCAAGGCTCCACCTGCTCACTATAAATAAAAGCCCTTGCAGAAGAGAACCAATTTCCTTTTGGGACGGTGCCGACCGCTCCTAATCCCATTACTTTCGGCAAATAAGCCCTCTGGTGCTTCTGCTCCTGCCTGAGGAGCAAGCATCTCGCTGGGAATGACTTACAGGTTCGTTTTCTCATCAAACACCCAGCTCACCTAGCAATGAGGAGGTCCAACGGCAAAGGGAGGAAACTTTGGAGACAAAGTTTGATGCTAATAGCCTAAGTTAATTGCCAATTGTTTGGAGCGCGATCGTTGGAGCCTGTGGCTCACTCCACATAATAACTTCTCCCTCCTCAGACACCTTCCCCATCTGGCACTTCCATCTGTTCCCCACAACACTTGGAGAAGGTTTGCCGTAGGAAGTTTCTTCGTGCAGAGTGCTGGAGCTTCGGGGAGGGCACTGCCTGCTGCCGACAGGAGAGAGTCCTGGGCATGGGCAGGAGTGGGCAGCAGGGGCAGAGGCAGAGGCAGCACAGCACAGGCATTTTCGGAGCCTGGGTGCTTGCAGAGGTCCCTTGGATCCTGAGCAGAGCATCTCTGCAGACATCTCTGCACCTGCCACCCCCCACCAATTAATTATGTCAAAACACCCTCGACACTAACGAAGCTGTTAACGTCCCTGGAGTCCTTTGCTCCTGCCCCACTGCCTCTGAGGGACACGGTCGAGGGCAGCCACCCCTTTGGCGAGAGGGAAAGGACTGGAGTGTGGGATGGATGCACTTTGGGGAGTGCAAAGCTTCCACTGGCACAGGTGGTCTGGAGCATATCCCCCTGCTCCAGAGGGGCTGTGGCAGCACTGCCAGGTCAGAGCAGCACCAGTGGGACTCAGCAGCTACTCAGTTGCTTCCACGTCCAAGTGATGCATTCCCTGCTGTGCGGGCAGGGCCATGACTTGATGAGCTGAGAATTCATTAACTAATAGATCCAGGCAGGGGCTTGCAGGCTGTGGGGAAGGTCTCTGTGAAGTTTTCCTTCTCTAGCTACATCTGCTAATGACCTGGAATTACCTTCTCACCCCTTGTCCTGGCTGAACCCTGATGCTGCAGTTGCTCTTTGTGCCTAATTTCATCCTTAAAACCAGGAACTTGCCTTTGGTTAGAAGTAGAAATGCCGTTTTGAATGCAGAGCCACCAGGTTGCTTTCCCCTCTTGCCAAGATCTCCCTGCACCGACGACATTCTGGTCCCATTTAGAGGCTGCAGTTGTTCACTGCAGCCGTAATTGCCTTCTGGCTCCAAAGGTTGCTGATGAACCTTCCTCTGCGGGTGCTCAATGGCAGCACTTTTCTGGCTACGTGTGGTGTCAGCAGCCTTGCAGGGTGTTTCCTTTCCTGGCAGAGAGGATTTAATCGATCCTGGGCTAAATCCTGCAAGACTGGCAGAGGGACAATGCTCCCAGTCTGGCTGCCAACAGGGTAAAGGGGGAGTTGGAGGATGCTGCTCCTCATCCTACCTCCTTTGCTCTGGATGGGAGCGCTGCTGCACTGCCATGTCCCAAGCAGAGGGAACTGTCACCATCCCAGGGACACTTTTAATGAGCCAGTGGCAGTGAAAGGAAATCCCAGCAAAGGGAATTCATGAAGATGCTTTGTTAACCAGGGGCCATGCAGAATTGCTCAGCTGTGTTTGCTCAGGCCCAGCTATTTCATAGCACTGTAAACCTACCAACACAAGGGCTGAGCTGTGCCAATCCTGCCTGGGCTCCTCTGCATGCTGGGTAATGGCAGGGGCACAGCACAGAATGAAATGAGCTGGCACAGGGACCTGGACACTGGGGTGACCTGTCCTTGGTCTCACAGAGCTAGTCTCATGGGATTTGGGTTTTGCCAAGTAGACAACTCCAAGCTCCCAGGACACAACAGATGTGGCAGCATTACCATCTCTGCAGCGCTCGTGGCAATGCAGTTGCTGAGCTGCTCAAGCTTTGATGATTGCCCTCTTTGCCACCAGCCTCCAGATTGTGTTGCTGCTTCTTCTCTCATCTCTAGCCCAGAGTGGTCATGGTGGCTCCTCACCTGTCCTACTATTCAGGCCTCTGCCTACAGAGGTTTCTCACAAAAGTGGGATTTTGCTGGAGTGGTTGTTCTGGAGGAGCTGCTGCTGTAATGGGCTCTGCCTGCAAGTTCTTCCCTCAGGACCTGACCAGGCTGAGGACACCACCTGTCTCCACCACTCCTATTTTCAGCTCATAAGGCTCAGGGACAGGAGAACCCAAGATTTTGCCTCAGCCTCTCTGTGTCCATGGGGGCTGCAGTCACCTGCTGCCCTCCCAGCCCAGCCAGGGCAGGAGATGAGCTTTTTAACTTCTGCTCTTCCACAGAAGTCTCCAGAGTGAGTCTTGCAGGAGACAGGGCAGCATCCTCCACCCGACTTGCTCTGAACAGGGATGTTCCATCCTTTCCCATTGAATCCCATCCCCATCCCATGGCTCAAGAAGCAACCACAGCTCTGTGGAGAGGGGACCAGAGCTCTTCACAGGAATCCTGATGACAAATGGCTGCTGAAGTTGTTGTGGGGAGCATGCAGAGGCAGGAATGGAGTGGTAATGAATTAAGTGCTGTTAAAATTGAGGCAGGGCTCCTGTAATGAATGTGTGTGTGTGTGTTGTGAGGATTAGGACAGGGGGTGATGAATATTGTCTATCAGCTGTGATAAAAAGCCTATCAGCCCAATACATATTTTCAAAAACTAATTTGAGGCTGAAAGAGATTATTAAAAATGAAGAGAGGAAATTGTCTGGGATATATTTAGAGTCCCCTGCTAGGTAAGATGAATTCCAGAAGTCAAAATATCGCCTGTGGGGCAAAAAGAAGAGGTGGGAACGTTGTGGTTAGCTCGTGGTGGGAAGACAGGGCTGAGGCAATCCTTCTGCTGGGGAAGGAGAGCCCTTGGGTGGGGACCTGTGTGCTGAGCTGATCCCACAGCACCAGGGCTGTCCTGGAGCCGTCAGCCCTTGCAGGGGGAGCAAAGCACAGCACAGAGCTGTTTCCCCCCCAGCCCAGGTCTGGCCATCCCTTCCTTCCTTGGGTCATCTCTACGCTTTTAGGCTACTACCTGAAAGGATGTTATGGAGAGGTTGGTTGTGCTAGTTTGAGCCTTGCTAGAACATTTTGGTGAGAAGAATTAGATCATAGGCTGAGAAATGAAAACAATGGTGAGGTCTACTTTGCTCACAGTCTTGCTGAGATATGTAAAGAAGAAAAGCAAAACAAAGATAAAGTCACTTTGCTGGGGCACTTCACTCTGGGCTGTGCTCTCAGCTCTTTGCCTGCTGGGGAGAGCTGAGGCTGCTGGCTGAACTCCATCTTGCTTTCAACCTCACCCTCCATTTGCTTTGGCTGATTTCACCTTTGCTTCTTAATCCTCTTGGCCGAACCTNCTCCTAGGATATCAGGAATTTTTATTCCCAGCAAGAGTGCTCAGGCATTGGAATGTGCTGCCCAGGGAGGTGGTAGAGTTACCAACCTTGGAGGTGTTTAAAAGTTGTTAGGATGCAGTGCTTGGGGATATGGTTTAGGATGCACCTTGTAGAGTAGGGCTATGGGTTGGTGATCCTGAGGGGCTTTTCCAACCTGAACGATTCTGTGGTCTCCTGAGCCTGTGGCTGTTTGCAGCTGTGCTGCGAGGACAGAAGCAGCTGTGGGAAGCGCTGGTAAAGGATCCCAGGGCTCCCTGAGGGGAATGAGCAGAACAGATTCTGAGNCAAACCATCACATTGGTGCTGGTCTCTTGTCAGAGGCAATTAGTGATGGACCAAGAGGGAATGGCCTCAAGCTGTGACTGAGTAGGTCTCCTAGGATATCAGGAATTTTTATTCCCAGCAAGAGTGCTCAGGCATTGGAATGTGCTGCCCAGGGAGGTGGTAGAGTTACCAACCTTGGAGGTGTTTAAAAGTTGTTAGGATGCAGTGCTTGGGGATATGGTTTAGGATGCACCTTGTAGAGTAGGGCTATGGGTTGGTGATCCTGAGGGGCTTTTCCAACCTGAACGATTCTGTGGTCTCCTGAGCCTGTGGCTGTTTGCAGCTGTGCTGCGAGGACAGGAGCTGTGGGAAGCACTGGTAAAGGATCCCAGGGCTCCCTGAGGGGAATGAGCAGAACAGATTCTGAGGGCATCCTTTGCCTGGAGCTGCCAAAGCGAGACACACACCCCCACCCAGCGCTGCTATGGGGGGTGGGCTCTGGATCCTTCACGTTTCATCCTCCTCCATGTGCAACTCGGCCGTGTGCCCAGAGCTGCTGGCCGGCTTGGGCCGAGGGGACAGAGCACCACGAGCCTGCAGCCTGCCGCGCTCCGCACATCTGGAAACCTGACTTTTGATCGTGGCTGCTCCCTCAGCGCTTCCTCCGATGTCTCTGTGCTGTTGACGATGACAAGATCGTTCGAACCCCTTGCTCCTGTTGCAGAGCTCTTCCTCCCGAGCAGTGCGTAACCAGGCGGACGGTGCCTGCCAGACAAGAGGCTTAATTGTGTTCTGCCAGCATCCAGAGGGATGTCAGCGAGTCAGATTTAAAGCCAGGCTGGATGGGGGTGGGGAGGTGGGAAATGCACCTCCATTACTCACCCAGCCTGAATGAGGTTTCGGTTTTATTATCTCCTGAAATAGCCGGTGCCTGGGAGGTGCTGATTGAAGCCATTTGAAAACATGACAACATCCTCAGGACAATAGGTGTCTAATCTAATGAAGCCAGAATGCATTAGCTAAGAGCTGCGTAAAGCGAAGAAAATGCAATTAAAGCATTCCTGAGGACAGATGTCGACCTACGTAGGGGACACTGATATGAAGACATCGGCAGAAGTCTAATGAAAATAAATGATCTGTTTGAAACATTCCTCAAATCAATAACGGACTGCGAGCCGCCGCCGCTCCCCATCGCCCTCGGCAGCTGCCACCTCGCTCCTTTGTCGCCTGCGTTTTGTCACTTCCTGGCAGAGGCTGGGACAGGGCTGGGACAGGTCAGGCTCCCGAGAGGGCAGTGGCTGTCTGGGAGGGCAGGGCTGAGGGCAGGCAGAGGGCAGTGGCTGTCTGTAAGGGCAGGCAGAGGGCAGTGGATGAGAGCAGGCAGAGGGCAGTGGCTATCTTGAAGGGCAGGACTGAGGGCAGGCAGAGGGCAGTGGCTGTCTGTAAGGGCAGGCAGAGGGCAGTGGATGAGAGCAGGCAGAGGGCAGTGGCTATCTTGAAGGGCAGGACTGAGGGCAGGCAGAGGGCAGTGGCTGTCTGGAAGGGCAGGCAGAGGGCAGTGGATGAGAGCAGGCAGAGGGCAGTGGCTATCTTGAAGGGCAGGACTGAGGGCAGGCAGAGGGCAGTGGCTGTCTGGAAGGGCAGGGCTGAGGGCAGGCAGAGGGCAGTGGCTGTCTGGAAGGGCAGGGCTGAGGGCAGGCAGAGCGCACAGCTGGCACAGACCAGGTTGTTCCCAGCACGGGGAACAGCCTTGCTCGAGGTCGGGTCAGAGGACAGGATTTGGGTCAGAGGCTGGGGGCTGCCGTGGGGCTCAGCGGCTCCAGCACCCGCCCGGGCTGAGGGTTGGTAGCTTCTGCTGGCGAAGTTAAAGCCAGGCTGGGTAGGTCCCACCAGCCAGGAGCTGGTGAAAGCACCTACCCGTGGGAGGTGACCTGGGCAGAGGCTGATCACTCTCCTGGCTGCGCAGCACCGTGGGCATGAAGAGTTGTCTTTACAGCCAAAGAGCCCAGGACAGCATCCCCGGGGCTGGATGTGCCAGTGAGGGAGCCCCTGTGAACAGTGCCCCTGGTTACTGGCATCACCAATGAATTTGGGCTTTTCCCAGACAAAAGCCCTTCCCGAAGCTGGGAGACTGAAGTCTTCCTCACAGCCTGCTGGCCAGGCAGATCTCTCCCCTTCTTGCAGAATTTTGTGTGGGTTTTTTGTCTCTAAATAACCACTTCAAATACCTCAGGCTGCTGGATTTTAATCAGCTCTTTTCTTCTGTGAAGAGCAGACCAGAGGCACACCCAGAAGCTCTCAGTGCCGTCAGACATCGATGCAGAGGAGCCACGTTTCAGAGATTTCACCATCAATAACCAGGGCTCCTTGCTGTGTCTTGTGTTTTAGGTTCTCAGGCTTCCTCTGACAGATCTCCTTTTGTTCCCAGCTCCTCGCTGACACAGGAAGGCTGAGGAAACGTTGACCTGAGCCCATACATCTCTCTGTCTTTCCTCATCTCCGGGTGCTGGTTTGGAAGGCAGTGCAGAGCCGTGGCAGCCCCACATCAGGGAGTGTTTTTCCTATGGGAGCAGCAGTGCCGGGTCCGTTCCCTCACCTGCCACTGCTTTTCCCACGGGCAGCAGCACCTCCTGGAGCCTCTCTGCATGTGTCCATGACCCAGGCTGTGTAAATGGGGGGTTGTGAGTTAGGGAAATGCATCTTCCTCCTGCAGCATGCTCAGTGCCAACAGCTCAATAATCTGCACCAGCACACTTCACATCGAGTAGAACTCCCATTTTGGTTCCCCCAGGTGAGCTGTAGACCTTGCCCATGGGTAGGTCACTGCTAGTAGAGCCCCTCCCTGTGTTCTGTGGTCATCCCTACCTGCACCCCTCCTGCACAGACCCCCAGCCCCTTTTAGGGCTGAGCTGTCTCCCAGGATGATGCCATCAATGGGCACCTTCAGCTCCCAGGGCTGGGCTGATGCCCATCTGCTGCCCACCTGGTCCCCCCTCCTAGTCTCATCTAGCTCCTTGCCTGCACCCTTTACCCAGTGCCTCCCCAGCACCTGCACCACGTGCTGTGGCCACACTTCTGGTCCTTGTCAAGTACCCAGGGAGCCTGCCTGAGCCAAGGGATGATGGCCAATGCCAGCTGTGGGCAAGAGATTTGGTCAGAGTCCCACCTCTGGCATCAGTAACCATTGCCTCCATGGGTGTTTGGGTAAGTGGGAGAGGGGGGAATGCTCCTTCTCCTTGACTGCGCCAAGCAGACTGAGTTTTACTCTCTCTCAAGCTCTGCTGTTTCAGAGCTACATTCAGGATCTGGGTTTTCTGTTGTACAGCTGAGGCACATTTGGCTAGAGACACCTTCCTCTCACTCTTTAGTCTCTTACTCCTGTTATAGATAGCAATTAAAACCCACCCACTGCTGTAAATTGCTGGCAAAAGTAGCTCGCATCAAATCACGACTCTTTGGCAAGAGCCTAAATTGACAGTGACAAGTTTATTTCTAGAGCAAAGTTTTATTTTTGGAGGTTTGATTCATTATGCCACAGCTCATTTGGATGGGCTGTGATGTGATACCTGACACACAGCTCTTCCCTGCCAGCCAAAGCAGGGATTTATGCATTGCCCTGCTCTGGGCGTGTGAGACAGCTCCTGGAGCCACTCTGCCCTGCTGAGCAGTGAGCTTAACACTCGAGGAAACCTTGTCCTTCTGTGAGCAAATGTTGCAGGGCTTCTCTATAAAATAATTCAGTGGAAACTGTTGGAGTGAGTCCCCAGAGGAGGCCATGAAGATGCTCAGAGGGCTGCAGCAACTCCTCCATGAGAACAGGCTGAGAGAGTTGGGGCTCTACAGCCTGGGGAAGAGAAGGCTTCAAGGAGACCTTGGAGTGGCCTTCCAGTGTCTGAAGGAGACTATAGGAAGGCTGAGGAGGGACTGTTGACAAGGTCTTGTAATGACAGGACGAGGAGGAATGGGTTTGAACTGGCAGAGAGCAGATTTAAACTGGATGTTAAGAGGTTTTTTGCAGTGAGGGTGGTAAGACACTGGCACAAGTTGTGGCTGCTCCCTCCCTGGAGGTGCTCAAGGCCAGGTTGGATGAGGCCTTGAGTGACCTGTTCTAGTGGGAGGTGTCCCTGCCTATGGCAGGGAATTGGAACTGGATGATCTTTGAGGTTCCTTCCAATGTAAACCATTCTATGATTCCATGATTCTGTGAAACTCGGATCTGCTCCAGTGTCAGGCACTGCAGACCTTAACCACAATTACGAAAGGGAGCTAAAGTGCTCCTGCCCAGCCCAGCACAACAGCTGCCCACTACTAGCACAAGCACTTAATTTCCTGGTGCTTTGGATGGAGAGGACCACAGACACCTCTGTGATGCCTCCCCTGCCAGGCACTCACCACATCCAAGCACTCTGCAGCTCTCCAGAGCCACCTCCAGACTCCAGCATGCTGCAGTCTTGGGCAAGGTGTCTACTGGTTTGGGGGTTGGTGTGATGGTTCTAACCTTCAGACAGCAAGGAACTGGCAGCATCTTGACTAACAGGAGGCTCTTTTAGGGGCAGGAAAAAGCAAATACAGACAGAAGAGACTGGCAGGGAAATGTAGGAGCCTGACCCACAGACACTGGCTGAACGCTGTGCAGGAGCATCCAGATGGCAGCAGGAGAGAGGCGGTGTGCAAGAGTAGGTGAGGACCCCTGGGGTCATGCACAGAGAGACAGACAGGACAAGCCAGTGCCTTTGGGAGTCTTGGGGATGAAATGGTGAGTAGGGGATGAGCCTTTTGCTGTTCCCCAGAGGAGCTGCCGTGATGAATTCTGTTCCTGCTGCAGAGCTGCATTTTATCTGCACTTAACTTTGCCCAGAAACAGCCCCAGCAGGAGCAGTCTGGGGGCTGGAGCCTGTTCCTCCCCAGAGCTGCAGCATGTTACTGATTTATACCCCACTTACCCTGGAGCTCATCACCAACCCCTGTTTATCCAGAGCACTGATCACCACCACCCCAGAGCACCTAAATCTCACCAAAAGCATTTTCATTGCCCTATTAATCTCTTTTTTCTCCTGGAGTTTAACAGAATTAGCTTTAAAATATTCAACAGCATAAAACCCTCATGGCTGAGTGCCATCCCTACCACTGCTGGAGGTGCTGCCACGGGCTGCCAGAGCTTCCCAGCCACAGAGCTGTGGCCAGACAGCCCCAGCACTGGCACCAGCCAGGCACATGCCTCCCCACAGGGTCTATCTGTCCAGCAGACGTGGCAAATACACTGAGGATAGGAGCACCAGAGCGTGGGCAGAGCAGGCAGGAGGATATCCAGAACCCCACTGCCACAGGAGCTGGCACTGCCACCACCATGGAGCTGGTACTCAGCCTGGCAGCACCATGCTGCTCATCTCTGCTAAATGCCTGCAGGTCGATATTTCATCTCCCATTTGTAAAGTGTCACTTAATGAGCAGCCACCTTCAGCAGCACCCCAAGCCTGATGCGGCTGTGCCTCTAATGAAGGAGTTTGCTCAGCTGTTGCCAAGTCCCAGTGCCTCATGGAGTTTCTTGGCATCTAATGAAAGTTTTATCAGGTGTGATACAGACCTGAGGGTCTGGTCTGCTGAGAAGGAAGGAAGGAAGGAAGGAAGGAAGGAAGGAAGGAAGGAAGGAAGGGAGAGAGAAAGAAAACCCATTAGAATGGCCTTTTAATAACCTTCATCCTCTAAGTCAGATGCTACATGAAAAAAAAAAGGATGGGATGCAGGTGCCTGGGCACAACACCTTTAGAAGGGCTCTTCACTGTAGCAGAAAGCAGAACCCTTCTATCCCACCTCCCACCCCTCTTCTTTCCCTCTTGGCCACCACCTCGCCGCACACAGCTGGGTAAGACCACATCCCAGCCAGCAGCACCGGCACCATCCCAGGTGTCTTTTGCTTCCAAATACCATGAGCACAAAGCCAAAACAATGGTGGCAGGGGCAGGAAGGGGACACAGTCCCTGCCAGCCCCCAGGCTCCTGCTGTTTGGGGCTCTGCACGTGGCAGGTTGCTGGGATGCACAAAAGCAAGGCAGGAACGGCTCAGGCTCCCCGAGATGCAGCCATGGGGCAGAGCCTCTGCTGAGGTGGTGGCTGAGGGACCCATCAGGACTCGCTGACTCAGTGCTGTTCCTCTGCTTTTGTTTGTGCCCCTTCAGCTGTGGCTGCTGCCCAGGAAGGCAGCCGCTGCGTGGAGCGATAACAGCATGGCTTTGTCTGATGCTGAAGGTGCTCGTCAGCCTCGGCAAGATAAAGAGGCCAAAGACATTTAGAATTGTGTAATTAAACAGCTCCTCTGCTGCCAGGCACCGCTTGCTGCTGGGCAGATGGCTCCACTGTCAGCAGCAAGGGTAAAGGCAAAGGCAGCTCTATGGGTGCTGCTGGCAGGCACCCAGCCCTATGTCAAGGCCACTCAGTCCCTGAACAGGGACATGCTGCAAACCCCAGCACTTGCTTCAGCCTGGCACCCCTTGCCCAGCCCTTGCTCTGCTACTGGCTCAGTGTCTGGTTCTGCCAGGCAAGTCCAGAACTGGCATCTCTGTCCTGGCTGGAATAACCTCTAGGCAGAAGGAGCAGGTACCAGCAGCCTCATCTCTGCAGTGTGTGGCTGAAACAGAGTCTGCAATCCCTGCCTTAATTAGAAGTGGTTTAAGTGGGCGACGCTGAACCAACACGAGGAGGAAGGCAGAGACAACACAAGGCAGGCAATCCACACAAGGCTGTCCCTCCATGCCACCCACCTGTCCCAGCCAAGCTGGGGTGTGCATGGCACCACTGGCAGCTGGCAGGGCAACCGGCCTTGATGGTGAAGCCCTGGTGGGTAGGTGGGAGCTGGGATGAGGCAGGAGGATCTGTGGGGTTTGAGCAGTACCTCAGTGCACGCAGAGCTCTGCTGGAGCAGCGAGATGGTGGGAGATTAATCTGAGGAGGAACACTGCATCCGTCCCAGTGACACTTGGACTGGCAGAGCACTGATGATGGTGATAGATGGCTCTGGCTCTTCCTGGTAATTAGCAGCCGTTCACATTTAAACGCTGCTCTTCTTCCAGAACCAGCCTCTCTTTAACATTCCCCAGGCATCCCTCTCCTCCTGCCTGTCTCCTTCCCGCGCAAGGAGGACAAGGGACACGCTCCAGCCAGGCTGCCACCATGCCACTGTCACAGAAGGGGTGGCTCCTCCTGGCCTCGTCAGCCATCATGGCAAAGCCAGGCACACAGCCTGCCAAAGAGGCTGGGGGAAGGTGAGAGGTTTCATGTCTGAGGCTGCCAGGTGGGAGCGAGGGCTAAGAGGAGGCTCCCAGCAATTCCTTTGCTCTCCCAAAACAGACCCATGGGAGGCTGTGCCCAGCTGCCCTCACAGCCAATGCTGCCCTCAACAGCACTCCCTTCCAAGGCAGCATCTGCCAAGCACTGAGCCCTTCCCTGACTGGTCCCTGCTGCAGCTCCCATTTGTCAGCTCTAACAGCTTATTGATCCTCCTCTGTCACCAGCACCACATGCTCTGTGACAGCATCCCCACCAGCACAGGGGAGACGGGGGTGCAGGGCTGGTGCTGAGGTTTCCAGGGCACAGGAGCTGGCACTGGCATTGCTGTGCCCAAGGGTGGCAGCAGCTGTGCCGTTTGCTGTGCTTTCCCAGATGCTTCCCAGGGCTGATTCTCTTCCCCAAAGACACCGAGTGTGGCAGGCTGGCCAGCCCGTTGCTGGATGCACAAGACTCATGCACAGATGCAGACCAGGCTGTCATTTCCCCCCCTCACACTTCCAGGATCAGATTG
This sequence comes from Tricholaema leucomelas, assembly GCA_013400475.1. Taxonomy (NCBI): domain Eukaryota; kingdom Metazoa; phylum Chordata; class Aves; order Piciformes; family Lybiidae; genus Tricholaema lacrymosa; species Tricholaema leucomelas. The sequence goes on from WAAF01017355.1 coordinate 507,993, forward strand.
ATAAAGGTTTTCTCTGGTCTGTTGTGCAGCAAACATTTGCTGTCTGGTCAGAAGGTGGGAGGCAGAAGGAGCAGCAGCCTCAGTGTCAGGTCTGCAATCCATCACCCAACGGGGCAGCCCTGACTTGTGAGCACTGAGGTGTCAGGACAAAGCTTCCAGCTCAGGCAGGGCCAGGAGAGGTTGATGCTGCTCAGCACAGCAGCTTGACCCAGTATCCAGAAAATCTGTTTCCATGGTAAGAAATGCAGGGGCCTGGGACAGGCAGAGAACCCCAGCTCCCTGGGTGCAAAGATTAAGGAGTCCCTTTTGTGCCATTAATTAAAGCCAGCTAATTACAGGGGTGCATAACAACTCATTTCTGTGCAATGACTTCCCTTATTTGTATTTTTTCCACACTCTTCACACAAGGCATCGAGTGAGGTGAGCTCAAACCTGCTGAGGAAGACAGATTCTGACAGCTAGGACCAAGGCTTGAACCTTGGAGAAGAGCCAGAGCTGATGGATTCCCTGCAGGTGACCACAGTGCTATGGCCTGTAGCCATGGCTATGGAGCTGTGGCTGTGCCTTCTCCGTGCTGCCCCCCTCTCACAGACCCTTCCTGGAGCACAGGGCAGCAGTTCCTCATCCATCTCCTCATCTTGCTCCACCTCACGCAGCCACTCTCAGCTCAATTATTAATGGCTCATTTATGTGGCATGCTGCAGCCTTTGCCTGGCACATTCCCTGGGGGGAGCCAGCCCTGCCCACACACCCCTAGGCTGACCTTGCAGCCCTGAGGGAGGACCATGGCTGCAGCTGGAGACCTCCAGCATCACTCCTGCCCTCCATGATCTGTGCCTGGGGGTAACCAGCCCCTCAGCAGCACAGGGGGAAGTTGTTCTCCAGTCCCCAGCTAAGAACACGCCAGGAAGGTCACAGAAGAGAGGTCAAACCATCACCTGAGGAGCACAGGAGGCATGAGTGCAAATAACTGGGCACAAACCCATCTGCCTGGCTGCGAGTCACCATCAAGTCCTGCTTCAGAGCACTGATGGTTCCTTTGGAGTGCCAAGAGAGCCCTGGCCAGGCTCCTACTGAACACTGCCTGAATTAATTGATCGACAGAAGGCAAATAGGCTTCACCCATTTTAAGCACCCATTCAGTTGCTTTCCCCTGCAGCTGTCACTGCTGTCAGCAGCCCAAGCCAGGCTCTGGTGCCTGCTCTTTGCCATTAAGCAGCTTAAGAAAAAGTGAAGAATCCTGAAGCAGTAAGAGTGGCATCGAACCATTCCTACCTGGTTTTGTGTGTGCAGTGTTTGCATTTCCCCTGCTGGCCATACCCTGCTTCCATTTCCTCAATTAAACAATTAATTACATGCCTCAAGCACTGTAACTCTGCAGTTTTCCCCTTGCTCAGCAGCAGTCCCACACTTCCACAGCCGCACATGTGTCAGACTGACAACAAGCTCCATGCTGTGAGCACTTCCAAGCTGGAGTTCAGGGAGGGATTCCTGCCTGCCCCACCACCATCAGGCCTGGCTGGCCAACCAACTGACCTTGCTGTCCACCAACCCCACACACACACACAGCACCAAGTATGGCACCCTTAAAGCTTCAACAACAAGAAACCACCACCTCGAGTTCCACCTCCGCAGCAGGAGCTGAAGCTCTCCTCCAACACACAAGTGAGATAATTGTGCATCACTTCCCACCTATGCTCCTTCCCCCACTCCTGCTACCCGTGCTAAAGCTGCACTCCTCATGGGACCCTCTGAAATGACCTTGGGGCTGAAATAGGGCTAGATGATAGGCTGGACTGCATGATCTTGGAGGTCTCTTCCAACCTGGTTGATTCTAAGATTGACCCACACAGGTAAAAGCAGGGCAGAATGGGGGCTTGGATTTACTGAGGTATTTAAGAGATCTCAGTGTTGCAATCTGGAAATATAGTTCAATAAATACAAAATTAACAAAAATGCCAATAGATCTTTATTACCATTTTGCCATCACTGTTGTTATTATCATCACTAATTATCCCAACCCAACTGTGATTCCCTGGAGATGTCTGACTAGAATTCAAACATGAAATGCACACAGTGTCCCTTATGATGTTATATTACATTTGGGGTTTGGGGTTTTTTTTGAGCTTATAAAAATATAGATTGACTTCTCAAGTAGGTATTTACAGTATATAACACATGGTTAATGAATATCAAAAAGCATCTGGAGATGAACCAACTTGATTCCAGTTTTGGTTCCATGCCAGGGGTGTTGCAGGGTGCTGTGGTGGCAGAGCTGTATCAGGGGGGGCTGTGATCAGAGCTTCCCTGCCAGGCTTCAGAACAGCTTCTACCCCAGTGCTGCCTCAGGTTTTTGGTCATCCCTGGGGATGTCCTCTCTGTGCACCCCATAGGGTCTGATCCTACAGGACACAGCAGCTGGAGCAGCTGCAGGGTCAGGGACACAGCTGAAAAGATGGAGGAAGGAGCTTAGGGGAAGGAGCATAGCACCAGAGGCTGGATGGGCAAAGACTGAAATGGTTTTGAGGCATTTCCCTTGGTCCAGCAGCTTCCAAACAGTGTTGCTAATTAATTTAATTAGAAGGCATTCAATTCCTCCCCAAAGAGAGATGCTGAGATGATGCAAGTTAATTTTAAAATCATAACAACAATCTATAGCTTAATTTGCTCATTTTATTATCTTCAGGGTTGATGAGGAAAAAGCTCAATTAAAAGTGTTTATTGTTGCAACAAGCTCAGCTAGAAGGACTTCATTGGGGGCTCTTTCTTTCCTTTCTTGAAGGAGAGGCCAGGAATGTAAGTACCTCTTGTTTGTGCTGAACCTGCTGCACCCCAGAAAGAAGGAGCAGATTCTAGTCCCTCACCAGAGTGAGTCAGAGAAGTAATTAAACACAGGATTTCTTTTGGGAACAGTTCATGGGGCTCAGAGAGAGAAATTGCACCTTCATTTCTGATTGTGCTGGAGAATGCAGCACAAGAGCATAATCCAGTGGGGGTAAGACTAAAGAAATGATTGAAAGATGGTCTCAATTTCACTGGGACAGCTCCAGCACTGAGCACATGCTTACAGAGCACACAGTGCTGGGGACTGTGGGGCTGCTGCCTGGGCACAGCTCTGCAGCTGTGGGACTCCTGCCCACACAGCCCCAGCAGCTCCCCAAGGGATCCACAGTCAGTTTGGCAAATAGAAGCTCTGGCACCAAGCCCTGGCTTGCCCTGGCCCTCCCTGAAAGCAGCTGCACCAAGCTCCCCAAGGGATCCGCAGTCAGTTTGGCAGACTCTGTCACCAAGCCCTGGCTTTCCACAGCCCTCCCTGAAAGCAGCTGCACCAAGCTGGAGCCAGCCCCCTCCCCAGCAGTGGCCTCCCTGCTGGAGATGCTGGCAGACAAGGCAAGGGCAGGGAGGTGGGAGAGAGGCTCTGGAATCAAGTTGGTCCAACTCCCTGCCTGCAGAACGATAATAAACTTTCTCTATAGATAAAATGTAAACATAAAGAGCATACAAATTGCACTTGATCCTCGGGATCTGGCATCTCTACCAAACAAAGGTTTTGGTTCACCATTAATTACTCTTCTGGGTGTGGAGCAGCAGGATGGCAGCAGAGCAGGCAAGGGCCAAAGTAAAGACAAAGTATTTCTGTTAAAAACCAACCCAAGTGACACAGGGGAACGTTTGAGCTGCAGAGGTGGCAGGACAGAGATTTTTTACCTCCAAAGAACCTCTGGACTTCTGCCCAGCACTCACCTGCTGCTAGGACAGCTCCATTTGCATCTACTGACAACAGCAGCTCCGGTCCCACAGGACAAGCTCCTGCCTCAGCTCTGCTCATGCCTGCCTGTGCTGCTTCACAACCACCCTCATGTTTGCTCCTGGGAGCTCAAACCCTGCACAGGGAATTGTGCTCTTTACCCTGCCAGCCTGCACCGTGGCAAGAACAAGAGCATCAGGAGTGTGCAGTGCTGACTGCAGCGCTGCCCAGGAACAGGGCATGGGGCAGAGAATGGATAGACCAGTAGTAGCTGGCAACTTCAGGGGTTAGTGAAGATCAAGCAGAGAGTTCTGATCTCTGACACAATCAGGCTAAAATATGTAAAGAAGTGAAATCTTGTTAGTCTGGAGCACTCCTGGACCATCTGAGCCAGAAGAGCCTGAGGGCAGGTAAGAATGTAAGCACCATGACTAAGGCTTTGCCAGGCTGAAGCTGGATCCCTATGGTGCCAGAGCCCATGGGTTTGAGATAGCCACTGGCACCCACAGTTGTGCCACTCTGACCACGAGCCAAGAGAGAAGGAAGACACTAGGGCAGAGCAAGGGACTGCCTTAGGGTCCTTGGTTCAGTGGTGGTTCAGATCCCATCCCATCCCCTGGAGCAGGCTGCCAGGAGGATCTGACTCGAGCAGGCTTCCAGCTGCAGCGCAAACATCTCCCACAGCATCCATTGCCTTTGTAAATCTTTGCCTTTCATCATTAATAATTCACTTGCAATACTTACAGATGATAATAAAAGGCCTACAAAACTCTGAACAAGGCTGCAAAGACCCATTTAATTAAGTAACTTCAAGGGAAGTTCTATTATTGAGCAGATGCTATTCATGTCTTCCGTCAGGGATCAGGGCTGCGTCAGCAGGAGCTGCCGGCGGGCGAGGAGGGCAGCACCATGCTACTTCTGCAACCAAATAAAGTGCTGATGTGCCCTGGATTGCCTGGATGGCACAGCAAGTTTTCAGAGATGCCATGGATGCTATGCCCAGTTCTGCCCAAGCCCCAGCACCCACCTGGGCTCCATGGTCCCTTTAGCATAGCCTCTGCTACTACCTCGAGCACCCAGACCTGGGTGCGCCCCACTGCAGAGGCTGCAGGGTGCATTGGCACTGCAGTCCTTGGGCATGGACCTCTGCCCAGCAGTGGGAAAGTGAGCGAGACTGCAGAGCAGGACACTCCTGCTGCCATTCCCTTCCCTGCCCAAGGGCTCCTGCCTGCTCTCTCTTGGCTATGGCTCTCTTCATCAAAGCTTTCCATTTCTTCCCCTGAAACTGTCCTGCCAAGAGAGCCTCAGAAACATTCAGCACCATTTACTCTGCACTTCAGTGGAGAATATTTGGTTTTGTTCACCACCAAGGCTCACTGAAGGAACCCTTGGAGTGGAAGGGACACGGCTGGGATAAGATTTCCTTCAGCATAGCAGATGGAGAAAGTCACCTTCCAGAAGTTGGGTGCTGGGCGTGAGCTGTGCTCTGGTCTCTAAAAATAAAAGCAATAAAAGCTCCTCGTGGGGTTGCTAGAACATGTCAGCTTGTATAAAAATACCCATGGATCTCACCAGTAGGATGCAAGATAGAAAATGCTGTCAGCTCTGGATTACAACAGTGCACAAATGTCCATCCACCCTGCAACTCAGTTACCAGAGGGGATGGCAGCTCTGCATCTTACAAACCAGTGCTGGGAGAGCTGCGTCCACCTCGGCACACTGCTTGCCTCCAGGAACCCCCCCAGCACGGGGGACAGGAAGCTCTGCTCTCTTGCCACAGGGAGTGACTTGTTCAGCAGCAGCCCAGTGACTCCTGCAACCCACCTGAGACCAGCAGGCTTCAGAGATTTGGTCTGGCTTGAGGCTGGCTCTGTCCTCCACGAGAGCTGGGTCGAGGCGCTGCAGCTCTGCGGGGGCTGTTCACACCTGCACGCCTCGGCCGTGCATCTGGATCACCTGCGCCCGCAGGGTCTGGATCCCGCTCAGGATGGTCTGCTGGTGCTCTGGCAAAGTGATCCCCAGGCTGAGGACATCTCTGCAAAACCAGCCCCGTGTCAGCCATGAGGAGTGAGCCCCCACAGTGAAGTCCCTGACACCAGCTGCTCCCAGCGAAGCCAGTGCAGGTTTCACACCACCAGGCTCCTGAGGACCTGCTGGAGTGAGAAATCTCTAACCTGCTCCCCCCAGACAAGGCAGAACAGACCCTGGCAGGGCACCCATTGGTAATGTGTGCCAGCTGCAGACCAAGCATGAGGCAACTCCTGGCTCTATATCCTGTGCTACGTGTGAGGCTATCAGCCAATGGCACTCAATGGCCTCTGCTCTCTGGCAGGGACAGGCCAAACTGCTCTGGTTAGAAACTGAAGTCACAAACTCCAGGTTTAAATCTGGGCTTCAAAACACAGCAGATGAGACACACAGCCCACCTCACAGCAGCGAGCTGTCACTGCCTGCAGACATGACCTCTTGTCCAGTGATGTCTGACCATCACTGAAGAGCAGAGCTCACTCACACTGCACCCAGCAACATGAGATTATATAGAGATAGGAAAGCAGTTCACTTACTGGGCTGTCATCCTGGCCACTGATTCCAGGTAGCAGTAGCCTGCAGCAGTAAAGTTGTCCTTGTACCTGCCCATTTCTATGGCTTCCAGCCACTCACCCACGGAGCTAAAGGATGGGAAGGCTGAGAAGGTTCGCTGGGTGAGGGGGATGGAGGTGCTGCGGGACCTGTCAACAGAACGGGGCAGTGAGCTGGCAGCAGGGCACTGCACGGCTGCGCTGGATCCAGCAGGGAGCAGGACGACAGGCAGTGAAGCCACAGGGCGGTCACCTGCTGCAGGTGGAGGTGGGACACTTCGGGGGCTCTGGGCTCTGCACCATCTTGCTCAGGATGTTGTGGATGTGCGAGAACTTGGGTCTCTGGCTGCGCTCCTTCTGCCAGCAGTCGAGCATGAGCTGGTGGAGGGGAGGCTGGCAGTTCACCGGGGCAGGCAGGCGGAACCCATCCTCCACAGCCTTCATCACCTGCAGCAGCACAGGAGGGTAGAGGAGGGCAGAGGAGGTGAGGGGCTAGAGTCAGATGCTGTAACGCTGATCACAGGCAAGCCCCTGGGGCAAAACCCCTCCTCTCACAGCCCATCCAGGAGCAGCTGCTGCTGCTGCTGCTGCACACACCATGGAGCCACTCACACACCATCAGATGTGGTAACATCATCATCTACCGTGCGGCCACCGCAGACTCACGTCCTGGTTGGACATGTCCCAGTAGGGTCTCTCGCCGTAGGACATGACTTCCCACATGACGATGCCGAAGCTCCAGACGTCACTGGCTGGGCTGAAGTGGTGATACTGGATGGCTTCAGGGGCTGACCACAGCACCAAGCTCTTCCCACGCTGGATGGGCAGAAGGGGAGAAGGAGTGATGAGCTGGCACAGAGGGACGTAGCCAATGGATGCAATTCTTGGGTGGCCATTTGTTGTGCCCAGCCCAGCACAGCAGGGACAGACACTGAGTGAGCCACTTGCAGGTTTAGGGCTAAGAGAAAAATTTTGCCTCATTTTGCTCTAAAATGGCCAGGCAATGACAATACTACCTGAGAATGTGACCCTGAAATGGTAGGAGCAGAGGAGAATGCCTCTGAGCAGAGCTGAGGGCATTTTCTGCATTCATATTTAATGACAACCAACTCAGAGCTGTGCAAACACTCAGCCCATGCACCCCAGCTTGCTCTCCTGTAATTAGCAGTCCCCTCTCTGGATGCACCAGGGGAAGCAGGTGACAGACATCACTGATTGTAATTTGCAGTGGGGAGACCTTGACCCCTGAGCTGCAGTCCCACAGCACCACAGTGGGAGCAGCAGGGGCTCCTGCTGGGCTCTCCAACCCCCACCCTCAGCTGGCTGCTCCTTACCAGCAGCACACCCGTGCCAGAACAGCTCTGCCCCAGAGCTCTGTGGCTGTTCTGCCAGCACTTTGCTTTTGAGGGATGCTGACAACAGAATTTGGAAGTGCAGCTTACCATGGTGGAGAAGATGGTCTCCATCTTGTCTTCTTGTGGCTGTCTGAAACCAGTTATTTTGCATGCCAGGCTGCTGTTCACCAGGACTTTGTGGGCAGCAAGGCTCTTATGTATGTAACCCATCTCTGCCAGGTATTTCATGCCAGAGGCGATCCCCTGCAACATGCAGATGAGCTGGGTGGCTGTGAACTGTCCCTCGTGCTTCTGTTAAAAAAAAGGAGAGGAAAAAGCCAAAGGTGAGCAATGCCCAATTCAAGTGGTTATGGGCAGCAGAGGCTGAGAGAGTGGCAGAGCCTCAAAGCTACCACCAGCTGCCAGCACTCACCCTGAGGAACGAGTCCAGCACACCATTCCCCATGTACTCCATCACTATCATCATGGTGCTCCCTGCATGGACAGACAAGGAGCACAGCATGAGTCCTGCCCATGGCTCAGGCAGTCCCAGCACAGGTGTCAGAAATCCAGTGCCACCCTCCAGCATGGTTGGCTCAGGCGAGAACTTCATCTTTGAGCACTTTGCAACCAGCACTGAGTCTGAGGCTTTCCTGTGGTGCCCAGCTGGGTATTCAGTGAATCCCAATACCAGATGCTCCTTTTGTGAGCACACAGAACTACATCCCTTAGTGAAAGCAAAAGCAACCAGCTCAGCCCCTGACCCAGGACAGAAGCACCTCCTTAGCTAACAAAATGCAGGTTAAAATCAGCACCGGCGCTCCCCTGCTGCTGGATTTGCAGGAGGATCCATTTAACTCCGACATCCACAGCCTAGTTCAGCACACACACTCCCATGGGAGCCAGGAGCAGAGTCATCTGTTCCTCTGACAAGAGCCTCACTTCAATTTGCTTTTATGAAGAGTGCAGAGCTCTGCTGCTAAGCCAGTTCTGCTACCTGGATTTATTCCTCTGGCTGCAAGCGTTTTATTAATCACCAGCACGCTAATATAGCCAATACAGGAGGAAACAGCTCATTTCCAGAGAGCAACAGCATGGCACCTCCAGCACCAGGGCACTGCTCCAAAGCGGCAGCTCAAAGCTGCACAGGAGTCTTTCTCCAGCATGCGTGGCTCAGGCTGCCTGTGCCACACAGCCAAGACCTGCCCCCCCCCACCTCTGGTGATGATGAACCCCTGCACTACTGGTGATGATCATAGAGTCATAGAGTCAACCAGGTTGGAAGAGACCTCCAAGCTCATCCAGTCCAACCTAGCACACAGCCCTATCCAGTCAAGCAGACCATGGCACTAAGTGCCTCATCCAGGCTTTTCTTGAGCACCCCTAAGGACAGTGACTCCACCACCTCCCTGGGCAGCCCATTCCAATGCTAATCACTCTCTCTGCCAACAACTTCCTCCTAACATCCAGCCTAGACCTATCCTGGCACAATTTGAGGCTGTGTCCCCTTGTTCTGTTGCTGGGTGCCTGGCAGCAGAGCCCAACCCCACCTGGCTACAGCCTCCCTTCAGGTAGTTGTAGACAGCAATGAGCTCTGCCCTGAGCCTCCTCTTCTGCAGGCTGCACACCCCCAGCTCCCTCAGCCTCTCCTCACAGGGCTGTGCTCCAGGCCCCTCCCCAGCCTTGCTGCCCTTCTCTGGACACACTTCAGTATCTCAACATCTCTCTTGAATAGAGGAGCCCAGAACTGCACACAGCACTGGTGATGATGAATCCCCTCAACCTCTGGTGACGATGAACCCCCTCACCTCTGGTGATGATGAACCCCCTCATCTTTTGGTGATAATGAACCCCCTCACCTCTGGTGACGATGAACCCCTTCAATGTCTGCTGCTGCTGAGCCCTCTCACCTCTGGTGACAAAGAATCCCCTCACTTCTGGTGACAATGAACCCCATCAACTTCTGCTGGCGATGAACCCTGTCAACTTCTGCTGCTGCTGAACCCCTCCACCTCAGATGATGAACCCTCTCACCTCTGGTGATGATGAACCCCCTCACCTCGGATGATGATCTACCAGAGCAGGATCATCCAGAGCCCCCTCCAGGCGGATGACGTTGGAGTGATCGAACTGGCCCATGGTGCTGGCCTCTGCCAGGAACAAGCGCTGCTGCTTCTCCGAGCAGCCTGCCCGCAGGGTCTGGATGGCCACGGGCAGCTCGCGCTTGCTGGGCAGCTTCAGGCAGCCTCGGCAGATCTCCCCGAACTCCCCTGCAGCAGCAGAGAGAGGAATCACCCAGCAGCCACGGCCACGCTGGGACGGTCCTCCCAGCTCCCCTCCAGGGCATATCTGCTTTGCTCTGGGGCCAGGAGGTGCATTCCTGCAGCACCACTGCTGTGTCCTGCTGGTGTATTGCAAGATTTTCCCATCGGAAAGCAGAGGATTCGTCAATCCATGACCTCAGCCCCGCACGGCTGCAGGTTGCCCCCGCAGAGTGTTCTCCCACCTTCCCCCACCTCTGCTGAGCACAGCCCTTGGCACAAGTTTAGCACCAGCATGTGGCCCTAAAAACTCATGACAACACAACGGAATTTCTTCCCTCTCTCTCTGCACCTCTCAGCTGATCTCCCCACGCTCTGCTCAAGTGCACATTGTGCTTTTTGCCACGACCACAGCAGCCCCCAGCCACTGCATTTGGGCTTGCTGGGTCTGGCCCATCCTGTTCCCAGCTTCAGCTCTGCTCTCCCAGCACAGAGCTCAGCAAAGCCAGGAGGGTCCTGCCCTGTACAGCCACAGGCTTCACAACAACAGCTACCAAATTCCTAACATAAAAGGCCAATATTGGCTTTACAGCAAAAAATGTGTAGCTCTGAAGAGCTTTATTGATTTGAACAGCAAGGTGCTTGTTAGGTCAGCAGCAAGACAAACACCCTCCCAAATTTCTTAAATGCATTCCTGACCAGTTTCTTTTGATTTCTCAAACACCAATTTGCTTCTCAGAGGTTTGTGGGGTTAGTCTCAGCTGCTCCACTCCGCAGCTACAAAGATAACCTCTTCTTCTCCTCAGTGTCCTCTTTCCTTCGCCACTCTCCTGAAAGCTGGGGGCAAGCCCTTCCCCCTTCCACCACCTCTTCTTTTTTCTGCAGCTGAATTTATCTTTAGGAAAAGGAATGACAAGGAATAATCGTGTTCCCCCTGTCCTGGTGCACATTATCAATTCAGGCTTCAGGGCCCAGTGAGGGGATTTTAATTTGCTTTTAAGTTTTAGGCAGTGAAGTCGATGAAAATCAATAAATCATTAAGTTCACATACTTATAAATAGTTTGGATGCTGCTGCCAAGCTGCCCAGTTGCAGATAATTGCTGATGCTTCCTGGCCCACACCTCATGCCTGGGCTCTTCCTAGTGCCTCAGACAAAAAAATGGGAAGGCAAAACTGAGCTCCTGAATGCAACCCTCAGCAGCCTCACTCCCACCTCCCCTTGAATGTGTGGACCCTCCAGGTGACAGCAAAAGCAGAGGCCTACAGTGCTGACAGGGCCAGAGAAGCAGTGCCCATGGCACTACGGCTCTGGCAGGACCACAGATGTGATGCTGTGGCACTGCCATGGCCCCTTGTGCTGGGGCAAGAGAGGAGTGCTCCAGCTGGGCACACGTATGACAAGTGGCACAGCCACTGCCCCACAGCATGGCACAGCCACAGCCACAAAGGGGCCAGCGAGGGAGGACTTGGCCAGCAAAGGGGTCTTGGCCAGAGAGGGGAGTCTTGGCCAGAGAGGGGGGACTTGCCTTTCCCAATGATCCTCTCAATTTTAACATTGGCATTATCCAGCTCTTTGGCAAAGAGGTGCACAGCCTGCATGGGGTCTTCACATGTGTCAGGGTCGATGTACGTCCTCCTGGTGGGTATTTTAACTGCAGGAAAGGCAGAAAGGAGGCATGAGAAAGGCTCAGCAGCATCAACTGTCCAACTGTCCCTGTCTGGTTATGCATATCCAGGGCTGCTGGCAGGACTGACTGGCCAGCTTTGGGTAAGGAAAGACAAAGACTTGGCTTTAAGGTAGCTAGAAAATTCCTGGTACCATTAAATAAGCCTTAGCACTTTGCTCCACTGTCACAACCCCTGAGTTAAAGAGGAGCAGCTCCTTCACTCCAGTGCAGCTCCTGCCTGGACTAAGACTTTCTGCCACCCATGTTAATCCCCAACTATCCAAATCATCTCCATTCCCAAGACCTCTAGGAGAGATCATTATAACAATGAACTGCAGCCACGTTCCAGGACCCCTCAACCCCGTAGGCAGCAAAATGCCTCCCACAGGCACCCAACCATCTGCTGCAGGTGAGTGACCCTGCTTGGGAGCATGCCCAGGAGAACCCATGGCATGAGGCTGACCCACTGGCAGGAGCCACTGCAAAGCTCTGCAGGGGAAACAGCTGCCTGCTTGCTGGGGCTTCCTCACAACCCCAGCTCTCATCTCCTCAGACAAGCAGGCAAAGCACCTCAGCTCTGCTGCTCACCAGGCTGTGCTAGAGCTCTGCCAGGGCATGTTCTCTTCCCGGGCAAGGCTAGGAAGATGAGGGATATTTTGCACAAGCTGCTTGGCCTGGCCAGAACCAGCAGATGGGCAAACAGTAATACTCCAGGAAGAGGTCACATCATTCAAGCTTCCCTTCCACCTCCTCTCCTGTCCCAAGAGCAGGAAGCTGCTGCACTGCCCTCACCCCGCACGGGAAGCCTTAGGCAAAGTGCCGAGGGCAGCTCAGCAGCGCAGAACACTTCGGAGCCAGGGGATGCCAAGCTGCACCCAAGGAGCGTGCAGGCTCTGCTGCCTCTGCAATGCTTCGGGGAGCAAGAGAGCATGGGCATGCATCACAGGCATTTGCCAGGAGTCAGACAAACTCATCGGTCCTGACGGCTGATTTCCCTTTGACACGTGTTGTCTGTAAAACTGTTGCTGCTCTACAACCAGGAGTAGCCCCAGGAAACAAAGCTGCATCCCGCAGCGGTTTGTGGAAGGCTGAGGGAGTAATTCCTGCGCCCCGTGGCAAACTGAGCACAGCCTCGTTCCCTTCAGCACGGCGCTGACCGGCGAGCAGGATGGACGCCAGCTGAGGAAGCTGTCAAGAGCTCTCTGTGCTGAGGCTTTGCTCGGGGACGACACAGGATGGCAGCGCTGCAGGAGCTGGGGCTCAGGGCTGCTTTGTGGGGGGCTGGGCAATATAGCAACGACCAGAGGGGTCCCCACACAGCCAAACAGGCCCCACTTACAATGGAAGTAGAGCTCCTCGTCCCCGTCCTGGCTGGCCTTGCTGTACCCACACTGTCTGAAACGAGAGTGAAGATGCACACCATGACCTGGGCAGCGGCCCCTGGCTGGGGGTAGAAGCCTAAAGTGGCAGCACCTAGGAGCAGCCCAGCCCCACAGCACGAGAAGCCAGCAGGCAGGTCCTTCAGCTCCCAGCCAAGAGCCAGCACTGCCTCATGCTCACCTCAGTCCCCCAGCCCAGCCCTAATCTCTTCGGGCCCTTCCCCAGCTCTGCTCACCTCCTCCAGACCATCACACCGATCACTAAGGACACCAGCACCGTCAGCGCCGCGATGGCGACCACCGCGATGATGAGGACAGGATTCTGCTCGCTGGATGCCACCGTCACTGCGGGAGGAAGCACAGCAGGTCCGAGGCATGGGGCAGTCCCGACTGCTCCTCCCAGTGCCAGCCTGCAGCCTCTAGCAAGGCTGTGGGACAGCTCCTCCACAGCCCAGACTACTTCTCACCATAGAAGCATAGAATGTCAGGGGCTTGAAGTGACCTCGAAAGCTCATCTGGTCCAGCCCCCCTACCAGAGCAGGATCATCCAGAGCAGATCACACTGGAATGCATCCAGAGGGTTCCTGAATATCTCTAGAGAGGGACATTCCACAACTCCCCTGGGCAGCCTGTTCCAGTGCTCTGTCACCCTCACAGTGAATAAATTCTTCTTTAGGTTCACATGGAACCTCCTATGCCTCAATTTCCACCCACTGCCCCTTGTCCTGTCACTGGGCATCACCAAGAAGAGGCTGGCTCCATCCTCCTGACACCCTTTCAATACGTATAAACATTAACGAGGTCACCCATCTTCAGAGCTCACACTGTGGTCTGGTTTTGGAGGCTCAAGGTGGTGCAGTCAGATCAGTGCTGTGAGTGTGGATGGAGCAACCTCTGAGCTGCCATCCTGGGCTCCTGTTTTGTTCATTGGTGCCAAGGAAAGGCTCCTGCTTATCTGAGGGACGTGTTAAAATTTATGGCTTACAAATAGTTTTCCTTCATCACATTAATCCCTTCCCTTCCTGCTTTTGCAAACAGGGGTATCAGAAAGCTACATTCTATATAAAACTTTTATTGGCTTCAATTCATACTGAAAATGTCTTCTGTGTGGCAAATGGATGCAATTTAAAGCCCTGTTAAACACAATCTGTGAGAGCTGTACTGAGCCAGCCAGCTCAGGGCTTTCATTTCTAGCCAGGGTGGGTTATTAGCTGAAGCCAGACCATCTCTCCAAGCCCTCTTTTAGCCAGTGAAATGAGGTGAGGTGCTTCTGGACTGGAGTTATGAATGGAAACTGGAAAGGAAAAGCCCCAGCAAATAACTCTGACACTGGCCCACCTCATTCAGCCAAGCAGCTAACAAGCCAAGTGCCTCCTGAGCCCTGGGACATGCATCCACAGCCAGCTGGATCTCAAATTTGGCCCTGCCTCCTCTGCTGCAAGCAGTGCAGCCACCCACCCTGTCTTGGCTGCACAGAGCCAGGCAGGATCATGCCCTCGGCAATTACACCAGCAGGGACTGACACTCACTCCCAGTGCCTGTTTGGTGGCCCCCCAGAAGGGATCTGCTGAGATCTGTTCCAGCAGCAACATCACAGCGAAGCAGAACAACCCCCAGTCACTCTTGGCTCTGCCAAGCACTTTCTTGGGCAATCTCAGCCGAAGAGCAGAGTCTGTCCCCAGCCTCTACAGAGGAGAGCAGCCAGAGACTGGCTGCCCTCACTGACGCTGCACTGAGGACAGTGAGGTCAGACACCTCCAGGACAAGTCAGCCAGCGGAGAATCACACAGGAAAACGCAATGAGCAGCACGTCCTGGGAAGTGTCTGCTCTGAGCAGCAGAACCGGAGGCACAGATCCTGCTCCGCAAAATTGGGAGCGTCTGGGGAAGGAGCAGCAGCATCGCCACGGCTCGGCTCGAAGCAGCTGACGCTGCAGGGGGGGTGCGAGAGCGCCCAGCCTGGGCAGCACTTACGCTCTGCCAGCGTCTCCACTTCAATGCTGGGGCTGGAGCCTCCGTAGTCCGGCGAGGAAGAGGTGCGGATTTGGAAAATGTAGAGGGTGCCAGGCTTGAGGTTATTGACCGTCACGGCCGGGGAGGTGGTTTTCACAGTCGAGTAACTTTGATCTCTCTGATCCTGTGAAATAATGAGGTACCCGAGATCTAGCTGAGCTGACAGCTGTGCCACGGAGCGGGCGCGGCGCGGCTGTATCCGCGCCCCTGGGTCCCATCAGGACAGTCTGTCTAAACATCAAACCTTCTGCAGAAAAAATACATTTGCTCCGTGTCTCATTAATAGGAATTACATGGAAAGGTCACATGAAATGGCAGATGGAGACAGACGATGTGCTGTGAAGGCAGGCGGAGGACCGGGTGGTGGGGAGCAGCTGTGCCGCCCCGAACGGCTCCTTTCCTCCTGCCTGCCTCCACGGCAGGGTTCGGCTGCTGGTGCTGTCTGGCCCCTTCCCATTCCCTTGTGGTGACCACTGGAGTTCTGGAGTAAATACAGGGGTGTTGGCACAGGCTGGGTGATGCAAGCTGGCAGGTGGCTTTGCCAGCACTCCTGGTCTCCAGGATTTTGTTTACTTGTCCAGTGACCTGCAAGCCTCTCTGCTCTGGCTAAGGGAAAACAGCTGGGCAGCCCTGTCCACAGCTGGTGAGCACAGGGCAGGCTCTGCTCAACCAGTGGAACCACTCAGTGAATCTGCCACTTTCATCTGCCAGAGCAGCAGGTCCCCATGCCTCTGCTTTCTGTGGTTTGCAAAGCTGGACAAGTCCCAGCCTTCTGTGAGCTCCCAAAAACTTCTCATGCTGCTGCTCAACTGCTCTGGGAATCCCCTCAGCCAAGCTGGGTGCTTCTGAATAACTCCCCTGGCCAAAGTCAAGGCCAGTGGTGCCACAATCGCAAGACAGAGTTGTCTGAGGCTACTTTCCACCGGGAGCAGGGCCAGGCCATATCCTGCAGCCTCAGCATTGGCCTCACATGTTCTGCACCATCATTACACTGCAGGCCAACCCCAGTGCCATCCCTGGCATGGGCACAGGCAGCATCTACTCACCACACTGCTGCCAGGGCTGGGCACCTCGCTGTCAAATGCCTTTCTCATTCCATATGCCCTTTCCCTTGATCTCCATAGCTGAAGTATGACTTCAAAAGCAAAAATTAGGAACTAAGTTGATTTTGTGTCAGCATCAAGAGCCTCACTTCAGTGACTAATGGCTAAAGCATGGGTCAGATTTCCTACCCAAGCAGGACGTTTCTCATCTCATATAACCCCAGGATCTGGTTGCTGCAGCCCATTTGCACAGGAATTACTGTCTCAGGCTTCAGCGTTCACCCTCACCCACGGATTCCTCCTTTCAAGCCCATCTGATACTGAAAGCCACATTAATATGAATCAGCTTCGAGGAAGCTTGTTTCCAAATGCAGAATTGCCACCTGCACCCTTCGTGTGCCGTGCCGGCAGCTCCGGGAGGAGCCTGAGCACACGCAGAGATGGTCTGCAGAACTGTGCCACAAACCACATTTATGTGGATGTGGGGCATTGTCCCTGCTCTCTGCCCACCCATGCTTCTGAAATCCCAGAATCACACAGAATCACAGAATGAACCAGGTTGGAAAAGACCTCTAAGACCTCTAAGGTCACTGAGTCCAACCTATTCCCTAACCCTTCTAATTAACTAAACCACAACACTAAGTGCCTCATCCAGGCATGGTGGTGCTACCACCTCCCCGGGCAGCCCATTCCGATGCCAATCACTCTTTCAGTGAAGACCTTCTTCTTAACATCCAGCCTAAAGCTGCCCTGGCACAACTTGAGACTGTGTCCTTTTGTTCTGTCACTGGGTGCCTGGGAGAAGAGACCAACCCCACCTGGCTACAACCTCCCTTCAGGTAGTTGTGGAGCGCAATAAGGTCACCTCTGAGCCTTCTCTTCTCCAGGCTGAACACCTCCAGCTCCTTCAGCCACTCCTCATAGGGCTGTGCTCCAACCCCTCACTAGCCTTGTTAAAAACTCTCAATCCACCACACCCCTCACACAACAGTTAGCTTTAGAGTTAAGAGACTGTCATAAAAATCCGTTTGCTTGTGTCCCTTCCCCTAGGTGGGACACTGCTCCCAGGGGTCCAGTGGCACTCAGTCCTCAGGCAGTGAAGACCACAAGGTCCAAAGCTTTGCCAGAGCACAGGCTGTGAAAGTTGGTGTCATTTCATCTAAGATCTAAAAACCCACTACTGTTTAGCAGTCCCTGGCTGGAAATGGCATGCACCCAAAATTCACATTTCCAAAGCCCTTGAAAAGAAGGCTTTAGAAAAGAAGAAAGAATGAAAATTAGAATCATAGAATGGTTTAGGTTGGAAGGGACCTCAAAGGTCATCTAGTTCCAACCCCCTGACATAGGCAAGGACACCTCCCACTAGAATCGTTGGCTTTGCTCTTCCTCCCAGGAAGATTGGAGATGTCAGCATTAGGATGGGATGAAATGAGGCACTTAGTGCCATGGTCTAGTTGACTGGATAGGGCAGGATGATAGGTTGGACTGGATGATCTTGGAGGTCTCTTCCAACCTGATTGATTCTATTCTATTCTAAATCTTGCTCCACAGATGGGGAAAAATATCACTCCAGGACACACTCCACAAGTAATCCAAACTTCCTAAAGCAGAATGCATAATGCTGCCAGAGAGGAGAAGACCTTTTTGGTCCCCATTTGAAGCCCTCCTCTTACTTTCAGGTGCCAGTCAAGCCTTCAGAGCAGCACCATCCCTGAAGACATGCTCCCTGCCTTTCCCACTGCTCAATCTTCATGTGGCAGGTGGTTGACTGTGATGGAGCCACGGCAGCCGTGGCAGTGGTGGCACTGAGAGGTACAGGTGGCAGCACACAGTGCAGACCTTGGTGGTGAGGGAAGTACCTGGGAGTCAGACAGGGAGGGCTGGGGCATGGCCAAGAGCTGGAACCAGTGTCTAGAGCCTACCTTCTCATAGTACTTGACCTCATACTCGGTGCTGTTGGTGGCTGGGACGCCTGGCTCCTGCCAGGACAAGGAGACGCTCTTCTGCTCAACCTTATCCGTGCGGATGTCAGTGACAGGAGTTGGTGCTGAAAAAGCAGAGAGGAAAGGAGCAGATGATTGCAATGCTGCTATCAGCACAGCCTCCCCTCTGCTCCACACCTCCCCACTGCCAGCAGCACCCTGCTGGCTGCAGCCTGGCTGGCCTGGAGCAGAGTCCCAGGGGCACAGCCAAGGAAGCCATGCTCTGGCTGCTTCATGGAATCACAGAGTGGATTTGGATGGAAGACACCTTGAAGATCATCAAGTCCAACCCTTAGCCCAGCACTGCCAGGTCACCACTAAACCATGTCCCTCAGCACCACCCTCAATATGGCTTTAAAACCCCTACAGGGATGGGGACTTCACCCCTGCCCTGGGCAGCCTGGGTCCTGCAGAAGGGTCTGAGAGCTCTGAACCTGCTGGTAACGATTTCTGGGAAACACAAAACAAGTCTCTGAGCAGGAGGCTTTGTAGGACATATCAAGGCTTCCCCCACCACCCTGGCACAGGCTGTGCCCCCACCACCCCAGACAGCTGGAAATGGGATTGCTGCCTGCCCTCCCCACTGCCAAGCACACAGCCTGTGCCCAGGAGCTGACTGTTCATTTCCAGCCAGCACATGCTCCACACTGAATCCTCCTCCCTTGGCACATGTGCTCCCATTTAGCTCATCCCACTGTGCCAGCTATTCTCACTTTGGCCAGGTTTGGCTCCAAACGAGCTGATTCCTCCAGCACAGGACAGGTCGTTTTACCCAGCTCTCCACAGCTCTCTGCCCAGCGCCACCACTTTTGCTCTGTGTAGCAGCAGAGTCTGCCTGCCACACCCTGCTGTGCCCATCTCTGCTCTCTCAGAGCCTCCTCTGTGCCATCTCCTCCAATCACCTTCTCCTGCCATTGAGCCGCTGAGCTGTGCCCAATGCCCGCAGAGCCGACCAGCAGTGGCACTGCCCAGCACCAGCCTCCCTATCTGTGGGCAGCACCCCAGCAGCTCTTGCAAGTCAGCTGGACCTGCCAACGTCTGCAGCATCTCAGGAGCCAGCTGAGGGCTTGGCATCCCCTGAGTGCCCATCAAAGGCAGCGGCAGCTCAGTAGTGAGGATCAGCCAGCAGCCAGGACAGTCACCAGCAGGAGCAGGAAGGGGCTGCTCGGGTTGTGCCCAGGACGTCAGTGTCATTGCTGCAGGGATGTTACTCAGGACACTCAAGGTTTTAGTAGAGAAAATAAACTATGTACCTGGTGCCTTGATAAAAGCTTCTATTGGAGCTCCTTGCTCTGCTTTGCATCGATTAGAGAGAAAATTAGGATTGATTAGAAAAACTGACCTCTGCCGTGGCTGATCATGCCAAGTAAGGTCTTCACTGCTCTCCTGGGCAGTGCCACAAGCTGTGTTGATGAGGGGGCAGAAAGTCCTCTCTCCAGCTGAGGAGAGAACAAGGAATGGCAGAAAATCCTTCCATGACTAGCTCTGGACTGCTCAGCCTGCCCTTGGCAGCCTGGCCATAGTTGGAAGGCAGGGCCTGGCACAAGGAAAGGTGGGGATCAGCCAGAAAGCACCAGGGGCCAGAACACACCAGAAGGGGCTGCAGTGACTGCTTCTCCCTCTGGCACCAGCAGTTCTGCTACCAGGCACAGTCAAAGCTGAGCAGGGAAATCATCTGATTCTAGCTTGTCCTCCAGCCCCATCACATCTGGAGGTTTGCTGGACCTTGCCTGTCCCACAGAGACTCCTGTGGAGGGAGGTAAGTCCCTGGAAAGTAAACTTAAGCATCTGTGAAATGTTGTACTTATTACCTAGCTCATTAATCTTTGCTGAAGTAAAAAAGTCCTTCTGATGTTTTATTCATGATGGTTTGCTCCTTGACTCCAAGTCCCTTTGGCAAGAAGAGCCAAGGGCAGCCAGCAGCCCTGTGCTCGTGGGAGCTCTCAGCCCTCACCCTGCTGCCCTGCTGTGGCCTGGCTGTGCCATTCCATTGTTTGTAGGTAAAATAATTCTCCAGGTGAACACAGCAGCCCCAGAGCTGAGCTCCAAGGGGACACTGAGCTGCCCACATGGGATGAAAAGGGAACAAACTCACCTCAGCAGTGCAAAGCATGGCAAAAAGGTCATCAATGCACCCACCAAGCCAAGCAGCACACAACACTGGGGAGCTGCACCACAAACGTGCACTAAGACCTGCCAGCACCTCTGGGGGATCCAGACAAAGGCAGGACAGCAGAGACCTTCACAGGCATCACAGAATCACAGAATGCCAGAGGCTGGAAGGGACCTCCAAAGCTCATCCAGTCCAACTCCCCTGCAGAGCAGGATCACCTAGACCAGATCACACAGGAATGCATCCAGGCAGGTTTTGAGTATCTCCAGAGAGGGAGACTCCACAACCCCCCTGGGCAGCCTGTTCCAGGGCTCTGTCACCCTCACAGGGAAAAAAATCCTCCTCATATTCCCAACTTCCTATGCCTCAGCTTCCACCCATTGCCCCTTGTCCTGTCGCTGGGCACCACCCAGCAGAGCCTGGCTCCAGCCTCCTGGCACTCACCTGTACATGTTGATAAACATTGATGGGGTCATCCATGGAGTGAACCTCTCCTGCCAAACACTTGGTGGCTTTCAGAGCTCCCGTGGGTTTTGCCCACCTGCCTGCCCTCCCCAGCCTCATAGAGACCTGCAGGGGCATGCTTGCAGCCCTCCCTGCTGCAAGGCAATCCCCAGCACAAGCCTGTGGCACAAACATGCACCAAGACCTGCTAGCACCTCTGGGGGATCCAGACAAAGGCAGGACAGCAGAGGCATCATAGAATGTCAGGGGCCGGAAGGGACCTCCAAAGCTCATCCAGTCCAAGCCCCCTGCCAGAGCAGGACCACCTAGAGCAGATCACACAGGAATGCCCTCCCTGCTGCTGGGCAATCCCCAGCACAAGCCCACAGCTGCTGCTGGGGCACTCCTCACCGCCTGTTTTACAAGCAGGAGTGACACAGGCGGCTGAGGCCAGGCTGATGTTTGACGTGGGGTTTGCTCCTGCACACCGTGTTAAGTGCTCCTTGCTGGCTGATATGATTCCCATCAATAAAATATCACACAGATGCCCTCCTGCACCTCTGCATCCCACCAAGGGACTGAAGAAACCTGAACAAGAGCTCCTGAGCATTAACAAGGTCATCAGGAAAAACCAGGCTCAGTCAGTGATGGGCTGCAGATCAGCACCCATGGTACATGCCAGAGAAGCAGGCACCAGCCTCAAATCTGTTTAAAAGGCATTAAAGAGAATCACACAGACTATAAAGCATTTCACACTGTGGGGAAGGGAAAAAAGAAAGAAAGAAAGAAAAGAGTTTCCCATCAATATTTTAAGCTCCCCTAACATTGCCTCAATTCTGAAAAAGCAAACATTAAATTATTCACCACTCTGCCTGATTTTATAAACTCCTTTCTGCTGAATGTGGGTTTGCTCCTCTTAATTAACCAGTGCCTCAGCAGAAAAGGCATCAAATGGGGTCTGGGCAGCTGTCCTGGCACGGAACAACCCAGAGGGGGACCTTGGAGATAGACAACAAAACACTTGCAGATGGACTTGAACCCAAAGTGCTTGCAGGAAGAGACACTTTGGTGCCCAGCCCCAGCTCCTGCACCCAGCTGTCCCCAGGAACACTCCCCACAGCTCTTTGGAGGTTTTGGGGCAGCTGAGCAGACACACAGCAAACCAGAGCAGACCATGACCATCATGCTGTCCTCTGCTCCTGGTATGAGGTGAGCAGCAGTTGGGCAGACAGAACTTGCCATCATCCCTGAACACCTCTGCCCTGTATCATGGCACAGCTCATAGTGCAGGGCTGGCCTCTCCCCCTCCATCAGCAACTATCAACATCCCAACACAGAAAACACACTGGGCACTATCCTAGGCTACTGCTGCCCCAGAGTCCTTCCTTCCAAACCAGAGAATCAGCCTCATCAGCCCCCACACAGCTCTTCCAGGGCTGGTTCGTGATGCATGGACAGCAGAGACCCCTGAGTGCAGACCCTCACCCCAGTATCAGTTCATCCCTGCTGGCTGGGGCTGGGCTGGTGTGTTTGCAGCAGAAAAGTCCACTTCAGAGGACCTGCCTCAGCACAAGCCACCTCTCCAGGGTCTCTCAAAGCAGAGAGCATTCGGCACTGGCTGCATTATTAATCTGCAGCAGATTTAAAAGCCCTCTAAGAGAGGAGCCGATCCCTGCCGGGAATATAAATGACATCGTCCTGGAGTGAACATTTACATAGCTAATGCAGCCCTGCTCCTGCAGGTAAACAGCTCCCTTCTCTCCTCAAACACTTTTATTTAGTCCCATGCTGGGGCCAGATTAGAAAAAAACACAGTATTAATTTTGCCTCCTGCAGGCTAAATAGCATCTCCTCTTTTCCCCTGCAAACACAATGAGCGACTGCTAATTCCCTCTGGTGGCTGCTGAAGGGGAAGGGCAGTGCCAAAGCTGCACTCAGAGTTATATTTAGAGGAGCAGGGATCTGACAGCTAAATAGGGTCGTGTTTCTTTGTTTAATTTTTCCTCTGAATCTGTGTATCTGCAGCCAGAGCTTCCCTGATGCCACAGACGACGTCGCCGAGCCCATTGCGTGGCAGCCACCGAGGAAGTCATGGCTGCAGACAGCAGTCCTGGGCTCCCTTGCTTCTCATCTCCAGCCCCATCCAGCACTTCTGTGGTGGGCTTTAAGGATGAGGGGCTCCACCTCCAGCCCCATCCAGTAGTTCTGTGGTGGGCTTTAAGGATGAGGGGCTCCATCTCCAGCCCCATCCAGCACTTCTGTGGTGGGCTTTAAGGATGAGGGGCTCCATCTCCAGCCCCATCCAGTACTTCTGTGGTGGGCTTTAAGGATGAGGGGCTCCATCTCCAGCCCCATCCAGTACTTCTGTGGTGGGCTTTAAGGATGAGGGGCTCCAAGCTGGGCTCCCTTGCTCCTCATCTCCAGCCCCATCCAGCACTTCTGTGGTGGGCTGTAAGGATGAGGGGCTCCAGGGCTCAGGACTTGCTAGAGATGGCACAGTCTGCAAGCTGTTCATGCCAGCCAAGGCTCTGCACCACATCCTGCTTGGACTCTTGTTTCAGAGGGGTGTTACAAGCAAACTGGACAGGGAAGCAGCCCCCCAGGAGAAGACCTTCTCTCCCTCTTTGCCAATCAGCATAGGTTAATCTCCACTGTCACTTCTTGCCCACAGTGCCAAAGCCAGAGGACCTGGACACCCATGGATGGAGCAGCTCCAACCTGGCACTGCCCAAGCAGCAGACCTTCTCATCAGCAAAAAAATGAAGTGTCTCAAGACCATTCCTGTGCCTCTGCTGCTTAGCTACTTCTGAGCCACCATCTGCACCTGGAGACTTCAGATCTGAACATGAGACATAGATTTGGAGCAGATTACAAGATTAATTATGCCATATTCTGTGTGTGCATTCCAGCTACTTCAGGAGTATGTGGTGTGGAGTAAGGGGCTGAAATTCCCACCCACCCAGAGGAAAAGCTGCATACACCATGAACACCAGAGCATGGTTTGGTATCACAGACTTATTGCTTCACTCCCTGCAGAGAATGAGCCATTTGCTGCCTTCTTGTACCCACCTCAGACCTGAAAATCTGAATGAGGATATAGGTCCTGAGCGCTGGTCCCTAGGTCCAGCATCAGGCAGGAGCCTCTGGAGGAACAGCTCTTCATTAAACCTCATCACTCCTCCTGAGCTTGTGCTCTGGCTCAGGAATAAGCCTGAGCTCAGGGGACAGATGATCTTCTCAGAGCTAAATCCATCCTTGAACAGCAAAGACCCTAATGAGGAATGACAGATCCCCTGAAGAGCAGCAATCTGCAAGACAGTATCCACCCAACGGATCCACAGGAACTGTGGTGTGAGAGGAGAGAAAGCACCAACACAGGCAACAAGGTTTGATCAAGTGGTGGGAAAATTATTTATAACAAGATCAAAGTTTAATCTCTTCAGATGAAATTGTTGGCCAATTCCTGCCAAGAGGTAGGTGAGGATCATCTGTCTCCATTAACCGTGGCTTGGCAGAGGCTTTTCATGCAAATTAATAAATGTAACCACAGAGGAGCAGACAAGGACACAACAAGCCAGGGATCATCTTCTTTGGGCACAGCTAACAACTGAGGAGGGACCACACTCACCAAGGCAGGGCTCTGTCTGTGTGCTCGGGCTGGGCACTCACCTGCCCCACATCGGTGAACAGAAACACCAAAGGCACAGTGGAAGGGAGCATGCACAGTAGGGACAGCTTGGCCGAGGGCTCCAGCACAGCAGCTACTTGTCTCTCCATAGCACCAACCAGAACCCCCTTGGCAGTACTGGGTTTCCATCCCCACTCCTGCCCCTTCTGCCCGTCACTGCTGAGCACCACTGAGAGCAAACTGAGAGGAGCCAGGACACTGACATGGCATTGGGCATACAGAGAGGCTGAAGACAGTGCCCATACTGCCTCCAGACCTCATATTCTCCTGGCAGCGAAGCCACAGACGTGGCCTCTGAGCAGACCCATATAGCCAGAGGTGCCACCCAAGTGTAAGAGAGCGGGGGCAGCTGTCATCTTGGTGCCACGGGACAAGGCACCAAGCATCTCCAGTGGCATCATACCTGAGAGGCCAGTGGAGACGTTGACCTCGGCGTACTGCTGTCCTGCCAGCGGGCTCAGGGCCGAGACGCCGTTGACAGCTGCCACACGGATGGTGTAGTTGGCATGAGGCAGCAGGTTCACCAGGGTGACAGTCCGGTCCACGAGCCCTGTCTGCTGTGGCACAAAGCCCACGCTGCTGCCACACTGTTCGCAGCGGCCCCGCAGCGCCGCCGGGCAGCGCCCGCACCACAGGCTGTAGGTCAGGTCGCTCCGGCCGCCCGCGTCGGCAGGGGCACTCCACTCCAGGACCAGCGACGACTGCCGCAGGCTGTAGACCAGGTTCCTCGGAGCAGAGGGCGGACCTGGAAGCAGAAGAGTGTCTGGGCACAGGCACTTGGACAGCCGGGCACTGCCAGAGGTGAGGGCAAACCTACAGCTCCTCTGGAAGTAGCACGGGTGATGGAGCAAGCGAGCGTGGTCCTTGGCAGCCGCAGCATGTGGCAGCATAAGGGCATATGGATGCATGGATGCGTGTGGCACGGTGGGGACACTGGACAGAGAAATGCCCGATCAGACCTGGCATCTCCTGGGCTGGGCTGGGCTACCAGAGGCCAGGAGCCAATCGCTGGTGGGATGCTGCCCAGCCCCGCTCACGCTGGGACAGAGCAGGAGCTTCCCATCACCGTGCAGACGGCAGCACAGCATCCATCACTGGAGTAACCAGAGTCCAATCCAATTAACTAGAGACCATTTAATTAAAATCTAAGCACTGTATTGACTCAGTGACTGTGCCTTGGGTTTACCAAGCCCAAGCACATGATAAGCTCCATGGCATAGGGACAGCCCCTCCGTCCCCTTCCCACCACATCAAGTCACTCCGACAGACCTCCCAGGACACACATGGCCAGGCACAGCCCCTGTGGGCTGGCACACCCAGCTGGCAGGGGACAGCCTTGGGCAGCCAGTGGGCACCTGCTCGTCTTGGCACTGCTGGACAGACAGTGTCTGGACCTCCCCTTTGCCTGACAAAGAGCTGCCACTGCAGCCAGACATACGTGTGCAGGAGGCAGATGGTGGGTCTGAGGGAGACCTGGAGTAGTTCTTCTGACACAGACAGAACGTGGAGGCTTCCTCATGAGTGAAGCTGTGCTCAGGGCAAGGAGAGCAGAGAGGGAGCCGGAGGGAAAGCTTGTAAAATCCAGGAAGGCAAGCTGGAAAGACAGGGAGTGAGAGTTATGGGAAGCAGATCACGAGGTGAATGTGGGACACGTTTGATGACTGCATTTCCCCCTTTCCTGGGACATCCTTTGCCTGCCACTGGCCAGCAGATACCACCCTCCAAGCTACTTTCCCTGAGCACCTGCATGATCCTGGCACCAAGAGTGGTGTGCCTTTGGTTTCACCCAGAAGGGACATTTGGATGCTGTAGCTCTGCACTGACTTCCAGGCTGGAGGACTCTTTCGAGGGGCTGAAGAAATGGTCAGACATCAGTCGGGGCAACACGTGAAGGGAGCTGAAGGTTCTGGAGGGGCATGGATGATGAGGTGGCTGCAGAAAGATGCAGGATATGGAAAACACATGGCTTAGTGTTTAGAATTAGATGAGCAGAGCAGAAATTACATGGGAACCATAGCAAGACTCAACAACAACCCCTAAAGGAGAGGAATATTGAAAATGGGGAAGCTGAAGACCTCATCAGTCACCAGAGCTTCACATACAACCCTGAGTCACAAGGCCATGCTCCTGGCAGCTACAGCTCTGTCACTGCAGAGTGTAGAGCAGTGGCTGCAGGCAGGGAGGTGTGTGCTGGAGTTAAACAACAGGAAGATAAATTTGCTTTCACAGCCCCTCGGCAGGCTCCCCTTATCCTTTGGAAGTGCCTTTGATACTCAGACAAACAAGGAATTCTCACGCTGGCCAAGGGCTTGTTTGATCTCTGCCAGCAGCAGCATGCAGCCTGCAAGCAGCACTCCTGGCAGGACACCCAGCTAGTTCTGCATGAAAGCCCAAACACTTCACAAAAACAACACAAACGACTGAAAAACTCCTCAAAGCAGCTGGCAGCAGCTTCAGTTTGACCCCAAAGCATCTGAAAAAGGAAACAGCCTGCACAGAAATGTGTGCCTGCCCTTCATGGGTGTCCCCAGCAATAGGGGATGGGGCAGGCACAAGCATCCCCATGGGATGCAACCCCTCTGAGCCTCAGGCCTTGGTAGGGCTTTGTCTCAGTGGGATTTCAAGCCATAGAGAAGCCCTCATGCTTTGCTTGGCTTCTTCGTCTTCTTGATGTGGTGCTGCTGTCACTGTCCCTTCAGCAGCTCCCAGTATGTTTAAGCTTAATCACTTGTAAAGTTCCCAGATGAGCAGCTCCACTACAGCAGGTCCCTCTCTTATCATTTTTAAGGAGCTGGCTGCTGAGCCTGTTCCTTTCAAAGCAGATTCCAATGTGCTCTGGGTCATTAATTTTTAGCGTGATATAAACCTGGCAGCTACAGCTGTGATCTGAGGACACAGCACCAGGCACAGCGCAGGCGGAGAGGATCCTTCCCTGGGAGGCTAAAAATGGGTGAACATTTAAGGGGAGGTTATTTCACCTGCCACAAAGCCTTTAGATATTCAGTGCCCTGCAGTCACACATGGGGACATGAGGAGGGATGGCTGAGGTTTGTATTCCCTGTGGTCCTTTGTCCCAGGGGCCACTGGCACACAGCAGCTTGGCAGGGATGCCAGCAGCAGCACGCATCAGAGAACTCTGCTTTTCTTACATAACAGACAGAGCCTCTCCAGAGCTGCCCATGAGCCTTGCTCCTTGCCAGACAACGTCGTGTGCTGTTGTGTCACCCAACACAAGCACAGCTCACAGGAAGCAACAGATTTGGCCTCCCTCAAGTCACAGCCGAGCAATGAAAAGCGACTTCCCTCTGTCTGGATAGAAAGAACAACTTCCTAGCTGATGAGGACTCAACATTTCTACAGCAAAGCTGAAAGGTTAAATTGTTAAAATGGAGAATAAACCCCTCAAAAGTGATGAAAAATGAAGGACCCAAACATCAGAAGGCCACCGCTGGGCTCCCCTTGGCTGCAGCTCCTGCTGAACAGGGCAAGACAGAACACTCCAGTACATGCTGCAGGCACCAGGGCATGAAAGGCAGCTCCATCAGTGGGCTCTGCCTCTGAGCTGGTGACAGAGTAGGACACAGGGACCCCGTGGCGGTCCCTGGAGACACGTGGGTGCCTGCCCTGCCTGCCGTGTCAGCACCAGCTGAGGTGATCTATTGTACCAGGAGCCCTCGTTGCTGTCACTGTGGGCATGGGGAGCCCAGGCACCTTCACAGCTGCTGGAGGGCTGCAACATCCCCTTCCAAGAGGGGCTGGAGAAGGGATTTCTAGGAAAAGGCCTGTTTCTGGGAAGAAGAATCAATGTTTGCTCTCTGATCTTGCAAACTCTCTGCAGCAGCTGCTGTCAGTATGGGACTGGAGAGGCTGTGGTTTGGGATTCACCTCTGCTTGGTCTGTGCAACAGCAGAAGTGAACCTTCCAATGCGTGGCCTTGGCAAACACAGCAGAGGTGAGATTGGCACAGCAAGCCACCACGCACAGCAAATGTCATTCCCTGCCTAGGGTGCTAGATAAAAGAGGGGAAAACAGCAAATGTTGAAATCACTCCCAGCACTTTCAGCTTCCCCTTTTTGTTTGAGAAACCAAACCAGAGCTCAGGTTACATTCAAACAATGGAGTCACAGTTTGCCACCTCCAGAGAGCAGAATTCTGAGAGTACATCTCACCACAAAGGGACTGCACCAAAGAAACCCAGCATGAGCATTGAGCACTTGGAGGTCTCTGCTGAGCAAGGCACTGCCTGAGCCCAGCACATGCTGTGCCCATCCTGGAGTGGCCAGGTATAGCCACTCCCTATACAGTGGGGCCAGGGTTTGAACTTCCCCAAACACTTGGATGTTTCCTCCTGGCTCTGTTCATCAGCTTTGGTGCTGCCCATTGACTGCAGCCACTGCAGCCTCAGCTCAATCCTGTCCCTGCCCACAGGAGAAGCCAATCTGGCCATAGCATCAAAGCTGGCACAAGATCCCTGCCCACAGCCTGTCAGACAGAACACAAAATCGATCTTGTTTACAAACCTGATGGGACCTGAGCACTAAACCCAGAGCTCACTGCCGCTGCTCCTCGGGTTCAGAGAGGAGCCTGCCAGTCACACAGAGCTGATGTCACGTTTGAATTAGAGGAGGCTGTTCCTCCGTGTTTGCCCATAGCTGGAAATGAGCTTACAGAAGGTAGCTCAGTTCACCACTGCACCAACACCTCCACTTTCTCAGGAACAGGCACCAAGATGCCACGGGAGCGCATCCCACCGGCAGCCCAGAGGCGGCCATGGGATTACTTGTTCATTTTGTTCCTGGGTTGACTGAATGCTACACTCAAGAAGAACAAAAGCACCTCAGCACATGTGATGCAGCCTGTGTGCACCCCCTTTTCTAGTCTCAGAAAAACTCCCACCTGCCTCCACCTCATCCCACAAGTGCTTTTCTCAGTCCCCAGCCGGCTGAGGTGTCTCTGTCATTTTACAGCGCTCATCTTTGCAGTGGGTCTGCGACAGCTCTCAAGAGATCAGGATCCATTTACAGGATGAAATTCTCTTTTCTGTACACTACTTCCTCTCCAATTCCTTGTCCTCTGGCACTACTGCAACTTAAATATTAAACAATACAATTCAACAATACCTTCTCCCAGAGCCAAAGAGAAGCAGTTAGATGGATCAGACATCAGTCGCCGCTCTCCAGCTCCATCATTGCTGCCCACACAAGCTACTCCCTGTTCCTCAGCCATGCCTTACTCATTTCACTGTCAGGGAGCACACATTCCCTCCTTGATACAATGCTGCCTGCACACAGGATCAAACCAGGAGCAGAATAAGCAACACTGATCCATGCTGCAGCTTGGCAGAGCACCCAGCATGATGCGCCCACGGGAAGGGCTTCACCTACCCACTCATCTGCTGCAGCTTCTCGGACGAGAGTGGATGGCTCCATGGAGAGGAGAAGGCAATGTCCTCTCGTGTTCAGTCTGTGCCACAGAGTGAGCAGGGGCTGTTGAGGATGCAGAGCTAAAAAAATGCATGTGACCTACCCAGCTGGCATGGGACAGCTTTGGTTTTCTCTCCCCAGCACTTCCAATATTCCCATCACACAGCACCATGGAGCCTGTCAGTGGCTCCTGGGCATAACCTTTCTCTCCAGACAGTCACAGCTTCACAGATGCTGAAGCTTTTCCTTCACCAGCAGTAATCTCAGTATTTTCTAAGCCACAGTTAGCTGCACGTTCAAATTTTGGTTTGAAAAATGGCAGAAGAGATTCTGATGAACTGGAAACAGCATTCAGCAGAGAAACCTGTGATGGACACAAATTCGGATTCCACAGAGGAAGCTGAAGCAGAGGCACTCCAGTTCCACCCTGGCTGCACAACTCAGACACTCAGATGGGTCCAATGTGACTTTCTCACTGCTGTAACCAGCATCAATCCTGCTGCCAGCCAGGACAGCCGCACTCTCTGTCCTTCCCATGCCTGGGCCAGCACCCAGATGCTCCACACAACACAGAGGCAGCGACTGCAGAATGGTTTGTAAATCATGGGGTGGTTTTCCACTGTCAAATGCGAGCAGGAGCAAGAAGCATCCACCGGCACTGCCCCAGACACCCTGCAGGGCCCAGTGAAACCAAAACTCCATTTCCTGAGTCTTTTCTAATTGAAAAGTGTTCAGCGTTTCACAGAAAGGAAGGGGCTGAGACCTAAGTAAACACTGCAGCTTAGCATAAAATATTAAGAGAATGAGCACAGATGGAAGATTAAATGCTAGGATGAAATTCCCTCACATCATGGATTTGGGAATAAAGCCACTTAACCCAGACAGCTTCATGTTAATGTTAATATAAAAACCAGGCAAAAGCCATCAAATCACCTCCTGCCTGCCTGCATAGCTGGGAAAACCATGGATGCCTGCACACCTTCCCTTCTCCACTTCTCCAGTCGTGCTGTGGTACAGCACAGACAGGGGAGGACTTGCCTGAAGGTCCCACTTGGGGTGCAGTTCAGAAGGACCCTTTTAAAACCCATTTTGGGATGCTGCTCTAGGTCTGTGCTTCTCAGACCACCAGCACCAAACCAGTGAGGCACACTGGCACAGCCTCCTCTTGCCTTCCCCTCCCGGGCCTGGATGTGAACGTGGACTACCACATCTCTTGCATCTCGACCCACACCATGCAATAGTGATGATACCTCCTAAAAAGGTGTTAGAATCACAGAATTAACCAGGTTGGAAAAGACCTTTAAGATCATCGAGTCCAATCTATCACCTAACCCTTCTAATTAACTAAACCATGACACTAAGTGCCTCATGCAGCCTCCTCTTGAACACCTCCAGGGATGGTGACTCCACCACCTTCCCGGGCAGCCCATTCCAATGCAAATCACTCTTTGTGTGAAGAACTTCTTCCTAACATCCAGCCTAAACCTGCCCTGGCCCAGTTTGAGGCTGTGTCCTCTTGTTCTGTCCTTGGGTGCCTGGGAGAAGAGATCAACCCCACCTGGCTACAACCTCCTTTCAGGTAGTTGTAGACAGCAATGAGGTCTCTGAGCCTTTTCTTCTCCAGGTTGAACACCCCCAGCTCCTTCAGCCTCTCCTCACAGGGCTGTGCTCCAGCCCCCTCACCAGCCTTGCTGCCCTTCTCTGGACACGTTCAAGCACCTCAACATCTTTCTTAAATTGAGGGGCCCAGAACTGGACACAGCACCCAAGGAGCTGAATGAATAATGACTCTGTAGGTACTAAGGCAGTTTCTGTTGGAATGCCCACGCTGAGGCACAGCATCCAACCCACGGCAGCAAAGTAGTGGGATGAAGGATCTGGCTGTGACAGCACTGCAGGGCACAGGGGGTGAGAAAGGATGGAGTGGATGAATCATAGACTCTTATAATCATCCAGGTTGGAAGAGAGCTCCAAGCTCATCCAGTCCAACCTAGCACCCAGCCCTAGACAATCAACTAGACCATGGCACTGAGTGCCCCAGCCAGGCTTTGCTTCAACACCTCCAGGGATGGTGACTCCACCACCTCCCTGGGCAGCCCATTCCAATGCCAATCACTCTCTCTGCCAACAACTTCCTCCTAGCATCCAGCCTAGACCTCCCCTGGCACAACTTGAGACTGTGTCCCCTTGTTCTGTTGCTGGTTGCCTGGGAGAAGAGACCAACCCCCAGGGGACACAGGCAGGACAAAGCCCTCACTGCCTGTAGAAGGCATTCACCAAGCTCCAGCGACACCCTAGCAGCCACACTGACCCCTCCCTGCTGCCGGGCATCATTTGCTTTATGTCAGAGTCGGGTGCTTTGTTTACACCCTCCTCAGCATTTATCTTTAATGCTTTTGATGGATTCTGCCTCCTTTTTTTTTTCTCCTCTCCCCAAACTGTCTCGGGTCAGTTTGTTGACCCACAAACCTTGCAGATAGCGCTGAAGAGAGAGAAAACCCAGGAAGGACACTGCCTGCGTTAGCACTATTGAACCTCTGCGTTGCTGCTGAGCTCCTGCAGATAGCGGAAGAGCCGCGTGCGTGCCAGCAGGAATCAATAACGCCTGCAGTTTCCCTCCAAACGCCTATACAGTCATTTATAATTAACACTACAACTCGGTTGTCTTCCAAAATCAATCCCTTTCCATTTTTTGTCACGAAATTGTATTTGACAAAGTTCATCTGCTTTTAACGTGTGTTAATTTTCTCTGCTGGAGGAGGCATTCGTTAGAAAAGAAACGCTCTTTAGGAAAGACAGCCAAGCCAAAGGAAGCAATCAGCCAGTGCCAAGGGGGTGCTACACTGACAACCACCACAGCACACACACACACACCCCGGGTCAAGACACCTCAGCAGATCCACAGTGCCTCCGTGCAAAAGACAGACTTGGAGCACTCAGCTCTTGGGCTGGCATCCACGCACCTCGCATGAGTCAGACTTGAGAAGGATGACTGTCCAGTGCCCCTGAGCCCCTCACCATCACAGGGCAGGGCTCTGTGCAGGCTGCACACAGGGCTTCCCCCAGAGCACAAAAAGCAGATATGGCTACTCCTTAATTAAGGTGTTAGCCGGATTAGCGGAGCTCGAGACAAACCAAAGCTCTGCACTAGCCCCTTCGAGCACTCAGGGGAAGAAATCCTCTGCTCCTCATGCCATGGGCTGCCATCAAGGGCACACACCTCATGCTGCATAGACACCCTTCTTTTGTGTCTCTGCGAGCCCACTGCTATCATCTGTCATGCAGAATGTGAAGTTGCTCTCAATGTGTCTCTCATCAGAGCTGTTGCTGCTGCTGACCTCTCCCCAGGCCAGGCTGGCACACCCAGCCTCCATCTATCCTAATTCCACTATCAAGCCAAGCAAGTCACTGTTGATTACGTTCCAGCAGAGAAGAGAAGAAGTGCCCCATGCCACCATGGCAGGAGAGATGGAGCAGCAGCCCCAAGAAGGACCAGAAGGACCATGGTGGGAGTGGACACCCTGGAAGGAGGCTGCAGGCGAGCGCCCACAGATGAGAACGAGCTGCCCAAAAGCAGCCAGGGACACCTTGTGCAGAACACAGCGACAGGATGAGGTTTTCATGGTGTTATTGAGCTGGTGAAAGAGCCTTGTCAACAAATGTCCTCTAGTAATAGAGAGGCTCCTGTCCCCCCGCCACGCTGGGTTTGCAATCTGGCCCTGTCTCATTGCAGACCTGTAATCAATACCCTGCAGCAGCAGCGGTGCCGCCACCGAGCCCTGCTGCGAGCAGGGAACGGAGCCGTGTCCAATCTCTGCGCCGTGCACAAGGGACCAAGCATAAGGCAGTGATCGATGCGGGTAGGGGATCAGACCTCCAGCTCCACTCACCTGGCACCCCACTTGCCAGGATGGGCATCTCGAGCTGCACCACCCGAGGGCATTCAAAAGCAGCCTGCCCTACACCAACTTTGCTTTTCAGCAGCTGGTTTTCAGCAATGGCTGCTTTTCATGGCCTGCAGACCAGCACGTCCCCAACACCTCTCAACCCTTCAGGACAATGCTACTCTGTAATTTTGGCACTTGTTAAATAATTTGAAGAGCACTGAAATGAAAACCCATGTCCAGGGGCTGGATCTTCGTGCATCTCCAACGCCGAGCTCTCAACAGCTGAAATTAAATTCAGTGATTTAGTCCAAAAGAAAATTAAATACTCAGGAATATTTATCGAGGCAGCCACAGAACATCTCAGCAAATGCCTCTGCCTGCACTCAGCACAGGGCAGCACCAGCAGAACCTCACTGCTACCTGCAGAGGAACACTCCTCAAGGACAGGCTGAAGCCAGCGCATCCACCGAGCCAACTGCAATTTACTGTTGTCTCCTTCAGCTCCCTAATGGATCTGCCCAATGATTCCCTGTGAAGGACTGGCTGACCTGCACCTCAGCACAGCCTGCTCCTGCAGTGGGCTTTCATCTCAACACAGAGCCTTCAGCCCTGGGCAGGACATGTCTGCCCTGCAGGATACACAGTGACCGGCGTGTCCAGCCAGCAGCCAGGTATCTGCAACCTTAAGCCTGACAAAAAATCTGCAAATGAACTGAGATCCTTGTAATTTTCTGAGCAGTTTGCTCTAAAATTAAGTGTCCCAGAGTAATTTGTGTCTGGCTCTGCCACAATTTCCATAGCCATAATTATTTCAGACACGCTGTGGAACAGCAATGTGCTATGCAATCCCGAATAATAAATATCTGCAAGCTTGATCATTACTCCAAAGAGAGACTGAGGAGAAAGCCTGCTTCACAGCATGACTGATGGAAAGCAGCACCTACCATAAGGCATTACAGCTGCCTCAGAGGCGATGGCTGAGGCTGGGTGGAGGAAAATACTCCACATTCATTCAGTACAAAGCTCTCCACGCCTTGAAAGAATCACTTTGCCTGGGCTACAAAGGTGCTCCAGCCGTGTTCTGCTAGAACACCAGACCCGGGAGGAGAAAGCCAAACCATAATTCAGAAATGAAACCACCAGAGTATAAATCTCCACAGCCATCACTCCTGTGCAACAGGCACAGATTTAGTCCCACAGCCCCCACTGGATGCATGCCCCCATTGCCCACCCTGCATCCCCACACAGCACAGTTCCAGCACCCACAGCCCCAACAAGTGCATCAGCCACAGCGTCTGTCTGCGGGATGCCGGTGGCTGCATCAGTGATGAAAGCAAAACCTGATGCTCTGTGCAACTTAAGAGACTCCCAGGAGAAAAAAAATCAACTTATTATGCATAATACTCGAGCATCAGTCAGAAGATAAAATAAACTTCAGAAGCACATGCAGGTTTGCAAGCTAATGTATAAAAGATGAAACAAATCAAAAGCCTCAAGTGCTCTACGTTTGGATCCGTCTTTATCTAAGGGGAAAAGTAGACTTTAGGTTTCAGGAGATCCCTTTGCACTCAGTGACAAAATACTGTAATTGAGTACTCTAAATTGCTTCAAGTTGCAACTTCATTTCCCGCCTAAGGATGCTGATGTGATGGGACACACATAACACACAAGAAACACACTCACCGGTAGCACTTCTCACTCCTGCCCCAGACTTCTCAGCAAAAGCAAGCCCTGGCCATGCAGAGCCCAAGTGCAGCCAGCCAGACAAAGGCACTCAGCCCGGCAAAGGCACTCAGTGTGGCAGCCTTGATGGACAAGCACAGAGTGGTCCAACACCAGAGCAATCTCCTTTCCCAAACTCAGCTTTGTGATGCTCTGCAGGCAAGCACTAAATGGGAGGTAGATCAGGACACAAATGGAAAGATTGGGGTTTTTAAAAGCAAGCACTTTTTCTATTGCAGCACTTCCCTTGGAAAATAAAACCCAAGGATTTTATCCAGAACCTCTTCTTTAAAGAAACTTCCCTTTAGATTTGCTCAGACATCGACCAAGTTCATGTCCAAGTAAGGGCTGGCAGCAGTGAGAAGCCAGCTCGATTTCACAGGATTTACAGCTGTGGTTTTGTTCACAGACCTCTGCTCACAACAGGCAGGATGAGCTCCTCAAAGGCTTTGCTTATCTGCTTGTTCCCCTGCTATTGAAGAAGTTAAGCGCAGAGAAGATAAAATCGACTTTACCGAAGTGTCTGTACAAGGCACAATCTGCCCTGCCATTGGGACAAGAAGGCAGAAGCTTAAGTTACTGCAAGGACAATCTGTGCTGGACACGAGGAGAGTGCGGGGCTAGGACAGCCACCTGAACAAGCTCTAGAGGCACTACTGGAGGACCCTCCAGAGCCCCAACCCCGGCAGGCAGAGCGAGAGGAGCAGCAGCCACTGCCTTGGCACAGGCGCAGCGCTGGGAGGAGTCACCAGAGGGCTGAAAATGGGTTAGGAAAACAGCAACAAGGAAAGGTCAGATCAGAATCCAGGCTCTGCTGTCACAAATCTTGTCTCCTCATTAACAGCAACAATTATAAGCTGCCATAAAGTGCAATTATACTACACGTGGCGTTAGACTCATCAGGCAATTAGAGCCATTAATAACGTGGCCCAGCCCGAGCAGAGCAGGCTGCCAGCCCTGTGTCCTTCACTTCTCAGCAGACCCCTGCCGAATCCCCCAGCCGATCAAACAGCCGTTTCTTGCTGCTGCTGCGGAGCACCGAGCGGCACCGCTTGTCTCGCCAGCAGCAACCCTTAGCAAACGTTGCTCTCATTAGTCTCAGCTTCTGCCTTCCATCCTACCTTTGCTTTTCGAGGCCAGCAGCTGTGCCAGCTCGCCTAGCAAAGCCCCCAAGGTCCTTCACGCAGAAGTCACTGGGCATGAGCTCAGCACAGACCAGGACAGTCCTCTTCTGCCAGGCACAGATGTGTAGGCTGGCACCAACAGCCTCGCATGCCAGAGCTTCCTCCAGGGCAAGCCTGACCCTTCCCGGGAAAAGCTACAAAGGCAGACTTGCCTCCAGCCCTCAGAAATCAGAGCTGCTGACAGGTCACCCATGAAAGAGCATTCAGGAGCACCCAACACAGTGGGATGGAGAATGTTAGCAGCTGAGACTAAGAACTCCTGCTGGTTTATCACAAATGTACAGGAAAGAAGTGGAAAAAGGGAAAATCCTAAAACAGCAACACCTTTCCCCTCTCTCCTTATTTCACTTTAGGAGAATCTAGAACGACTCTAAGGGCTACAACTTTCTCCAGCTTTCTTCCCAAGTGAGACAGGGTAAGACTCTCAGCCAGCTGCTGAAAAATCCATTCAGCAGCACAGGAAAGAGGGGAACTTCTTTTATTCCCTTTGTCAACCAGTCACCACGGACACTAGCAGCTGCTCCTCATGCCCATGGGCTGCTATGAACAGCAAGTCACTGACATGACTCTTGCATGGGGTTTTCCTTTCCTGGAAAGCAGCAACGCCTGCTGCCTACTGCAATATGTGTTCAGCTGGACCATGAAGCAGAAGCAACACTGGCCAGGGACCAGTCCGACTGCCTGTGACCCAGTCAGGTCCTGCCTCGCTGCCCAGCCCCGGTGGAGCTGTCAAACCTACTACCCACACCCAACTCACCTTAAAACATCCTTTAAAACCCCTGACAAAGCACTGGAAGCTGTTTCCTCCCTAAAATTGGCTTCAGTCACGTCATCCCTGCGTCGGCAAGGGGCAGAGCCCAGTAATCAGACCATCATCGGCGGAAGGCACAGGGTGCCAGCCTGCCCTGCACGGTGCCAGCCTGCCCTGCACGGTGAGGCCAGTGAAGGAGAGCAGAGCACGGGGCATTTCCCCAGCACAGAGCCAGCTCCTGACGCAGCTGTCAGGAGTGGAAGGAAATAAATGGAGAAGGAAACTTTGCTGCAGCACAAATTTAGGCTTCTGTCAAAGCAGAGGGGCTGACAGCTATTTCTGGAACCTGGTCTCCATCATATTAATTCAACGTCTGGTTGAAGTTGTCTCATTTGCAGCAAATCTGGCTGGTAAATATTAACCTTGGGCTTTGTTGAAATTCTCCTTGCAGACATTACAAGGGATTGGATGGGCAAGATGAAGCAGAAAGAGATAACTTTACAGCAAATGTCAGGCAGCTCCCCCACATCCCGGTTTCATTTACACAGAAGCTATTGCAATGCACCACAAGGTAAATGGCAGGAAGGGGCTAGAGCTCAGGCCTGGGAAAATCATGGGTAAAAGCACATCAGTGACGTGAAGCCTTCTGAGAGCAGAACAGGGATGGGCAGGTGAGCATCCACACTGCAAGAGGAGCTGGTGCTTGCCCGCCGTGCATCTGCTGAAAATAGGCTTTCAGATCAGAGTGAGCACCGAGCAGCATCTGGCTGCAGATCCATCCTGGAGGAGAAAAGCAGGGGGAGTGTCCGTAGTGACAGAACCGCTCCTCTTGTTTAGGAGATGTTAGCCAGATGCTAAAGCTGCTCTGTTGCACCCTAGAGATGGCTGCATCTCAGTGATCACTGAAATGATTCATCAGAAACGTGCACACCCCTGGCAGCCTGGCAGGTGCTGGGGCTTCTTCAGAAAGGTAGCACAGTACAGGGGGAGGGACAGTGGAAGGGCTCAGCTGCCTCACAGCAGCAATCAGCAGTGCTGGAAATCCTGTCAGTCCTTCTCATCTCTCCTAATTTCAGTGTGAGGATACAAATGTGCTCCCAGCAGCGGGATGATTTCAGCACTTAAATCATGGTTACAGGGATACCAGCCGTGTGATTTAGTTCTAACAGCTTCACCAGTTCAGTGGGAAATAAAGCTCCTTCTTGCTGCAGAGAAGCTTACACCACCCATACCTCATGGCCACCACCTGCAGTGCCAAACAGGCATGCCCCTTACCATGGGTTGAAGAGCACAAGAGTTTCGTGGGCAAGATGGGTGTTGAAAAGAAGGCTGGATGAGGCACTTAGTGCCATGGTTTAGTTAATTAGAAGGGTTGGGTGACAGGTTAGACTCGATGATCTTAAAGGTCTTTTCCAACTTGGTTAATTCTGTCATTCTGTGACTCACACCCTCCCAAGCCACCACCACAGGACCACAGTGGTGGAGCCAGATTTGCTGCGGGCTGCTTTAACGTCCCCAAACTCCCCTCTTGTATTGACCCACCTCGAGCTCAAGTGTTTTTGTCTTTGTTGAAGAATTTCCACAGCCCTAGATGCTTTCATCAGAAACCTTTTAAAGTTATTCACTTAGCACTATGCTAATGCTGGGCTCAAATAAAACTTTCAAGCCTTGAAAACTGTTTTCTGATATTTGACCAGACATCAGACACCGCTCCACAGAGAGTGACTAATAACCTGCTTTCTGCGTGAGAGGGGGAAAACTTAATTATGTCCATTAAATTACTTCAAATATTTTTCCTTAGAGAATATGAATTATTTAAACTCAACACAGAGAAACCTGAAACATTAGCAAAAGCCTTCTGGGACCTGCTATGTAAATTCCCACTCGGAACAGATGGGGAAGGCATGGCGAGCTGCCACGAGCCACTGAAGCAATGAACAGCGCTCGGGTTTCGATTCCTTAGTTCTCATAAGGTCTTCTTAAGGAGGGCACCAAGTGAATGCTACCACCTGAAGAGCCAAGGAAGGCTTCCCACCTCCTGGAGGAAGAGGGCACATCTGGTACAGTCTAAATCCAGCTAGCCTCAAGCAGCTCCAAACGGCAGAGCTGATTCCTCAGGAATAGTCTGCATGGGAACTGCACCTGCATGGGACTCCTTTAGCTCTTCTTTCTTTCCACCAGGTGAAAAGGCAGAGCTCCGAGGTATCACCTGGACACCAGGCAGGGGCAACTAAAGATTTTTCCAGGTGTACCTTACTAAAGATCTCTGACATGTCCTAGCTGGTGGTCTAATCTCTCCCTTGCCCCAAGGCAGCTTTACTAACAGGACAGACATTTAGCAACTGGGAGCTAATTGCACCTCCCAGAGAAGACAAGGTCCAGGTGCTGGTGGACTGAGGAACGGCCATAGGTGGGGTAGGAGATGCACAATCCCTCCCCAGGACCACTGCCAGCTCGTGCAGAGGCAGCTGAGACTATGCTGAGCTGGGACAAAGTCCTGACAATGGCCCCAAAAGGAGATACGTCCAGGAGGAAGCATCAGCCCAGCACCTCTCTCCTTTCAGAGGCTCTGGGAGGAGCATCACAGCAGCCCCTGCCCTGCACTCAGACAACACACCTGGCTCTTGCCTGTCTTTGACAGCGAGATCCAGGTGGTCACAGCAACAGGTTCATGAGAGGGATGCCATTAAGTGGAGGCTATATCCACTTTACAGCTGTCATTACACATAACCTTGCGAGCTGTAAAGTCATCAAACTATTAAGTTGTGTCTAAAGCCTGACAACAGGGATATTAATGTTCCAAAGCAATTTTATGGTTAAGATAAAACTGTGGGTAATGCCTGATGACATCCACAGACCTGGCACGTCTGCCCGGTCAACACCGTGCTGCAAAGCAGCTCCCAGCTCCATCTACCCAGCTGCCACCCTTCGAACAAAGGTCTAGCTGTCAGCTAGGGAGCTGCAATCAACTAAAAGACCTATTCTGCTGACAAAAAGCAATGCCATTTGTCTCGGCTGTGCTCAGGCACCAGGCAGAGTAGAGCAGCCTGGCAGTGGCATGGACTGACACGGACCGAAGTTGCCTGAGGACACGGACAGGCACTTTTACCTCTGCATCCCCCGTCCTTCTCCTCGAAGCCAGGACCGCACGCACACTTCCCGATGGGCACCAGCCACTCGCCCTCTGCACTGCAATGCATCCTTGGGGGGTTATCCACGTCCACTTCAGCATGAGCCACACAAGTGCCCTTAACTTCCACCAGCGTTGCGAAGGCTGTCTCTGCCACCGTGTCCGGGAACACGGCCAGGTTCTGCACGGTGCTCAGGCACTTCTTGTAATAGACCCGCACAGAGACCAGCGCCACGCAGGCACCCACATCCTGGAAGCCCAGGTGGAAGCCTTTCTTGCTCAGGTGCCCTATCTCCCTCAGCTCGGTGTTCAGCTTCATCTTACGCTCACCCAGGTCCCCCTGTGTGAAGCTCTCATCAGCGGCAATGGTGTCAATCTTGGTGTGCTTGCTCTCGTGGACATGATGGCCCAGGTCAGAGTCAGACTCGACGTAGTACAGGTTGAAAGTCTCCTTGCAGGTGCCCATCACACCAGGGATGCTGTTGCAGTCCCGCAGGGTGAACTTCAGCTCGATGAAGATGCGCTGGCCGTCACGCCTGGCGATCCAGCCTGTCTGCAGCCAGTTGTTCTGGTTGGGCTCCATGACGTTACACACCTGGTAGGTGCGGATGGGTTTGTAATTCTCATCCACACCACTGATTTCTTCCCACTGGGGAGAGAACACAAAGGGCTGTAAGAGCTTGGGGGCTGCCGTGAGCAAGAGCCAACCACCCCAGCACAGACTCACCGCACGCTATAAATATCCCCACCACGAGCCTCTCCACCTACAGGCCATTATGTCATAAGCACCAGAAGTCCTCAGCCCACCAAGCCCATAAGCTGTGGTAACACAGCGGTGCTGCTGGACCACCTCACACCTGAGCTCTCTACAGAGATGCAGATACAGCCAGAAAGAGGGCACCAGCATCAGGCCTTCTAAAACAAAGTCTACTGCAAACCTGGACACTTCACCTGCTGAGAAACCAGAGCCTTTATCTCCCACACCTCCAATTTCGTCCCCAGCAAGGTGCATCCGCACAGTATCTCCACACAGTATCTCCACACAGTGTAATGCCAGATGGTGTTGAGCTGCCCAGAGGAGCCAAAGATGGCCAGAAAGAGGTGATACCAATCACACCATCACACAAGGACAAGTATCCTCCTGGATGGCAAGCAGCATCTTCTGTGTCAGAGGTTTTAGCTCGAACAGGACAAACCCTGACTGCAAGTGAAATGGGATCTCCCCAGAGTTAGCAGTAAAGATCCTAGTTAGCAAAAGCTAACTAGATTCAACCACCACAGCCTTGAGGGTGACCTGGCAGCTTCCCAAAGCAAAGCTTTCCAGGGGCAAATGCATAGAGGATTGCCAAATGCACCCAAAGCAGTGTCTCCTCTGCAGACTAACAGCTGCACAAGGCAGCTGCCTCCAGGATCCACCACCACTTCCTCTGAAGGGTTTGTCTCCACTTTGGAAAACGAACCCAAGGCAGAAAAGAAAACAACTCTGAGTTTCCTCTTCTGAGAGTAGCTACAGACTGATCCTGGAAGCAGAGCAAAGACCTGATCGAACCAACCCTGCGTGATGGAAAGCTCCTGACAAACCCACCCCAGCCACAGCCTCTTCCAAGGGCTGCGTTGATCCCATGGAGCTTGTGCTGGTGTGCAAACCACAGCACAAACCCTAACAGGCTGGTGGTGATTTGCCTGCTGCAGGAGACTGGAACCCTTCTCAGAAGCTGCTCCACACTGGTCACAGCATGCACACAGCCAGCACCTCACCTTTCGCTCTGCTCCCAGGGTGCCACCCTCTGCCCTCTCCACCAGCTTCAGTGTGGACTTCAGATGCTGCTGAGCACCAAAGGCAGAGCACCAAAGCAAAGGAGGGGGACAGTCCCACCACCACGCTTACCCCGTTGGACGGGTGCGAGGTCCAGCCCAGCTCCGCCTGCGATTCCTTTGAGTCCAGCAGGACAACTGCAGGAAAGACCACACCTTAGCAAAGCAAACATCAACAGATACCCATCCAGCTGCCTCTTGGGGAGCTCAGCACCACGTCATGCACCCCATCCCGTGCGCCCCAGCCAGATTGGTGAGGGAGGTCCCAATGCAGGGTGCAGCTCCTGCCCAGCTCCAGCAGACACTGAGCTGGAATTGCGCTGCCGGGCTCCAGCCCGCAGCTCCAGTGCAGACACCAGAGCAGACCTCACCGTTAGGCCATCAGCGCCCCGACCTGGAGGGGACAACGCCTCGAGGAAGGCTACAGCCCAAAGGTACCTCGCAGGACAATCTCACCGACCCATTCAGTGCTGTTGCCGCGCCGAGCCTGTGTCTTCTCCCGCGGGCCAAGAGGCGCTGCACGGAGCAGGAAGCTGCCCCACAGCCCTACCCTCTGCCCGCAAACCCCCAAATCCCTTTTGCCATGAGCCGTTCCCCTAAATTCAGGCTCCGATTCCCCCTCCGCCAGCGAGCGGACGCACCCCTGACTGGCGCCGCGTTTCGTCTCGAACTCGAGTCATCGGACACCACCGGGCGCGGCCGTGGGGACCACGGTACCCCGAGGGCTCCCACACTTCTCCGGGCGGCGGATCCGTGCGAGGCAGCGCGGGCCCCGCGCTCAGGGACCTCCGGGACTGGAACCGTGTCCCCGCGTCACAGGGGTCAACGCTGCCGCCCCGAGCCGCTGCAGCCGGGCTGGTCTCCCGCCTCTCCGGTACCGGAGCCGCCCGAATCCCCTCTCTCCGGAATCCCCCGATACGACCGGGAGTTCCGCGGGAATCCGCCGCGCCCGCCCGTCCCGCTCCTCCCGCGCGTCCCCTCGCACCGGACATCGGCGGCACATTCACCCCACCCCGGCAAGCTCGTGCCAGGACCCGATCCGCTGGCTCGAGAGCGGACCCACAGACTGCCTCGGAGCAGCGCCGTCCTCTCCCGGTCACCGCAACGCGCAGCCCGACCCGCCGCGAGGGATCGACGCCGGTACCGAACGCGACGGCCGCCGGGCACGGAGATCACAGCGCGGCGCGACCGGCGCGTCCAGAGCGCCGAAGACACAGCGCGGCCAGAAATGCAGATGCGGCGGAGACGCCGCTCCGCTCGCATGGTCCCGGCTCACCCTGCTCGGCGGCGGCGCGGGGCAGCAGCAGCGGCGGCAGCAGCAGCAGTACCGGGAGCAGCGGCAGCAGCGGGAGCAGCGGCAGCGCTCGGGGGAAGCCGCCGCTGCCGCGCGCCGTCGCCATAGCGCCGCCGACTCCGCGCGCCCCGCGCCGCCGCCGCGGGCCGGCCGCTGCGCCCCGCCCCGGACCAGAGGCGCCAATCCCCGACGACGGGGCGTGGCCGAGACACGTCTCGGCCAATCGTCGGCTAGAGCTGGGGCGTGCAGCGAGGTGGGGCGGGGCGAGTCGCGCCGCTCACTCTGGAGCCTGCTGATAGCAGCTGAGCGCAGCCGGGGACAGCTTTGGACTGCTCGGTCCTGCTGCCAGGGGCAGTGGCTACAGGTGGGAGCCAGAGGGCTGCTGGGGCACGGGTAGCCTTTGGTGACGCTGAGATGCTGTGGCCTCGCGATCACAGCCACAAGTGACAGTGCCGTGGGACACCCACCGGGTGACATTTGCTCCCTGCCGCCATGAACGGGCTGCAGGCAACGAGTCAAAGCTTTGTTTCTACGCTACAGCTCCGGAGGCAGCTGGGCAGGGCTCATTACTGCCTGTGCCTGCAAGCGATGCCCAGGAATGCCAGATTTATGCAAACCTTCTGCTCTGCTTTTTGGGGTTGAAGTTTGATTCCCAGCTTCATCTCAAGGACTTCCAAGTCCATCAGCTGCTACAACTGTCCAAATGGTCAGGGGAAATCCCAGGAAAAGGCATCACCAGAGAGGGTGGGTCCTGCCAGGCCAGCATGACAGGCAGTGCCATAGCAGCAAATGCAGCACGGGGAGGCCATGGGGATATTGGCCAAGTTGGGGGAGGCAATTCCTGTCTCATTGTGGGTGCTGCCAGGCCCACAGCCTCCTGCACCAGAGGAACTCGGCAAGATTTGGTTATCACTAATCGCAGGTGTTGCAGGTCCCCAAAAAATGTGGTCACGCTGAACACCCATCGGGTTCTCACCTGATGGCTCACACCACGATGCCAGAACTTGTTTGTGTAGCAACACTCGTTCCTGTGGGATGTTCCCCTCACTGATTATGTGCTGTCAAGGTAAAACACTGCAAGCCTGCAATAAAATCACTGAGTCTCCATCCAGCATGGCTTGTTTGGGCTGCAGCACCCCATACACAGCCTATGGTCAGGAAGGAACATCCCCAGCCTTGGCATCACTGCTGGACCTCTACTGTCACAGCTGGCCGCACAGGAATTTTGCTTTTCCAAGCACTTCTAACAGCTGAGGCATGTTCACTTTTGAGAGGTCTGGGAGGCTTTGCATCCATGGATAAATCTGTTGGGGGCTCCTGGCCAGCTCAGAGGAAGGTGC
Organism: Tricholaema leucomelas; assembly: GCA_013400475.1. Taxonomy (NCBI): domain Eukaryota; kingdom Metazoa; phylum Chordata; class Aves; order Piciformes; family Lybiidae; genus Tricholaema lacrymosa; species Tricholaema leucomelas. The sequence goes on from WAAF01017355.1 coordinate 552,790, forward strand.
TGCTGCTGCTGTGACTGTTCTGTGGAAATGGAGGAAACCTTTTTCGGGCAAGATGATTCACAGTTGGATTTGACAATACCTAACTCTAACATTTTTACTTGCTTTCCACATCTTCCAGCACTCCACTCCCACTCCAAATGCTCTTCAGCCACCATTTTGGCTGTAGGCTGGCAGAGCTGGGGCAGAGAACTGTGACAACATGCAGACAGCCCTGCTGCGTGCCTGGAGCCTGAGGGTGTCTCCAGCTCTCCTTCCAACTCTCAGCCCCTCTGGACACATTGCTGGTACCTTTTCTCTGATAACCAAAGTGGTGGGAAGGTGCTGGTGCCCACTGGAAGCACTCAGCATGGGATCACAGGCTCACAGAATGTCAGGGGTTGGAAGGGACCCAAAGAGATCATCAAGTCCAAAGCCCCTGCCAGAGCAAGACCATACAATCTATCTCAGGTCACAGAGGGACAATCCAGGCAGGCCTTGAAAGTCTCCAGAGAAGGAGACTCCACAATCCCTCTGGGGAGCCTATCCCAGTGCTCTGTGACCCTTACAATCAAGAAGTTCCCCCTTGCATTGAGCTGGAACCTCCTGTGCTGCAGTTATATCCCTTGCTTCTTGTCCTATCACAGGGAGCAAGTGAGAAGAGCCTGTCTGCCCCCACCTGACACCCAGCCCTCAGGGCTGATGCTTTGCTGTGGTGCTGCCACTGCACATCAGTGCTCCAAGCCCTTGACGCTGCCAGCAAGCCTAGGGTCCATCCCCGGCGACTGAGGTCACAAGTTCATACCACTAAAACCCTCTCCCCATCACATCGCAGGGCAGGAAAGCAAGAGACAGGGTTTATTTATAACCTTCCTCGAGTGGAAACCAAAAGTGACCCACTATTACCGGAGATTTCTCAAGCCTCCCAGGAAGAAAAGTGATATTTAGTTGTCGTTAAAGGCTCATAACTGCATAACAATTTCATGCTATGTTAACTTCCAGGTTTCCTTTCGCATATAAATTTTTAAGGAGTAAACCAGAAAAAAAAAAAAAAAACCAGGCACTTGACCTTTAATCACAGTTATTTGTGTGATCAGTCAAGTGTGGGAAAAAGCCAGTTTGTGCCTGAAAGATGCCCTTTAAAACCAGATTGCTCTAATATGACACACGACTCACACGGCGTAATATATGGGATCTCGCTCACCAGCCCCTGGGGCACAGCAGCCTCCCATTCAGAATTCACGTGCAGGCTCTCGCTGTGGGAACGTTGGGAGGTGTTAATGTCACCAAGCAGATCAATGCAGAGCCTTGGGACAGCTCCATTCACCGACGAGCCCCGTGGGAACAGCACGCATCCCTGTCACTGAAGAGCCAGACAGGAAAGAGCATTTTCAGTGCATATGGAGGGTTTGATGTTAGAGATGTTTCACTAGAGGACAGGTCTGTCATGCTAATGGAGTAGGAAGCTTCTCCATCTATCTGAAAAATTATTCCAAGCATTTATAAAAGCTTACTATTAGAGCAGCCAGAGAGGTGTTTTAATTATGATTTTTGAAGTGTTGTGTTGTTCTGGGGAAATGATCTCATGAATTTTCCTTTGGTACGGCTGAATGGCTAAAACCCATCACTGGAGTAAAGGAAACAGAACATAGAATCATAGAATCAGTCAGGGTTGGAAGGGACCACAAGGATCAGCCAGTTCCAACTCCCCTGCCATGGGCAGGGACACCCTACCCTAGAGCAGGCTGCCCACAGCCTCAGCCAGCCTGGCCTTAAACACCTCCAGGGATGAGGCCTCAACCACCTCCCTGGGCAACCCAGTCCAGGCTCTCACCACTCATGCTCAACAACTTCCTTCTCACCTGCAGGCTGACTCTCCCCACCTCCAGCTTTGCTCCGTTCCTCCCAGTCCTGTCACTCCCTGACAGCCTAAAAAGTCCCTCCCCAGCTTTTTTTGTAGTCCCCTTTCAGATACTGAAAGGCCACAAGAAGGTCGCCTGGAAGCCTCCTCTTCTCCAGCCTGCACAGCCCCAACTCTTTCAGTCTGTCCTTATAGGAGAGGTGCTCCAGCTCCAGCCTGTAGATTTGAGACTATTAGTGGATGGGTTTGTTGTCAGGCATAGCTAATGATCAGCAATGGGCCCCTGAGCCCAAAGACTGGCTGGGGCAGGACAGAGGGACTGTTAATGTCAGCAGACACAGGGCAGGGTTGCTGTGCCAGGATGGCCCAGCACAGCAGCTTGTCCACAAGCACCAGCTGCAGCACACCACGGAGCTGTTTCTGTAAGTGAAGGAAGAGGCATGCCCCGGTTGTCTGGTCACTGCTGTCATTCACATCCAACACACGAGCAGCTTCCCCTGCAATGCTGCCCAGTGCCACCACGGCCACAGGATGAGCTGAAGAGACAACGATGGGAAAGCAGAGATCCTTGGTTGTCCAGGCTCCATATTTCCAGGAGATCTTCTTCAAAGAGCTGGGGCCAGAGCAGCCCAGAAAACGTGTAATTCTCTGAGCTGAGCTATTACCTGCTGTAAGTGGAGACAGAAAGATAGTTTTGAAACCACGGTGAAAATAACCCTCCTGGAAAAAGAGAAAATCAATACAAACACCAAGGAAAGAGGATCAGAATCCGAGACCATCAATTCCTGAGTCTCAGTGGGAGGACAGACAGATCTGGACTGAAAAACAAAACTTTGTTTCTTTTGCTGACAAATGACTTTTTATGCTAAAGGACAAAGGAGCCCTCAGTATGTGGCTGTAAGCTGCCCTTGAAGAAAGGAGGAGCAGGCAGAAACCTCACAGAAGCTTTTGCACCTCTCCTTCCTCTTCCACAGTTGAAAGGATTTTCTTAGCACAGGAAACAAGGGATTTGTGCAATTTAGTGCTGTTTGGAGCATGTCACAAAAAGCAAACCGGGAGCAGGTTTGCTGCTTCTGCTGTGATGAGGCTAGGGCAGAGCAGAGCAGGCAGCAGCCAACGCAGCACAGACTTACCTGGCGTGGAGTAAACATCCCACGCCGGATGCAGAGAGGTTAGTGCAGCTCCGGCGAGCACGCAGCAGGTCCCTCCATGCCTCGCCAGCCCCTGCCTGGCTGATCCCAGGGCTCAGACACTGCCTCCCAGGAGGGCCATGCTCCAGCACCGTGCCGACAGCGCCGTCTCGTCCTGCACCCTCTCGTCCGTGCTAACGGGTAGAAATCACAGCGAAAACAGAAGTTCAAGTAAAGCTTCCCTATAAATCTCCTGAGCAAAGCCGCCCTGCCCTGTAGGCTGCCAGAGGAAAATGCTCTGTCTCTGAACTCCTCTTAACTTCTGTGTTGTTTGTCTGAAAATAAAAGCAACCAGAGCTATGCATTTGTTTTTAGAGGCTCGGGTTTTCTGTCAGCTCTGCACTCCCTGCTTCGGCATCTCTGTGTTAGAAATGTTTTGCATTTGCAAGCTCTTTAGCTTTTAAGGTAATCACATAAAAGATCCTTGACTACATAAGGGTGGCTAATCTGGGTAAATGCCTTTAAGCATCTTTACATTTCTTGCTAATGGATTTCCAGGCAGCCCAGAGAGATCCATGTTCTAGAAAATAATATAAAATATAGTAAGTGTCTGATTGTTTTAAATGCCTCACATTTGTCACATACTGAGAAAATCCAGAGCTCCAGGCAGCCTAAGATCATTACACTTACATAAGTAATACCCCTGTTCTGTCATCATCAATAAGAAGCCAGCCTTTCACTGGGGGGCAGGGATCCACTCAGCATCAAATTCCAACTCAGTTGGAGACAAATTATCACACGCTATTAATTAGAGCCAGGTGTCAGAACCTGAAGGGCAAGCCAAGGCATTTGCTGAGCCCAGGAGTTCTCTCCCCATGTTGGTCAGATCCTGCCCACCTTTGGCCACAGCGCTCCACAAACACCCTGAGCACGGGGCAGTCGGGGACACACACAACCCCTGAGGGTTGCGGCAGTCACCACCGACCTGTCACTGACCACAGCTCCTACACTCACCTGGCTGGCATTGATCAAGAGGAAACCATTTGGTGCTAATAGAAAAGCAATTCGGAGCTCCAGAGGAATGCAGATGTAATTTAGCGCTAATTAATGCCCAATTACTTAAAGTAAACATATTGACTTTGGGCAGGTGCCCTGCCCTACCCTTGCAGTCACTCCTGAGCACCAGGAGCAGAAATGACCTGCTGCACTCCCACAGCCGATGAGCAGAGGCACCGGTGTCAAGGCCCTCCCAGATGGATCCCACAGTTGCGAACAGGCTGAGGATCCCAACCAGAGAAACGCCCCAGGGAGAGTGGTCCTGCCCTGCAGAGCCCCTTGCTGATGGTGCCCAGTACAGGGCAGGACACTGCCAACTTGGTGCTCTTCACATGCAGCCCTTCTGCTGCTTTTCTTCTCCTGGCTGGGAGGCAGAACTTCAGACTGAGAGCTCAGGTGCCTGAGCCTCCGAGAGCCCAGGTCTGTGATAGAAATGATGATATACTTCAAGCATAATGGTGCAAACAACCATTATCATAATTTTGATACCAATTACATGTAATTTGAACAAAGGAGTTGTCCTAGCTTTGATTTGCTCTCCTTGTATTCCTGGCTGGTTTCATTAAAATCACTTACCGAGATTTGCAGCAGTTCTGTTTGAAGTGCTGTCATTAGGATGCTCATTTTCAGTGGCGTCAGAAATCATCTCACAGCAGGCTGTTTATGTTTAACAAAGGGATCTGCAGCATGTGGCCCTCGCTTGTGGCCCCATGGGTTTCAGACAGACTGGCCCTGCTGGCCTTGCAACCAGGTGAGGCAAGTGCCCAGCCCTGGGTGCTAGGATGGATGCCCCATAACAGCTACAACAGAGCCCAGTGTCTGCCCTGGGGCTGAGTTCTCACCGCACCCCATGGACCTCCTGTGACAGCTTTCAGCAGCACTGTGCTGAATTCATGCCAGGCTGGATCATGCTGCTCCTGAGGGGACCCACAGCTCTGCATGCTTCTCTGTGCACCCTCAAGGTTGCCCAGGGAGGTTGTGGGTGCTCCCTCCCTGGAGGTGTTCAAGAGTAGGTTGGATGAGGCTTTGAGCAACCTGTTCTAGTGGGAGGCATCCCTGCCTATGGCGAGGGGTTGGAACTGGATGAGCTTTGTCATTTCCAACCTAGACCATTCTATGGTTCTATGTTTCTGTGATTCTATGATCCAGATGTGCCAGCTTGTCCCAGCTGTGAGTGTCTCTTTTCCATGTTTTCCCTGCTTGTTAAGACCGTTTTTACATGCAAGTGTTTGCTAAATCCCCATTCAAAACCAATTACCCGGGCTTCTGACTTCGTTGGCCCCTCAATAAAGTGGCAGAGAACATCCCTGAGCAGCAAGGGCGCTGAAGTTGCGGCACCGAGCCGCCACGGCTTTCCTTGGGGTGACACAGTCCCAGCTCCTGTTCATTAGGCAATCAAAGATGCAAGTTGCATGACACACTGATGAAGAGAGACACCTCGAGTCTCAATCACCGCAAGGCGCTCGACAATTATCCCTCAGTGGCAGGGTGAGGGTGATGGGGAGGTCGCACAGAGCGAGTCTTTTCATCTGTCCCTGCTAGGGGAGGGGAGAGCATTCTGCAAACGGTAATTAGCAATTTACTCCAACCGGGGCTAATTTCTCCACGCGTTTTGCTCTCCAGGACTCCGTGCTTGGGCATGCTCTAAACAGGGCACCAGCTCGGGGTGTCCAGCTTCATTAGAGCTCTCTGCTAATTACGGGGCACTCGAAGCGTAGCAGAGAGCTGAGAGCTGGAGAGAGCTTCCCGCTCCCGCAGGCGCCTCTGCTCCACCTGCCGCCATCCCCAGAGAAGCGACCAGCCCCTGGCCACGTTGTTGCCCAGGACACCTACCTTGGGGGTCCTGCCACCTCTGTCACAGAATCACAGAGTCACAGAATTTCTTAGATCGGAAAAGACCTTCAAGCTCCTCGAGTCCAATCATTAGTTTCACACTGACAAGTCCTCGACCAAACCAAATCCCTCAGCACCACATCTAATCACTATGAATCGCTGTGGCTGGAAAGGACCACCAGGATCAGTCCTGCTGTCCTGCTGCTAGGGAGGGACTCCCCTAGACCCACGCTTGGCCTCGCTGCCTGTCCCGGCTCAGCACAGCTGCTGGTGGAAGGGGTGCTGGGAAAGAGGCTGCAGCTTGGGGAAAACCATAAATTGGGTTTCACGACAACAGTGCAAGCACATCCCAGGGCAAGATTGCCTTGGAGGTTCACGAAAATACTGCTTAAATCAACAGAAAGGGAGGAAATGCTGGGGAGAGTGTCCAATCTGCATTGTAATTAGAGGAAAAGAATAACAACCGGCAGAAACAACCTGTTCCCATCAGCAGCTGCGGTTTGTTGCTACTGTATCCAAAAGGCCACGCACCACCCCTACCAGGAGCTTTCTCTGGATGAATTTTTCATTCAGCAAGTGTGGAAGGAAAAAAAAAAAACCCAGCTTTTTTTTAGCGTGTTTTGCAGATTCTGCTGTAATGAAGCATCAGGGAGAATTTAATCAACCCAGACACTTAACTGTTGTCTCTAGCCTGGGGGCTGCGCCCCTGAAAGAGTCTCCATTGAAGCAGAGCCAACCTGGGCAGCGGTTTGGGGTCACTACAGTCACATCTGGCCACCCACAGTCAGAGGGTGCAGTGCTCAGTGGATGCATTTGGAGACATTACCCAGTTCCAGACTGACTAATTTATCCATAAACCTTCCTAATGAGGCTGCTGGTGTAGAGACGGAGAGAAAGCAGCATTATTATCTGTAAACAGCAGTGGCTGACAGTGTGGTTAATCACAGGCTGTGCAGTGGTACCATCGGTGGAGGACAAGATTAGACACTTCTCCAATTAGTCATCACCGACGGCAGGATGCCTGAGGGTCACAACGCACAAACCAGAGAAGCAGTGATCCAAGCTGGAGGCTGTCCTGGGACGTGGGGCAGGCAGGGCTGGAGCCATCCCTGACACCCTGACTTGTGTCCCCTCTGAGCAGAAGAGCCCTGGCACGGCCACAGAACTGAAGCCACTGCCTGGCATCCAGCACCCCTGATGCCTTCCAGCCCTGCTCCTAAAAGGATTGTGCAATCTGTGGTGAATGTGCTAATGGGATAAAGAGGTAAAAAGTTCATCCTACTCACTTTCCTCTGCTTCTTCCCTTCTTTTTTTTCCTGAGCATCTCTCACTTTCTCTGGCTCAGCTCTCCCTGCCTGAGTGCTCCTGAGGTCTGCAGATTAAAAGCATTAATAAGAGCCAGAAATGATTATGTGATTCCTATTTATCACAGAGCAAATGGTATTTAGAGTGCTGCAGCCTTGGGAGCCATGGCTACTGCTGCACAAGAACTGCTGTCGAGGATGGGGGTTGTTTCTCCCTCTTCAGTCCCAGGTCTTGGCAAGGTGGAGGTAGGTGAGCACAGAGAGAAAGAAAGCAACTGCAGGAGCCCCTGCCCATAGATCACAGCAAGAGCAGCAATAGCACAAGAGGCAGGCCAGACTCTGAAGAAGACACCTCAGCATCATGATGGCCTGAGACTTGAGCTGGGAGAGGCTGGCAGAGCCTGCTGTGATGGTCTGGGTGTTCTCTGCCCCCCCACACTTTGGAACATCACCCAGACTAGACTTAGCTGATCTGGAAGTTGAATGAAGCTTTATACAACAGATACAGAAATATACAGGTTAAGAAGTCATACAGAAACACAACAGCCCTCCCAGAAACCTGAGTCCCAGGAGGGGCTCCCAACCACCCTTCTACCTTCCTCTCACCCCTCTACCTTACCCAAAACTTTGCCTTATGCTTAAGGTAGTTTGGAGGGTCGGCCAGGGTGGGTAGGAAGCAGATGGATTAGTCACACAGACAGCAGGTTAGATTAGAGAGAGAGGTTCAGCCCCAGAGAGACAGAGAGCAACTCTGTTATCTATGTTTGTGTTCTTGTTCTTATCTGTCTCAGCAAGCCTGTGAGTGCAGCAGACACCACCATTGTTTCATTTTCACAGACTGTAATCTAATTCTTCTCACCAAAACATTCTGGCTAGCTTCAAAGCAGCACACCTGCACAAAGTGGAGAGAGGCAGGGAACGTGCAAGGCACCACCAGGCAGCAGGGTACAGCCCTGACCCTGAGATAACTGGGGGCTGCAGCATTCCCACTGCCAAGTCTGCTTCCACAGCAGACAGATTTTAGCACATGCCCTCTCTTCTTTCTCATCCCAACATCTTGGGTTAAACCAGTAGCTCCTCCGTGGTGAAATCCAGGTGGTTTGATTTATCTGTGAGAGATCTCATTATCAGCCACGGCAACAGAGACTCTGACCTTTCATGTCAGGGCCCCTTTGAATTTACTTTCTGCCCCGAGGTACAAAAGAAACCATGAGAAATCAATTTTCTTTCCTCCAAGACCCCCTAGTTTTCAAGAACTTTTAAAGGGCAGGGAAATCATAACTGGGACATCTTCTACCTTTAAAAAGGTAGAATCTTCATCACATTGGATTTTGATTCATCAGCCTCCTACTCTCTCATCACTTCCAAAAAAGAGAGCACTAGAGACCTCCCTGCAGCACCTCTGCAGGGGAAGAGGAGAAGGAAAAGAGGAGGAGGGGGAGAGTGAGCAGAAAGAGATGAGGGGGGGGGGAGGAGAGGAGGAGGAGGAGGAGAAGGAGAGGAAGGCTTCAGTGGCTGAGGAAGCCGTGGCTGCCTGTGGGGAAGGCTCTAGCCTCAGTGCCAGCCTGTCCTCCTGGTTCTGGTCCTACTCCCATCAGCAGGGCCATGGACACTCCCATGGACACTGCTGGTTGCTGATTCTTGCTCACTAATACCACTCTCCACAGCTGTCTCCAGGCTTTGAGATGGTTCCTGTGGCTGCAAACCCTGAGACTGCCCCACCAAGACTCCCCAACTTGCTCCAGCAGGTGCGAGCATCACACTCACCGAAGAGACTGTCGCCACAGGGCACAAGATTGGCTCACTCCAGCCCCAACCCTATCCCTGGCCAGCCAGCCTAGGGGCCTGGAAGCCCTGCAGGCTCTGAGTGGCAGCAGCAGCCTCCCCTGCCGCAGATGACATCCATAATTCAGGTGAAATATTCATTTAAGAGCGTCTGAGCCATGGTAATAAAGCAGACATTATGACAATACAGATCAATAAGTCCAGAGAGGATCCTTTGGTGAAACTCACTGCAATTGTTCAAACTCTTAATTGTGACAGGAATTGATTTCACTTTTCTAATATCCCTGACTTTTAATTAAAAGGTAGTTAAGTAGACGATACATTTCCAGAATCATTTAGAGGCAGGACAACATCAGGGAGCACACACTTAAAATGCAGAGATGGTGCCTTGCTGATACGAGGAGCCTGCAGCCTGGGGAGTTGCTCCGTGCTGCTTCAGAGATGACCACGGCTGAGCAGGGCACAGGGAAGCCAGGGTCCCTGTGCCAGCTACCACAGACTGTGCTCCTGCCACCCCAGCCCCAGAAGGGACGTGGGCATATCCCCACTTGCTCTCTGCTGCTCCCCAGAGTCCTGCATCCATCTGTGTTTCACACCCTCTTGCACACACAAATGCTCTAATAGGTCTGATTATCCTACAGACTCCAGCGCTTGGCTTTGCCCTTGGACAGCAGCACGCAACAGAGGCTGACAGAGGCAGGTAAAGGCAGGCAGGACAGGCAGCAGCCCTGCTGCCACAGCACACTGGGGAAGGTGATCACTGCAGCACCAGCTGCCCCAGGAGCTCAGCGAGGCAGCTGGAGCTCCAGCTCAGCCTTTACCCCGCTCCCATCTCACTGCCATGTGCTCCTTGGGATGGTCCTGAGATGTGTCCACAGCAAGGAGAAGGCCTGGAGCAGGGAGCACTGGAGCCCTCAGAAAGGCAGGAATGAGCTCCTGCATTTGATTTCCAGAAAGCTTCTCGTCGGCAGAGTGGCCACAGCACAGCACAGCACAGCACAGCAAGACGTGTGAGGAAGCCAGCTGTGACCCAGCCAGACTCTTCTCAATCATCCCCTGTTAGAGCAAACCAGGCCAAAGCACCTTAATCTGGCTGGAAAGAGGCCATTAACATCAGAGACTCCATTAAAAGAAGAAATGGGCCTTTTATCTACTAATCAAGAATCATAAAGGAGAAAAGCTTGGAAGACACCCATAAATCCCCTAATGCATCCCCAGGGAAACCCCCATGCTGCAGCCCACAGCTGCCCCTCTGCCCACACCCAGCAGCTCTGATTTGTCACTCAGGAGAGCTCCATCCCCACTGCCCTCAGATGTGGCACCAGCGTGGCCAGCTCAGACGTGGCACGGGCAGAGAAAAAGGGATGTGTCACCTCCTCATGAACACTTCAGCTGTGAGATCCAAGGGACAGCACAGGGACAGTATGGAGACAGGCTGAATACCAGTGAGCAGCCAACGGTGATGCAGAGCTCAGAACCCCCAGAGGAGCTTTCTCAAAGTCAGCGGCAGTGCAGTGCTGGAATTTGGAGCAGCAGCACGATGCAGGGAGAGGTCCGGGTTGCAGCCCTGTCTCTGCATTAGAAGGTGCTGGGAGAGCTTTTGGGCACTCTCATGAAATCTCTCTGGTATTTACTCTGCTGGTGGGTCCCTCAGTGGTCAGACACTGCAGCAAATCCTGTTTTCCTAGGAGTGATTAGATTAGAGAGCAGAGGTGCCTGAGAGCTTGCTGATATTGCCAGGGAAGAAGAGCAAAGACTGCAAAGCAGATCCTCAGAGGCATCCACACCCTGCTCTCCTTCCCCAAAGCTGTTTGTCCACGCAGAGGCCTCTCTTTTGCAAACACAGCCCATTTATTTGTGTTACTTGGCCAAAACACAGACAGTGGCGAATGCTTTCCTGGCTTGTTTGAACCCCTCACCAGCCCCACCACACTGTGTGCCTGCCAAATGCACCAAACGTAAAGCACCACTCTCTGCCCATTTCCTGGCTGCAGCATGGCCCTGAGCAAAAGGGCAAGTAGTGACACTGCCACAGTCTGCAGTCCCCTACAGTTCCTTCCTAGAAAGATGGAAAGGGCAGTCCAGCACCTGAAGAAGCCCGAGGGAAGCTGTCTGGCAGGGACACCAGTCTGAAAGAGTGGGATAGTCCAGACAAGTTCCCGAAGAATCTGTGATGCTTTAACACCTCTTCATGCTGTTAATCTTTTAATTTGCCCAGCTTTGTTACCCTGGCTGCTTCCTCCTCCAAATCAATGCAGCCCCCAGAATGATAAAACCCTTCATTAACACCACTGGGCTGCTGCCTAAAACAACAGCACACGAGCTGGTGCCTTTTAGTTTGATTTTGCTGTCGCTTGAGACAGGATTAGAGAGAAATATATCTACTAATTCTTCCAATATCCTTGAGCAAACATCAGCTCGGACCAAAGAGGACATGGGATGCCAGTGCTAGTAATTGGAAAGAAGCTCTTCACTTGCAGATGGTTGGAGACCCTTGATGGCACTGCAGGCTCTGACATAATTATGGCAGGCGCAGAGCAGCTGCCAGCCAGCGCAGTGCTCAAGTGCAAAGGGAGAGAGCTGCTTAATCACTCAGCCTCTCCTCCTAAAGCAGCCTTTCATCCTGGCTCAAACCCTTCGTGGGTGCTGCGCGATGCACAAATCAGACACCGCGGCAGGGCTCACACACCACTGGTGCCTCCTCTTGCCCGGCCGGGAGTCAGCTGCTGCCTTTGAGTCAGGGAGGTGCACAGACACCTCCTGCAGCAGCGTTGGGGTAGCTGTCAGCAGAACCCCAGCCCCATGTTACCAGAGCCTGCACTATGTCAGCTGGGTCCTTTCTGCCTCCATCTCTCTGACACTGTGCTGGCCCTTTCGGTGGCTCTGCTTGCAGCTGGGTTTCCTGCATTCCTGCCCGCTGGCATGTCACCATTCAGATGCCTATCTTGCCTGCCTAGTTCACTTGCTGAGGAGCCCCTGGTACATCTCACCTCCCTCTCCAGTTACTGCTGGGTTTTTGGAGCTGTTCATAACCCAGCTAGCTCAAGTGTTGCAGCATCACAGTGGCCTTTCCCAAACAAGGCAGAATTTTCCAGCCAAACACCTCTGGCTTTGTGTCAAGTTCCAGTTTAGCCAGCAGGTCCCATTGCCTGCCAGTCATTAAGTCCACATCCAGTCATTAAGCTGAGCTGTTGGCCATAGTGGCAGGGCTGGGCTGGCCGTGCTCAGTGCTGACAGCTCTCCAGGGCTGTTTACAAGCCTGTTGGAATGGCTTGGCCTCACTGGACATCCCCAGAAGGGAAGGTGACAGTGGGGACTAAGATGATTTCTATTCATCCACATCCGTACAAAGGACGAGGAGCATGGACATTGCTTTCACAGGCAGAGAGCTAATTAATGGAGGGCTGAAGACAGCCTGGGCAGGGAGCAGAGCTCTGGCACCCTGGAGCTGCCAGCGGAGCCCTGCGGCACCGGGCACAGAGCCGAGGGAGCAGCCTGGCCCCGCGCTCAGCGCAGGGCTGCGGTTTGTCTCCTGTTTTCTCTTGTAACTCTCCGTTCCTGACCCCGCAACTGTTAACTCTCAAAATCTGACCTCCAGCCTCGCTAAATACATTTCTCCTCCGCCTTACCGTAAGGGCTGAGCGATGCCGGGAACGCTGCTCAATCAAGGCGAGCCGGAGCAGCAAAGGGTCTCCACGGGGCACGGCAGGCACGCAGCTGCCAGGCTGAGCGGGGCCCGGCGGCTTTGCCAGCTGCCAGCACAGCCCAACACCTTGTAAGGCATTTGCCTCCCTGCGCAACAGGGCAGCAGGGGAGTCCCCAGGGGGATTTGCAAGGTGAAGAGGCAGCACAAGAGAGAAGTGGAGATGCTGAAACATTGTCCAGAGAAGGGCCGTGAGGATGAGCAGAGGGCTGGAGCAGCTCTGCTGTGAGCACAGACTGAAAGAGTTGGGGCTGTGCAGGCTGCAGAAGAGGAGGCTCCCAGGTGACCTTCTTGTGGCCTTCCAGGATCTGAAGAGGGCTACAAAAAAGCTGGGAAGAGACCTTTTAGGCTGTCAGGGAGTGACAGGACTGGGGGGAATGGAGCAAAGCTGGAGGTGGGGAGAGTCAGGCTGGAGGTGAGGAGGAAGTTGTTCTGCATGGGAGTGGTTGAGGCCACATCCCTGGTAGTGTTTAAGGCCAGGCTGGCTGAGGCTGTGGGCAGCCTGATCTAGGGTAGAATGTCCCTGCCTATGGCAGGGGAGTTGGAACTGGCTGATCCTTGTGGTCCCTTCCAACCCTGACTGATTCTGTGATTCTATGATTCACTAACTGAGATCAGTGGTCAAAGCCTTACAGGAGCTGAGCTGAACTGAGCAACTGGTACAGGTTGTGCCAAGAGTGCGCAGCTCTAACACTGCACAGGCACCAACCAAGAGACAGCTGTGAGCTGCTACAGCAAATCAGCCCCATAAGACACATCCTCCTGCCCCTCAGCTAAGTGGCAGCAGTCAGGGTGTTGGGGCAGGGGAGGGAAGGGAGAGGGGCAGGGAGATGCCAGGTAGACTTCAGAGAGCAGTAAAGTAATTAAGTATTGACTGTGAATGTCCTCGGCGTGCCCCGGATGCACATTACACTCTGTTTCACTCTATAATTACCATATATATTATCCCTTCCCACACTCTATCTTTATTAAGCTAAAAGGTCTGTAATTAGCTACTTGGTTTAAGTGTAAGGCTTTAATTAATTCGTGTAATGAAATATAATTGCTTATTAGAGATAATGTTGCAGGTTCTATCACGCCAGGATCTCTCTGTAATATTTTGACCCAAATACAATGGTTTGTCACCAGTGGGTGAGCAGAGGTTTGGTTAGTCAGGCACTGGGGTGCTAAATGTCTCCTACAGAGTCAAAAGAAACCAAAACCAGTGAAAAATTTGGTACAAATCCACTTTCAACACCGGTTCCCCCTCCAAAGCCAAGCAGAGCTATGTCCTCCCTGCCCTGGGAGAGGTTCTGTCCTAGTTGGACCAAGGTCTGCCACACAGCAAGTGCCCATGGACACCAGCACCAGGAAGGGACTACAAAAGGACACTGCTGGCAAGAGCTACACCAGCATGCACCACGCAGAAACACAAGCAACAGCCACTTCCTCACAAGCAGCCAAAAGCTTTGCCCAGCAACTGCCACAGGCAGAGTTTCCACACTGTGCTCCCAGGAAAGAGGAGAAGGCTCCATAGTATTCCACCCATGGGAGCCTCATCCCAGCAGAGACCAGGGCAGAGAGCAGTTAGCAGGAGGGGAGCAGTAGCTCTGTCACCCTTCCCAGCTCTCCTGGCAAGGAGAGGAAGGCAAAGAATGCAGTTTGGAGGGAAACATGTTCTCCACTCTACCAGTTCTGTCAGCAAACCTCACTTGAACTCATACCTGACCCTTATGCCCACGCACACTCATCAATGACCACAAATGGAGCACAGTTCAAGAGGAGGTTGCAGCTCTGGAGCCCCCAACACGAGAAGGATATGGAACTGTTGGAGCAGGTCCAGAGGAGGGTCATGAAAATGCTCAGAGGGCTGCAGCAGCTCTGCTATGAGGGCAGGCTGAGAGAGTTGGGGCTCTGCAGCCTGGAGAAGAGAAGGCTTTGAGGAGACCTTGGAGTGACCTTGCAGGGTCTGAAGTGGGCTACAGGAGGGCTGGGGAGGGACTATTGACAAGGTCTTGTAATGACAGGATGAGGAGGAATGGGTTTGAACTGGCAGAGGGGAGATTCAAATGGATGTTGGGAAGTTCTTTGCAGTGAGGGTGGCGAGACACTAGAATGGGTTGCCCAGGGAGGTTGTGGCTGCTCCCTCCCTGGAGGTGTTCAAAGCTAGGTTAGATGAAGCCTTGAACGACCTGTTCTAGTGAGAGATGTCCCTGCCTATGGCAGGGAGTTGGAACTGGCTGAGCTTTGAGGTCCCTTCCAACCTAAACCATTCTGTGATTCCTGCTGCCCAGCCTAGCCTTGACACCACGCCGGCCTGGCACCTGCAAATGCATTTACCTGATTGTGCTAGTTTGAGCCTAGCTAGCATGTTTTGATGATTTGAGTTTTTTGATTCCACTTAATTTAGATGTTAGAAGAGTTTTATTTGGGGCCTTAATCTGTTATCTATGAAGGTATGCCAACACAGGGCATCAGTTTGGCAGCTGCTGCAGTTTGCCAGGAGAGGCAGTGGAAGGCAGCACAATCTGTCTCACCGCGCAACGTCAATTCTGTGGCACTCACACAAATGCAAAAATCACTACAACATTAGGAACAAACAACAGACAGACCCAGGACATGGAGAAATACCTCGTAAACAGCACGATAAATTATTGACTTTATGGCATTTGGTTGCTGAATTAAAATGATAAACTCAAGTTTTTATCTGCCGAAAGCTGTTTCCATGGCGTTAAAATAGCAGATGGTCTTTCCTGGAGATAAAGGACTTCAAAGCTTTGCCAGAGCAGAGAAGAGCTGGAGATTTAACATATGTATTGCAAAATTTAAGAGGAGAGCACCTGGTGCTGCAGCCTGGCTGGCTGGTAGGGTTCTGCCTCACAGGTGGCACTTTGCCCTGCCCCGGAGGGCTGAGCAAGGCCAGGACCCAGTACCATCGCACAATGTCAGGGATTGGAAGGGACCTCAAATGATCTTCCAGTCCAACCCCTCTGTCTGAGCAGGATCACCTAGGGCAGGTCACTCAAGAGTGCATCCAGGTGGGTTTTGAGTGGCTCCAGTAAAGGAGACTCCACAACTTCTCTGGGCAGCCTGCTCCAGGGATTTGTCACCCTCACAGTGAAAAAGTTTTTCCTTACCTTCATGTGGAACCTCCTCTGCTCCTGCTTGCAGCCATTGTCCTTTGTCCTGTCACTGGACATCACTGAGAAGAGCCCAAGGTCTACAAAAGGCTGTAGAAATCATAGAATAGAATTATAGAATCAACCAGGTTGGAAGAGAGCTCCAAGCTCATCCAGTCCAACCTAGCACTCAGCCCTGGCCAATCAACCAGACCATGGCACTAAGTGCCCCAGCCAGGCTTGGCTTCAGCACCTCCAGGGACAGTGACTCCACCACCTCCCTGGGCAGCCCATTCCAATGCCAATCACTCTCTCTGACAACAACTTCCTCCTAACATCCAGCCTAGACCTCCCCTGGCACAACTCGAGGCTGTGTCCCCTCATTCTGCTGCTGCTTGCCTGGCAGAAGAGCCCAACCCCACCTGGCTACAGCCTCCCTTCAGGTAATTGTAGACAGCAATGAGGTCTGCCCTGAGCCTCCTCTTCTGCAGGCTGCACACCCCCAGCTCCCTCAGCCTCTCCTCACAGGGCTGTGCTTCAGGCCTCTCAACAGCTTTGTTACCCTTCTCTGGACACCTTCCAGCACCTCAACATCTCTCTTGAATAGAGGAGCCCAGAACTGGACACAGCACTCAAGGTGTGGCCTGAGCAGTGCTGAGCACAGGGGCAGAAGAACCTCCCTTGTCCTGCTGCCCACACTGCTCCTGAACCAGCCCAGGATGCCATTGGCTCTCTTGGCTACCTGGGCACACTGCTGCCTCATCTTCAGCTACTATCTACCAGTACCCTCAGGTAGAGGGTATAGGGACCCTGTGAGCTGCCAATCAGAAGTTTCTCCATACTTGCTCAGCAGGGAAACCCCAACAGCCACATCTTTCCCTTCATCCACACTCACAGCCTGTTCTGGCTCTGGTTTATGAGTCATTAATTCCTAATAAGTAGAAAACTGCATGATGGGCTTTGGGTATGAATAGTTTACTGTATCAGAGACAATCCATGATCTAAATTACCAGCTATAAATCAATTTTTGAATGTTGACATATCTTTAATAATGATAAATGAAGAATTTATGGATGCTGCTAAAGTTCACATCAAGATTCTGATTTATGAGCACACTGAGCTCAGGTGGAGCAATCAGCCTTAGGCCCAGCACCTTGTCCCAGCCACAGACACCAGTGTGTCCCTCACCTGCACTGTGGTGACTGCCAACCCCCATCACCTTCCTCTGCTATGGGGCTGGAGCTCTCCATGGACCTGTCAGCTCCAGGTGAGTTTGAGTTTCAACAGCTTCTGGCTCCTTTGCCAGCTCCTGCCCTCTTCATCTCCAAGCTGCAGCCAACCGGGACAGTGAAAGATGCTCCCCCTTGTCCAGATCTTCTTGTTCTCAGGTGGTGCTCCCCCCTGCCCCTCTGTTTCTCTTGATTTCACCTGCAGACACTCATTATCACCATCCATGAGGGTCTGTGATGGGGACTAACACCAGCATAAGGTGAGCTCTGAACACCTGAGCTTCCACACAATTCAGGACACCAAGCTGAGAGCAGTCAGGCTGGAGCAGAAAGCTGGGAGCCAGGAGACACTGAGACATTGGCTGCAGGAGGTCAACAGAGACTGAAACATGGGCTTGGTCCCCTGCAAGGCTGGAGATGGTCTCATTCTGTACTAGCACCATGGTAATGGCAGGAGCTCCACCGTGCGCTGCACACACACATGAACAGCTACCAGCACAGCCCTCCTCTGTCCATCTGTCTGTCTGCTGGCTCTGCTTGTCTGTCTGTGCTACCTGGTGCTACAGGATCTGCCTCCCTGACAGGGAGTGTTGCTCTCATGCATGTGTGCCAAGAAGGGCTCTGGGCTGGAAAGCTGCTTTTCATTTGATTTCAATTTACTGTTGGAATTAAGCTGGTGTAAAACAGTGTGTGAAGAGAAAAATTACCATGTCTGTTTAGAGAGCGTAAAATAAGTACTTAACTGTTTGGCCACTTTGATGGTGGGATCCAAATCAATCTTCACCCAGCTCACGTCCTGCCACAATTAATAAGCTGAAAATTATGCTTGTTAGAAGCAAACAGTAAACAATAAATAACCTCAGTGTCCCTTTCCTCGCCCCTCTTCTCCTCTTTTCCCTCTCCTCCCCTCTCCTTTCCCTCTCCTCCCCTCCCTTTCTCTCTTCCCCTCCCCTCACCTTCTCCTCTTCTCCCCTTCCCCTCTCCTCTCTCATCCCCTCCTCTCTCCTCTCCTCACCCACTCTTGGCACTGGCCTCTCCTTTCCCAGCTGGCAGAGCCATCCCTTATCCATTTTCTCCGGTGAACACAGCCCAAGAGCTGCAGAGGACAAGGCAAGGCAGATGGGTGAGGAAGTGTTCTGTTCCCCATACCAAAGGCAAGAGCACAATCATTGCTACCAGCACCCCCAGCACAGCACCCTGAGGTGCACACTGGACCCTCAGGGTTGGGGCAGCTCTGCCACTGCAGATGGGTGACATCTGGCAACAGATGGGTGACAAGAAGGGGACTCTCCTGCTCAGCTGTAGTGGTGCTGGGGCTACTCAGAGCCAAAGTGGGGTGCTGGACCCCTTCCCTGTGCAGCTCCACACCTGACAAGGTCTGGGAGCTGTGCAATGAGAAGCATCAAGCTTTCTGTCACCAACCATGGCCATGACAGCTCCCCAGCCAGAGAAACATTAATTGTGAAGCAAGTAATTAGTGGCTACAAAATATGACCAGTACAATTACACCCAGGGTTTTTTCCTCTCTCTGTCTAACTCTTGGCACTGAACAGTCTTATAATTAGATGACAAAAGTGACAGGAAGCTCCAGTGAAACCGCTCGTCCTCGCCCTTTGCAGAGGCTCCCCCTGTGTTCTGCACCGATAATCACTAATCAAGTTCTTCCCTTAGGTATTAAAAACCTCTTCCGTGGGTAATTTGACCCTAACAGCACAGGCTTGGCACTGGCAAATAGCCCCACACCTCCAGTGACCAGTGGGTCTGGCACAGCCTCAGCATTGGGTTCAGCCTTTCTCTCAGCCAGGACCCTCCTGTGCCCCCATGGATTCCAAGCTCTGCACAGCTCCCCGAAATTGCCACCCAAGGGCACTCAGCATGGCACAGCACATGGCCATGGTGATGGGAGCACTATGGCACAGCCAGGGCATGGGCAAGGGGTGGGGTAGACAGGAGGAGTGAAGCAATGCCAGGCAAACCCTGCTGCCTTGGCCTGGTGTCAGGCACAAGGGCAACCAACCTGGGGGAGGATGAACAGGCACAGGAGCAGCAAGGGTGCCCAAGCTGCCACTCCAGAGGTCCAGCCTGCTGGAGTCAGGATTGCCTGGTGCTCACCTGCACAGAGACACATCCTCCTCAACACCTCCTCCACCTCAGGGAGGTAGTGGAGTCGCTGCCCCTGCAGGAGCTCAAGTAAAGCCTGGATGGGACACATAGTGCCATGGTCTGGTTGATTGGCCAGGGCTGGGTGCTAGGTTGGACTGGATGAGCTTGGAGCTCTCTTCCAACCTGGTTGATTCTATGATTCTGTTCTATGATTTATTTGAACCCAGATGTTCACAGCTGCTGCTGCTGCTGTGTCCTGGCTCACTGGCACTGTAATGATGTCATCCATCTGCATTTTCTAGGACTATTTGGGAGGGGAAGCTCTGCCATTCTAGAATCTGTCATTATAACCCAAAGCTGGAGACCAGCAGAACAAGCTACTAATATTGAACAAACAAACAAACCCAAGCCAATAATGGCTCCTATCGAGCAGAGACCCAAAGCTGATGGATGACCTGTAGCAGCACAGGAGAATTATTTGTGAATTGCAATTGATTTCCAAAATCAAAATGTAAATTTTGCCTCACAATTGAACTATCAGGGGAAGTTTTTGCTCTCAGAAAGTCTTTTCTCTCCCTTTGCCTTTTTTGGGGGGGAGGAAATCACACTCATGGGCACAATGGGTAAACTCTGGAGCCATATCTGGAGGCTGGCCAGGGTCAGAGAATCAGAGAATCAGAGAATCAAGCAGGTTGGAAGAGACCTCCAAGATCATCCAGTCCAACCTAGCACCCAGCCCTATCCAGTCAACCAGACCATGGCACTAAGTGCCTCATCCAGGCTTTTCCTGAACACCCCTAGGGACGGTGGACTCCACTACCTCCCTGGGCAGCCCATTCCAATGCCAATCACTCTCTCTGCCAACAACTTCCTCCTAACATCCAGCCTATACTTCCCCCAGCACAACTTGAGACTGTGTCCCCTTGTTCTATTGCTGGTTGCCTGGCAGAAGAGACCAACCCCGCCTGGCTACAGCTTCCCTTCAGGTAGTTGTAGACAGAGTATCAGAAGGTCATCCTCAGAGCCTTCCTGGCCACTGGAATGCTGAAAAAGGGGCAGGGCAAGCAGGGTGAGATTCAGAACAAAGGTCTGCAGGGCTGGTGTGGCACCGGGGCAAACCTGTGAGCCACCACATCTGTCTGAGTAGCACCAGCTGCTGTCCTGTGCCAGCGCCAGGAGGTCCCAAGACCTCCCTGGTTTCAGCATGGAGCAAGGGCTCCCATCTCTGCTGCAGTGCATGACCAGGCTGTCCAAGATGAAGCACCCAAGCCTGTATTTTAGAGCCAGGTAAGTGCCCACGGAGGTTTCTGAAGGACCAAGCACCTGCCGCACCACAGTACAAGGCTCTGGCTGACCGCTTTACCCCGACAGCCCTTGTCTGCGACCAACGAGCTCTGCAGCGCCTGCCCCGCTGCCTCCAGACCTGGCTCTGCGCTCGGGCAGGAGCCGAGCACATTGCTGTGAAACGCGAGCCCGCAGCGCTCGCCCCGAGCTGTTCCGTGTCATTAGCAGAACATCTGCCACGCTGCCAACGCCGCTCCGCGGGCACCGCTCCGCCGCTCACCGCTAACAGCATTAGTCCTGCTGCCACGAACAGAGCGTGCCGAGGCCACGGCCTGCCCACGCCTGCCAGCCTCAACACGCTACAGACAACCCCTCTCTGCCCGGTGCCACCCACGCGTCTGAGCCACCCTGCCCTGCCGACCCTGGGGTGGCACTTCCCGCACCAGCACCAGGTGGTTAACTGTCAGTGGTGCACTGCTCTGCTTCCAGCAACTCGGTGTTTTCCTTCCCCAGCCTTTTGTCATTATCCAGCCCATGACAAACCCATTACGATGCTAAAGATTGGAATTACTGCGATCCCAGGCTGGCGCCCGGGAACTGGCCCAGAGAAGCAGCAGCGTTTTGCACGAGGCAGTAATAAATTACTGAAGGTCACCTATGATTTATCACTGCTTTGGATTAGAGACAGTGACACCAGCGAAGCAGCCTCGTGGGTGCCAGAGCATCTGCTCTTGTTGAGGCTCTCACAGTGATGTTTTTGCTCGTTTTACTGGGCTGGAAGCACCTCCAGAAGCACACTGGCTCCTTTGAGTGATGCCTCTGCCATGCAGCACTGTGCATTTACATCCTGGCCCCTGTGCACAACTGCTCTGACGACTGGAAAAGCTCCATCTGGGGAGAGGACAATCCCCAGGAGCTGCAGGCAGCCCCCGTGCAGAGTTAGCTCAGCTCCATCAGCCCCCTGCCCTGCCCAGCAGAGCGAGCTAAGGACATGGCTGAGCCAACTTCCCTCCAGAGGAACATGGCACCTTCTGGCACCATCTCAGTGGCATCAGGCCCTGCAGAGCTGGCCTGGCACGGGCTAGAGACACAGTCTTTTCCTCCTGTGCTTGGGCCACCCTCTTTTCCAGGGCTCTGCTTCCTTCCTTCCTGAGGCTGGGTGTCCTGAGGTTTCCAGGAACACTGAGAGGGTCTTGGAGCCAGTGGAACCTCCATCTCACTGGACACTTGCCTGCCAGGTAGGAGGCAGCACGGGCAATCCCCAGCCACGGCTCCTCTGATGGATGCCATTCCACACAGATGATGCCTCAAGATCTGCATCTGTGCAAGCCCCCAGGCTGTCCCCCTCTCCTGTCCCTACAACACTTTGCCCCAGGGCTATCCTTCCTTCAGGCTCTGGCTCTGCCTCTCCCAGGGCTGGGAGAGCCCAGCACAGCCAGAGGGGACTGAAGGGCATAGGCAAAAACTTCTCACAGCAAGACACTGCCAGTCTACACTGGCAGTTGCAGCCTCCCACTTTGGAAGCAAGAAAAATAATTACCAGCAAGTTTGAGAAGTAAATAAATAGTTGGTTAGCTGAGCTGCTTGAATTATTGATGGTCAGCTCAACTCTTCAGGCACCCTGGTTGCTGCTAACAAGAGGATCTGATGCCAGTAAAACCCTTTGCCTATCATTCTGCCAACATAAAATAATCCAAAGTGTCTATGATACCAGCTACCTTCAGCACAAAGAAATTGCCTCAGAAACAAGCTCAGAGGCTGGCAACTCCCCAAATGCCTCCCTGGTGCAGGCTGGGTCATTATCACCAGGACAGAGAAATGATGCACACAAAGAGGGGAGCAGGGCTCAGACTGGCGACATCTGGGACATGCCAGCAGCAGTGGGAGGCTCAGAGGACCCAGAGACGCTGAGAAAACTTACAGATGCTTTTGTTGCAAGTGCTAAGGACAGACAACAGCACATCAGCTACCTGCCAGAGGCTGCTCTGTGCTGGGCCCAGCAGAGCTGCTGGAGACACAAGACACGTTCCTAGCTTCGGCCCTGCAGCTCCCCAGACTCGGTCCCAGCAGAGATGGATCTTTGCTGTGCTCATGAACGTGCCAAGAAGGGCTGCAGGTGACAGGAACTGCCAGAGAGATAAGGACTGTGCAGCACTGTGCTGTGCTTTCACCTTCAAAGAGCTTTAAGATGCTAAGAAATTAACAGCAGCTTCTCCTGGGCACAGCTTTTGTCCCTGCATGAAGGTCTGAGCCACCAGGCTGCCAGGGCTGCTCTGCAGGCTTCAGCTGCTAGGTTAGGGATAACTGGACAAAAGGGCAGAGACCCCAAAGGGAGAGGCTGCCTTTGACATGGGCTCTTGTCAGGGCTTCTGCTGCAGCTGCCACCAGGCAAGGCTGAAGTGGCACTTTTGCCAGTGCCGTTAATGCTCCTGGAGCCTCCAATCTGCCAGGGAGCAAGGACAAACTGCTCTTAGCCAGCCCTCGCTCTCCCACCACCCACTAAGCAGGGGCAGGGTTTTGAACAGCCAGTTTTCCTCTGCCAACAGCTCTCCAAGTGCCTGCACAACTCCCCCAGCCCCTAGAGCCAGGAGCTCTGTTCATCCACCCATCCCTCCAGGCTCTGTGCCCTAGGTGTGAAGGGACTGGGGACTGCAGCGCAGGTGGTGGTGGCTGTGCCTCTAGACACCCCTCTCATCTCATCAGGGGCTGCTACATTTAATTCCCTGCACTTTGGTATAAAGTCAGGGTCCCATCCAGAAAGCAATTTGTGTCTCCCAGAGCAGGCAGTCGTAACATTTCCCATTAAAATGTAAATTTGGCTAAGTTTCCTGGCATCTCTTTCCCTTCCTTAAGGTAAGAAGAATATGAACTTGTATTATTTTTCCATCAATGTTATCCTCCTCTCAGTTTTGTGCTGAGTAAAAAAGCTGCCCAATATACACCTTCTGCAAATTAAATTTGAATTGAGGCTGACAGCACAACAGGGATCCAGATTACAAAGAGATGTGCCAGCCTAATTGGAATCATTTCTAAGAGGTTATTCGCAGAAGCGTTAACCACGGAAGGCACAAGTGGAGCCAGACGTGCTCTGCACCAAAGGCTCCTCCAGCTGAGCCACCCAGCTCGGCCAGCACAGCCCTGGTGCTGCAGGCAGGAGCAGGCAGCCACCCAGAACCAGCCTGCACTGACACCAGCAGCACCTTGCTGGTGGTGTCCTCTCTTGGGAAGACGCTGGATGCTGAGTTTAGTTTTGCTGATGAATGCAACCTCCAACCAAACGCAGCCTTCCTCAGGCAGACACCGCAGACCCCACCACAGATCCTGCTGGTAGCCCTTCAGGCTCCTGGAGCCCCGCACCAGGAGTCCCAGCTCCACCACCACTCCTGCTCCACCACCACTCCTGTCCCGGAAGGATCGCCACCACCACGGTTCCTGCTCCACCAGCAGTCCGTGCCCCACCACTTACCTCCCCAGCAGCTGCAGCAAGGTGTCCTGTTCCCTGCAGCCCTAGCAGAGCAGGGAAGGGACCTCTTCAACAGATGCAGGATTTTGGCCAAACAGGCTCAGGATTGCCAAGCCAATTGTCCTGCTCGTGCTGTGAGTTTTTGAAATGACCTTTCAGGATTAAAACCCCAAAGCCCTGGGGACTTCCCACTCCTTTTGCCTTCAGACACCAGGAGGCAGGGAATTGCTCTCTCCACGCCTCGAGAAGCCTGTCAGAGTCTGAAGGGTGTTTAAAGGATACGACTACAAACCAAGGAGAAAAACCTGAAAACCACCTTTTGATGGTCCACTCCCCAGAAGCCAAGGGGGACCAAGCTGCTGCCCCCAGGACCAGGCTGCTGCCCCCAAGGGTCCCTGCTCAGAGCTGCTGCTGGACACAGCTCATCAAACCATGCTGGAGCAGAGCAGCTGCAGAATTAATATGGCAGCACAGTGAATTAATCAACCATCTCCAGCTGCATTCCTAGTGGGGGTAATTTCAGGTGCAATGCTTTGAATGACATCATTTCAGAGAAGAGTATCCCACTCTCCTGACTAATCTGAGGTTAACTAGCAGAGAGTTCATCAGCTCAGCCCACAGTAACAACAGCTCCACAAGCTCCCACACACCCTTGGGCAGCAGGAGATACTTTGGGGCTGGTCCCCAAGAAGAAGTAAGGTCAAGTTGTGCCATAGCCTGGCTTCCCATGCAGACCCCCAGCACCCAGAGATGCAGCTGGCAGCCCTGGCACTGCTGCTCCAGAGCTGTCCCATTGTCCCATGCATGGCTGCTGGGCACCACACCATCATAACACACTTTGGGCAGCCACTTGGAGCTGCCTGCTCCCACAGGCTGGGGAGCTCCTGCTTCCCCAGAAATCTCATGAATGCAAGCTGTGGCTAATGAGTTTGCATCACAGGGTAATGAAGCTCCTGCACTTGACAGAGCTGCAGCCAGCCCACTTCCCAGCTACTTGTGGGCACAGTTAATGGAGAGCATCATCACAGACTCAGGGGAGAGTGGGCTTCTGAATTAAAATTAACAGCTCCATTGCAGGGATCCTGGATCCCTGTGCCAGAAACCCTCAGGCTCTGTGGACAAGGGTGCTCCCCAGGCAGCCCCAGGACCAAGGCACTTTAGCCCAAGGCCTGGCTTTCCTGCAGGGCAGCTCCTGCACAATGCTGGCTCCTGGAAACCCACACGTAGCTCAGACTGCAGCTGAAACCTCTGTCCCCTCAGCAGCAGTTAAGTGAATTAGCAGAACCAGCCAGCATTAATTATGCAAAGAATCATTTGCTGGTGAAATTAAAAGAAAAGAAGAAAAAAAAAAAAAGGAAGGATCTAATTTAATCAAAATATAATTAAATGAATAGTTAATTAAACAATTCTGCAGTGGAAACCCCTTGACCCCTGGAGCTCTCCTCCCTGTCGAGCACAGGCTGCTCACTGCTCCAGCACTTGGGCTCTGGCAGCAGAAACACGTCACCTCATGGCACCTCTGTCCCCCACCTCGACCTGCTCTGCCCAGAGTCCTCTCCCCTGCAGCCAATCCCAGGTTGCCAAAACCAGAAAGGGTAGATGAGAGCCTGTTTGAAAATGGGAAGACGAAAGAGAAGAGCTGAGTGCACACAGACTGTGTCACCCTTGAGCCTCTGAAAAATTCCTGTTCCAGTAAGTATTTATTTTAAGGAACTGGAAAATAGGAAGATGAGCAGCAGCCAGGTGGAATTCCCTCCAGAAATGGGAGCTGAGTGCAAATCTGACAAATGTGTCTGGAGTGAGTGGGAAGAGGGGATGCTGTCTGGGGAAGCGGACTCTCCAGATGGCCTCAAGGTCCCTTCTGTCTCTCTCCTCTATGCTTCTACAGACTAATTCCTTAAATCAGCATCCTGTGGAAATCTGCCAGGCATCCTGCCAGCTCTGGAGCTGGAAGAAGGACTGGAGGACAGCATTAGTGGATATGCGTGCACAGCATGTAAAAGGAGACTGGGTTTTTGCAGCAGCCCCCTGTAATCTCCAGAGACAAACCCCAAGGAGCATTTCACAGCAGCCTCCTCTAAAGACAGCAAAGCTCTGGCTCAGAGCTGCCCGGGCTGAGAAGCTGAGCAGCCCCAGCCCAGCACTGGTTGCCTCACAGGTGCCCCCCTCCCACATGCTGCTCACAGTCCCCTCTTGCTACAGGCAGACACACTCCTGCAGCAAACCAAGCAACTGCAGCTCAGCATCCCCCTCTGCGTGCAAAAATGGCCTAGATGGACAAGATCATCTCTCCTGGCTGTACCCACTGTGAGTGACAAATTCTCACTCTGAGCTCCAAGCATCTGGCAAGGAGGACTGTGCTCCATCTGGAAGCTTTTCCCCACGCACTGGACTATCTCCTAGTTCAGGCATTATAAGAAAATAAATCAGAAGGAGATTAACACAGACATTGTTTGAAGGATTTAATCAGCTACGATTTGCAGTGTTGTGTTTCCAGCTTAATTAGCCCAAGCCTGGTTTCCTTTGGTTCTGTATTGTGAGGGCATTCAGAAGCAGCATTACAGACCTCAGTTTGTTGGGATTGGAGGGAAAATTCTTCCTGGCTGGAGCCAGCAGGTACCTTAGACAGCAGGATCTTGAGTAGAGGCTGCAGGATCTCAAGGAGAAGCTGGTTTTTGAAGCAAGAATGGTGGTCCAGAGGCTTCCTGTATGAAAATGTGTAAAAATCATTAAAACAACTAAAGAAGTTCTCTGAGGCACCTTCCTGTAAACAAGAGTTATTCCTGGGCTGCTGTGACTTGTGTCCTGCTTCCTACAGCACTCCAAACAATAACCAAAAGTCCACAAGAAAGGCTGCTCCTGCTACACCAGCTGTGAAAAGTTCTTAGCACGACTCCTCTGCCATGAAGCAGCTGCACAGGGTTAAAAAAAATAGAGTAGGGAAAGCCACCAACTGCAGCAGCAAGAATGACATTGTGGACATGGGGAAGCACTCAACAAACATCAGCTGCTAAGATCACAGCGAGGAGCAGGAGTTACCCAGCAACTGCCTGACGCGAGGCTTCCAAACACAACCCCCTGACAGCATTTTTCCCGACAGCTTCAGCAGGGATGGCGAAGGGTCAGACACTCAGCAGCTTCACCTCTGCTACCAGCACAGTCTAAGCCTGCCTGGGCTGTTGTTGCTCATTTGAATCATCACTCGATGAGTTTGAACTGGCCCTGCTAATGAGGTTCTAAAGATGCATTTTGATTTGGAGGGCGAGCGCTAATTAAGATGCAAGCTGTGCGCTTCCTGCTCCGAGCGCTCATGCCAATGTGATTTCAACAAGGGTTGCAAGCACAGGAGTCACCCTGATCCAGACTGCTCCTGTGAATTGGCTCGTGAAAGTGTTTAGAGTTCCACCTACAAGATCCAAGAAGGCATCTCTCCCCACTCCAGCAGAAGCTGTTTGTCTCATCATCCTGTCCTAACTGGTCTATGTTCACAGTTAACCTCAGCAAACAGCTCACAGTGTCCCAGATGTTCCGCACTGCTGTGCCCCCACCCACTGCAACCACGGTTCCTGGCACCAAGTCTTCTCACTCAGCAGCAGGGTCCTGGGTTTGGAAAAGACCAAGAACATCTCAATAAGCAACAAAGCCTGGGTTTGCTCCTTGCTGCTGCGTCCCAGAAGGGTTGACAATGTCCACACGCTGACACAAAGGCTGGGGACTTCAGCTAGCGCCGAGTACATCACCCTGACAGCTGCAGTGGCCTGCAGACACCAGAAGTCAGAAGAAAGAAGTAATTTATAGTGGCTGCATTTCCTGCAAGGGAACAAGGGCACCAGCTGCTTCACCCCTGCCTGACGTGCCACTCGTCCTCTTGCTGCTGGTGTCACAAATAAAGCTGTCACCTGCAGGGAGAGTGAACGCCAGCCAGAAGCAGAGAACTGGCTGAGATGCCAATATGTTCCTCACTTTTCTACCCATCAAGGCTACTTGCAAAGGTGACACCAGATTGTGGCAGAGACAGGCTTTGGGCAGCCCAGAGGAGACTGCAGAGCCAGGCCCTTGCAAGCAAGCCCCAGGGCTTGGCCTCACCTTCTTGTGGACCATTATTGCCCATCCAGTTTCCTCCCTCGCTCCCCTCCATCTACAGCCTTCAAAGTCCCCAAGCAGGGGACAGCCTGGTGCAGCACAGAACTATAGAATCAAGCAGGATGGAAGAGACCTCCAAGCTCAGCCAGTCCAACCTAGCACCCAGCCCTGTCCAGTCAACCAGACCATGGCACTAAGTGCCTCACCCAGTCTTTTTTTTGAACCCCTCCAGGGACAGAGATGCATCAGCTGGGGAACAGCTCGCAGGAGGCCCCAGCAGCTCAGCTAGCTCCAGCCATACAGGGCAGAGCCGAACGTGGGTGCTGCGCCAGTGGCAGCGCAGAGGTCAGAAGCAGAGCTGCACCCCCATTATTGATGGCACGAGATTAGCTTGTCTGAACAGGGAAATACATCACCGGAAAACAGGAAACATTTGGAAAGTGGATGGCGGGCGTGAGAGTGATGAACGAGCGCGGAGCACCGCCAAGATCAATGAATAGCTGATGAGCCGCGGGGCGGGCGGGGGAGCTGCCTGCAGGTACACAGGGAGCAGGTCAGCAGGGAAAGGGCTCGCCATGGAGAGACACTACAGGGAACCTCCAAAC
The DNA here is from genome assembly GCA_013400475.1 of Tricholaema leucomelas. Lineage (NCBI taxonomy): Eukaryota > Metazoa > Chordata > Aves > Piciformes > Lybiidae > Tricholaema lacrymosa > Tricholaema leucomelas. The sequence continues at coordinate 581,303 of WAAF01017355.1, forward strand.
AGCTCAGAGGTGTAGGGGGTGCCAGAGCTGATCCTGGCACTGCTCAGTGTGGGTGTGAACAGGGGGCTGTGATGAGCAGGCCATCCTTACTCGCAGCCTCTCCTGTGCCCCACTCTGTTCCCTCTGTCATGCCACAGCCTCTGCTCAGAACAGTGCCAACCAGCAGCACAGGAACAGTGCAGGATAGGAGAGGCCCTGCACTGGCCAGCAAAAGCAGAGAGGTTCCTCTCACTTCCCTCGACCCCAACAAGGTGAGGTAAGAGCAAAGGCTCAGAAAAGAGAAGCACCCAGAGACTACTCACACACAGGCTTTGCAGATGATAGCAACCCAGCCAGCCTGGGGCTTCTGAGCAGAAGCTCCACGGACAGGCAGTCTCTGTGAAGACATCATCTGGGGGTCAGCTCTCTGTGTATTCCAGTCCATTAGCAGCATCTGAGACAGCTGCTCATGAGCAATAGACACATAACCACTCCATAGCACTCAGGCGGTGGGGAAAAAAATCACTGCAGCATGGGGACTGTGCAAGGACCAGACACGGGCAGGAGAGCAGAATCACGTCCTGCTCTCCCCAGCAGCCCAACACAGCACACTGAGCCCGTGGGCATGGCCTCAGCGCAGCACTCGCTTGTTAATGCCCTGAAAAAGCAAGCACCATCGTCCGCCCCGGGGCCACCAGCAGTGACCGAGCACTATCTAGTGGTGGGAGACACAGCTTCAGCAGCTTGGCCACCCTAAAGCAAAAGGATGGAGGTCCAGCCCAGCTCCCAGGGCTGCTCAGAGAATGAAAGCCACATAGATGGAGGCACTGGGGAAGCAGGATGGTCATCTGGGACAAGTATCATCTCCAGGATGTTGCAGTGAGAAGTGTTCTGGTGTGGTAATTCAGGGGAACTCAGGTTTCTGGGCCTTCTGCACCACAGGGCAATTGTGTTGGGCAGGCTGAGGAATGGGGACTCCAGTAAAAGCTTCTCCTTGAGATGATGCTCAAACGCATTTCCCACAGGCAGCACAGACCCAGACTGGGCCACAGCACTGTTTTACCGGGTGAGATGGGGCTGTTAGACCCAGAGATGCCAGCTTGTAGACTACGTACCCACTGCTCACTGCTTCCGACTGATTTCTGTTCAGATGGTTCTGCCCTGCCTTCATCTCCTCTATCTGACAGGTCATAAATTAAACATCACAGAGTTTCTAGAGGCATTGTACTCACAGAGGGAGAACTGTGACAGCAAATTCACTGGTCTGCAGATTTCCGTCCAGTGTCCTTGTCCTTGGCAACAGATACAGAAAGAGAAAGCTCTTCCCACTTCCCCGGAGCGTCCACCCTCTGCAGCCTGACCTCTCCGAGTAGCCTGAAGGTAGCTATTTGAAAGAAAATGACAGCAGCTACTTGTGGGATGATGGGCTGAAGAGAGCGATTTAAAGCTGTCCATCAAGAGGCAGTGGCATTTAGCTCAGCTGCCTCCTTCCCTGCAGTTGGCTCTTGGTGGCTCCAGCATGCTCCCTGCAAGGATCTGGCAACCAAAAGGTCACCACCAGCAGCATCTTTTGCATTGCTTGTGCAGAGAGGAGTGAAGAGAGACAGGGGCATCACCCCCAGCCCCCCGAGCCAGCTGGCCCTGCACAGTGCTTGTTGGATCCACAACAGGCAGCTATGAAATGAGCTTCCAAAGTGTCCTTAGCACCAGTGGCTGACAGCGAGTGAGGCAAAGCAGGGGAGGAGGAGAGGAAGCTCACAGGTCCCTGAGAATGCTGGAGTGGATGGAACCGACGAAAAAGCACACAGGAGTGGCACTTCCAGGCCCTTAAAATGACCACACCGGTCTAAAGATATTTGAAAAACTAAGAAGGGGAGCAAGAGAGGCTCCTCCTTGCCTTACCCACCCTGAGGCTCTAAAGGAGTTTGCATCCCGGGTTCCTATCTCTGTCTGAGATCCGAGGGAGGTCGCTCAGCTCCCACAGAAGGCTCAGCTGCACAGACCTAAAAAAAAGAGGACTGATCAGCTCCCTGCTCTCCCCAAGGTGCAGCACTGGATGGATTTACGCCCGGGAATGAAACCCTCCTGCGGTGTCCCAGTTCGGACTCCAGCAGCACTCAATGCCGCATCCCCCTCCTTCCAACGAGACAGAGGATAAGGACCGTATTCCCCGCTATCGGGCTGGAAATGCTCCCCACTGCTTTCCCCGTAGCGGGTCTGCACGCTGCTCACAGAGAAATGCACCGGGAAACGGGCCCGGCCTTGTCGTGACAGCTGGGGGCAGACACTCAGCCGGGGGTTCCTCCGGACCGGACAGCGGCGCTGCAGTCTCACCGCCGCCAGTAGGGGGCGCCGGCGCCCGGGGCTGAGGCTCCGCGGAGCCGGGCCGAGGAGAGGCGAACGGAGCCGAGCCGGGCCCACCCGAGCAGGCGATGCGGCGGCGGCAGCGGCGGAGCGGGCGGGTGGTGCTGTTGGCCGCGTTGCTCGTTTTGAGCACGGCCCTGGTGCTGCGCACACTCCGTGCTACCGCCGCCACCGGGGTCCCCGCCGAGCCTCCCGGGAACCCGCCCGCCCCGCCCGCGGCCCCCGCCCCGGCGGCAAGCGGCCCCTCCTATGACCTACACGCCTTCTACTACGCCTGGTACGGCAGCCCGCGCTTCGAGGGTCGGTACCGGCACTGGGACCACGCCCTGGTGCCGCATTGGGACCCGCGGGTCTCGGCCGGCTTCCCCCGCGGCCGCCACCTCCCGCCCGACGACATCGGCTCCAGCTTCTATCCCGCGCTCGGTCCCTACAGCTCCCGCGACCCCGCCGTGCTGGCTGAGCATATGGGCCAGCTCCGCGCCGCCGCCATCGGTAAGCGCCCCCCGGGCAGCGAGGGCCCCGACGCTGGGCGGCCAGCCCCGTAAGGGGGACACACCTGCTCCTCAGCCCCCCATCGCCTCTAGCAGCTGCGATCCCTACCCGATGCCGGGCCGCGATGACCCAGCACCAGGCATTCGTCTTGCAGCCAGCGCCCCTTCCCGTCCCCCACCCCAGCGCTGCTGGCATCCAAGGCCCCCCTCATTCCCCCTACCTGGGAGCGGTGGTTGCGGGCTCGGTACCCGGAGATTAACCACGGCAGAGCTTCCAGAGCACGGGAGTTGAGCTGCACAGGAGGGCTCGGGAGCAGCCCTGATCCCTGCTATGCCCGTGCCATTGCAGGAGTGCTGGTCCTGTCCTGGTACCCCCCTGGCCAAGGAGACGATCCCGAGGAGCTCTCGGACAGCCTGGTGCCCGCCATCCTGGACGCCGCGCACAGCCAGGCCATCCAGGTGAGGCCCCGAAACTGGCCCCTTGTGCTCGGGCAAGGGCTGCCCTGCGTCAGTGACTGCTACAAGCGCACTGGCGTTTAAGGCAGCGGGGTCCATTCTACGAGACAGAGCTTCCCCTCTTCATAACGGCGATTTTCAGTTTCCTTATTACTGGCACTGGGAAAGCCAGTGACAGATGCAGCAGTGCCAAGTGGGCAGGAGTATCCTGCGTGTCAGAGGGTTCTGCCCAGCCTGTGCACAGAAGGTCCTTCACAGCAGACCCGAGAGGTCACAGTGCAGAGAAAGCAGCACCAGTGTGAATGACAATTACCATCTCTGTGGTCTCTTTTGAAGGTTGCCTTTCATATCCAGCCTTACAAAGGGCGTGATGACCACACCGTGCATGAGAACATCAAATACATCATGGACAAGTAAGTTTCTCAGAAGGCTAAATCCTGACATGCAGGGCTGCTTTAAACACCCACAGCAGGCAGAACTTTGAATTAAATGCATCAGAATAGTGTCCAAAACACAGTACAAGGGAGGGAGCTGCCTGGAGGGAGCCAGTAATCAAACACTGCTTTCTCCAGCACTTAATATTTTGCCTTCAGAACCCAAAAGTGCTTTCTTCTGGTCAGGTTTCTAAGCTTATCGGGCACTTCTGCCCTTTCTCTCGGAAAGCTGCAGGCACAGCACTCCCATGAAGGCACAGATAAGGGCTGTGGGGAGGGAGCCCCCCACATCTCACACTGTGTTTGGCGTGTAAGGGAAACAGCTGCCGAGGGCTCATCCCCCTGGACAGCCCCTAGACAGCTCTGGGCTCTCCTCTAGGTACGGATCACATGCAGCTTTCTACAAGTACAAGACCAGCACCGGCAGAAGCCTCCCACTGTTCTACATCTATGATTCCTACTTGACACCTGCTGAATCCTGGGCCAACCTTCTCACCCCATCAGGCTCCCACTCTCTCCGCAACACCGCGTACGATGCCGTGTTCATTGCGCTGCTGGTGGAGGAGGGACACAAGCACGACATCCTCTCAGCAGGCTACGATGGCATGTACACCTACTTTGCATCCAATGGTTTCTCTTTTGGCTCATCCCACCAGAACTGGAAGGCAATCAAAACTTTCTGTGATGCCAACAACCTGATGTTCATCCCTAGCGTCGGACCAGGCTACATCGACACCAGCATTCGCCCCTGGAACAACCACAATACTCGGAACAGAGTCAATGGGAAGTACTATGAGACAGCTCTGCAAGCTGCCCTCACAGTCAGGCCAGAGATTGTCTCCATCACATCTTTCAACGAGTGGCACGAGGGCACCCAGATCGAGAAGGCTGTACCCAAGAAGACACCGACACGCCTTTATCTGGACTACCTTCCCCACCAGCCCAGCATGTACCTGGAGCTGACCCGCAGGTGGGCAGAGCACTTCAGCAAAGAGAAGGAGCAGTGGCTGATGTGACCTCAGCGCTCACTTGGGAAGCCATCCCTGCCCCGCTGACAGCACAGGGCAGTGCTGTAGGAAAGCACTCAGAGACGCAGCCACAGATCCATCAGCCTGACCAGATGCTGGGCACGAGCAGCCAGCCACCAGGATCCCAAGGACTGTGCAAGCCTCAGCCCCAGGCTCACAGAAGTGGTGTTACAGGGGAGATCTGCCAGCAGCAGTCAGATGTGCAGATCTGCTACAGGGGACCCTTATGGAGCTCCTCTGAAATTCACAAGGGGTGCTGGTTGTTCTTATTGTGTGTTTGGTGGTGTCGGATGTGGTCAGCTGGGCTTCAGCACACTTTGCCACAAGCTCTTGGCCTACTGCCTGCAGCAATCAACAGATCCCTCCCTCCGCCAGCAACTGTCACAGCAAAGAGGAGTAAAGGCTACTCCAGGAGGTGACACTAAGCTGTGTTGTTACCCATCTTTTACTTCACTCGACCTCTCCTACACCAAGGAGTTCTGCGTTGGGCACTGTCACTGTGGTCCCTTGTATCCTAATAACTACAGACAACTCAAGCTGGAACACCAGAGACTATTTCCTGCTGCTACTGTACATGCTGGAAACCAGGGAAACAGAGATCTATCCTAAAAGCTCTGATTATTTAGTGTTCCAGGGTTTGAAAATTCAGATCTAGGATTGCTTTCTCTCCTTCTGAAACAGGGAGAAAAAAATACTTGCCATAAAAATGCAAATGAAAGCACCATTGCTTGGTGCTTTGAAAGAGGTGCAGCTCGCAGCAGCTTTTCCTTTCTTTCCTTAGACCCTTCTAAATTAGCCATAAAAATAATTTATACTTGTCTGTATCAATAAAATGAGAAGTGGCAGCTCTGGGTGTGAAACGAGGTTTTGTTCATGACTATCACACACTTTCTAAGCACTCAAGTCCCTCAAAAGTCATGGGCAACATCATCTAAAAAGCAGCATTTATACCAAAATCGTGCAAATCGTTCACCAATTTTTAAATTAAAAGCAGTTCCATACAGTTTACATTGCAGTGAAGAGTAAATAACCAGCAGAAACTTTCATCCATTGCCCACTGCCTTCTGGCTCAGCACGGCTTTGAGACTACGGAGAGTGGGAGGACCACTAAGATCACACCAAAAGCTTGTTCTCAGCTGTATCCAGGGAAGCCAGTTCTGGGCAGCTCTGGTCCAGACAATGAAGAGTGAATACTCTTCATTCCCAGCAGCACTCAGTGGTTAAGTTTTGATTTGGAGGTGTAGACATTTGGAACAGAAAAATGGTCAGTGGACCCCACAGCTGGGACGTTGTGAGAGCTTGAGAAGCCTCTCTTCCACCTTTGCTTCTCTAAGTGCAGAGACAATATACAAAGACTTGGGCTAGGTGTGATGGGAAGGGTGGGTCAGACACCATCACTCCATCTTGGAGCAGTCTGATGCTCACATCACTGGATTTCAAAAGCCTAATCACATGAACAAAGCAGACAGGGACCTGGGAAGGGTACAGCACACAGCTCAGCAGACCTGTTTGGGTTGGTCTCCCAGACTCTAGCAGAGGTGACACAAATTAGCAGATAACCACCAACTGCTGCTCCTGGACTTATCTTTTTTCTTTCTCTCCCCACTAAATCTTGTGTTTATTAACCTTGACATAATCCACTGACCTCATTAAACAAGGCCACCAATGCCCACCTCCTGAGCACACAGGCACACAGTGCCCAGCTCCAGCAGCTCTGCAAAGCCTCCTCAGTCTGAAGTCTCAAGGTGACTCTGGTGTCAGGCCATACTTCTGCCTCAGGATCTCAACCGTGGATGCCAGCGCACTGTGGGGGCAACAGAACTGTCACAACAAGGCTTTGGGGTTCAAACTTTTTCTGAGCATGCTGGGGATTAAGCTAAACAAGATTAATGGGGAGGTTCAATTGCTATGGAAGAAGCAGCAAACCATGAGCCACCCTAACTGGAAGAATTTCATTTCACTGAAGGAAAAGCTGCTGTTAGTCAGCAGAGAGCACTCACCAACCAGGACGAATGATGATGAACTTCCCTGACACAGACAAGTCAACCACAGTGGACCCCAAACGACACTCTGGGCTCTGGATGTCCCCTATGGGGCCTCCATCGATGATTAAGGACAACTGAGGCCACAGGTCTTGGAATTCCTGTAAAACAGACAAGTAGCAAGCAGTTGTGTTTTGTGGATGTGCTAACAGCCACTGTAAGGAGTCCTGCTATTGAGGAAGATGAGGTCTCCTCCCTTTCCATCATGAACACATCCCAGTTTCTGAGCACAATCTGCCTTGGATGTGCAGGAAAGCCACACAGTCCTCTGGCTAAAGACTTCTTGCTGCATCACTGTTGCTAAGGCGTGCATGAAAAAAGGCAAAAGCCTATTAAGACATCTAGGGGAAGGACAAAGCATGTCCTCTGCCCAACTACACAATCACAGGCTTTGCAAAACATTTTGAGAGATGATAGGTTACCAAGTTGCAAGGAGCTGCACAGATGGCAGCAGTCTCATTCCACACTCATCCCTCCAATAGCAATTTCAGCCTTTCAGATCTGACAGGCATTTCAAAAGATGCATAGAAGCCTTTCAATGTTACTTTTGAGCTCTGCTCTCCTCGCTTTTCAAGGTAAGGATCACACCAAGACACCTGTCCCACATCCCCTACCCACAGGCTACTTTAACTGGAGACTGTAATTTAAAATGCTCTTGCTAAAGCTTGCCCCTAGCTGAGAGCCCAGGCCCTGACAGCAAGGACCTCACACAGAGCCCCATCCTCACCGACACAGCCAGTGTGCTCCCCTGGCAGCTGATGTTGGCACTCGTTAATGCCAATGGTCCAGAGCAGGCCCGTGCCAGCTCCCTGATAAAGGGGTGGTTTGGGACACGAACACCAACCAGCTGCAAGAGAAGATAATGAGCGTTAGACAGAGCCACTTGTGAATCCTGCACTGCCAGGCACCCTCCTGAGGTAAAGCTGACACCCTGGAGTGAGCCAAGATCCAGCCTCTACTGCTGCAGCAGTGATTTGAGACTTTCACAGTCTTATCCCAGTGTTAGGTTCTGGAGTGCTCAGTCCCAGTGAGCACCACAGCACCAGGACCAGCCTCAGGAAGTGCCAACTGCACACGGGAGAAATAAAACCACTACAGCAGAAGCACAAAACCAGCACAATATCCTTTAAAAACAGAAGTGTGCCCTGTGACAGAGACCTACCGATGTGAAAGGATTCAAGTCTTTGTTTAGTTCTTCTGAACGTTTCAAGACCAGGGTCACAGGTCCTGGAAGCAGGTCCCGCAGCAACTCATCTGGCACATTCACCTGGCAGTACCTGCAGAGCACAGGGAAGCGTTACAGGCTGCACCCAGATCCCGGCAGTGGGCACTGGGAAACAGCTCCCACGCAGCCTGTCCCCTCAGCAAGCAGAAAGCAGCTGCTCTCTGCCGCAGCCAGCCCCGTGGGCAGCAGGGTGTCGCTGAGCTCCCTGGGCAGCGCCACTTGCACATGGCTGTAGGAGGGCTCAGGGGCAGAGCACCACAACCCACCTGTAGAGGTGGTCCACGTCCCCGAGGCAGATGGCCAGCGGCTTCCGTCCGTTCCGCCCCTTCAGACTGTAAATGCTTCGCACAGCGTCGGAGTCCTGGGCCAGGCAGGCCACGCCGTAAACCGTGTCCGTCGGCACCGCCACCAGCCCACCTGCCTGCAGGGCACTGGCAGCGGCTGCTACCGCCTCCCTCCAGCCTGCGAGGCACCGGCGGATCAGCGGGGCGGCCAGCAACTCCCGACATCAGCATCCCGTCCCAGGCCTCCCGCCGTGCCAGCCCACGCCGCCACCAGCCCTACCTTCTCTCCCCGCCAGGCCGCTGCTCCTCCCGCCCCAGCCTCTCCCATCCACCAGGTGACCACACACATACCTTGCGGGTCCGGCTGGGTCCCGCCGCCAGGCGGCAGCAGCTTCAGGCGGGCACTGCAAGCGCGGCCCGGGTCCAGGCCCGGAGCCCCCTCCCCGGCCCGAGCCAGCGCCGCCAGGGCTGCCCGCCTCACGCGCAGCATGCACGAGCCGCTTCCTGCCCGCGGTGACGCACATCCGGGGCCGCGGTGGCGTCCATCCGGGGGTGCGGCAGCCGCGCGGTCCCCATGGCGACGCGGGCAGGGCCGTGGTGGCGGCGGCGGACCGGGATGTCATCGGTGCTTGTGCGCGGTCCTCGGAGAGTGCCGGGGCCCGGCAGCGGTACCTACATACCTGCGCCGCAAGCTACGAGGAGCTGACGGCGGAGATACTCGGCTCTTCGGGCCGTCCCGGTGCTGACCGCCGGCCGCCTGGCTGCAGCTCCGTCCTAAACGGCCCCGTCCGACAAGGAGAGCTCTGTGGCCGGCGGCGAAAGGGACCGGAGGAGCCGCGGCCGGAAGCGAGTGCAGGAGTTCGGCTTCGCGGGGCTGCGGCTCGAACAGGCTGGCCCAGCGCAAAACTAGGCAGGGCTTGGCTCAGCCCCAGGCTCCAGGAACGCCTTAGTTCAAGCCAAAGGCCAAGCGCCCGCGGTCGACTGCCTCGGCTATGGCCCTGGACTTTGCTCTCTTGCTGCACCGATACCTTATCTTGCTGCATGTGCAGTTTAAAATAGAGCAAGGTGGGTTTGGTCTGTCTGTCATCGGCTCCTCGGTGGAGGAGGTACAGCCTTCAGACCTTGCAGCAGCTTGGCTCAAGTGCTGACTCCTTAGCAGGATCAGGGCTAGTTAATGACTGACCTGATTTTCTGGGGCAGGGTAGCACACAAGCTAGGCCTGGCTCTGTAGGTACCATCAGCCTCTGGTGCTAGCTGCAGGCCTGAAATCAGAGCCCTGAACAAGCTCCAACTGCCCAAGGCTGGAGGTTTGGGGATGGGAGATGCACATTCCCACCATCTGCTCCAACTCATAGAATCACAGAATCAAGCAGGTTGGAAGAGACCTCCAAACTCATCCAGTCCAACCTTTCACCCAGCCCTATCCAATCAAGTGCCCTAAGTGCCCCATCCAGTCTTTTGAACACCTCCAGGGGTGGCAACTCCACCACCTCCCTGGGCAGCCCATTCCAGTGCCAATCACTCTCTCTGGCAAAGAACTTCCTCCTAACATCCAGCCTGAACCTGAGGAGATTGAGCTTCCAAAGGTCTTTTGGTGAGGAGGAAGGAGCCTGCCAAGGGAAATAACATGTCTTGGGTTAAGGGAAGGGGGATGCCCACACTCATCCCCCCCATATCATTTATAAATACTCTTAGGAATGACTTATAACACGAAATTTAAATAAGCATTTAATTAGGATTCCATTAGTATTAATATTGCTTTCAATTCCAAAAAAAGTTAATTTCCACTTCTTTGCAGATATTTCAAAGTACAATATTAACTTCATACAAAATGAGCAATTAAGCAAACACCATTATTTCACATTTTACATTCTTCAAAAAAATACAAATTCATATTTACCTTTTTTTTTTTTTTCTTTTTTGTTTTTGGGGTTTTGGAGATGCTCTTCCTTTGGAAGTACTGTACGGGTAACTAACAACTTCACATTGCTCAATGTAAGCACATTTGTTCCCATGTTTCATAGTTAAATAAATTCCTTTTAACATCACACACACATTCTTGTAAAACTGGGGCTCTTTTGTCATCTCCAAGACCACTGCCCAGTTCCCCATGCATGCCCACACGACACGGCACCAGCGGGCACCACCCGCAGCTCTCCTGCGCCTCCCAAGCTGGCACCCACAGCCACCAGCACTGGGGACAACCCAAACCCCACCCAGGGCTCAGGCCTGCAGGTCCCTGCCTGCTGCTGCTCCGTCACACAACCACAACTCCACCTCTCCAGAACTAGGGCCAGACAGCTCTGGGTCAGCAAGCGAGCAAAGGGCACAAAGCTACACAGCAAGGAACACCAACTACTGTGACTGGGGGACTGAAAAAAAAACCCATACCCTTGGTTCTGCTGAAAAAGATCTTGTGAAAAAAAATGTAAGAAAAAGTAGAAACTGCATTTATTTGAAAGTGTACACTGCATAATGAACCAAATTTTGGCCAGCTTGCACACCAGCAAGGGCGTGGTGTGGGATTGTTACGCCAGTCCCAAGAACACACACACACAGACTATGAACACACCACTACATAAATATCCAGTTTAATTTGCATTTCTCAGTGCAGACAGAATCCAACTTCTAGGACAGAGGACAGCTTAAAGACAAAGACACAAAAAGGTTCAAAGTTCAGCCCTGTCCATGAGTATCAACTACAGGTAACAAGTATAAAAAAAAAAAATTTGGTTTTGATGTTGTTTCCAAAATGTGTTGTGGAACGAAAAAATTAGTTTACAATTAGAAACTCGTGATCAGAACTCACAGGATCTCCTAAAGACAAACAGTTCACAACTAGAAACTCATGATCAGAACTCACAGGGTCTCTTAAAGACTTGCTTCTGGATGGTTGTTTGGTGGTTTTTTTTTTGCCTTACAGCCCAAACTGACTCGAGCAGCTCTGCCCAGCTACCTCGGATCACCAATGCCAAGGACGTCTCACCCATGCATCTCAGAGCATTTGATAAAGACAAGTTCATTGTCCTCATTTCATAGGGAGGAACCAAGGCACGGAGAGGTCAAGTGACTTGCCCGAGGTCTCTTGGCCAGCAAGCAGCAGAATCAAGGTGACACCAGAATGTCCTCTACTCTACACCATGGACCTGGCTGCCTCTCTTTTCAGCTGCCAGCCATGCTCTCCCCAAATCAGAAACAGCTTTTCATCTCCAGTCAAGTTCAAGACAAATTACCCCTTAACTCATCTCCCCAGCAGCCCCCCCAGGCCAACCAAGCTGCATTTACAGCCAGCACAGGCAGAGTTCTGTAAACAGTTTAACAACACTGCTGCCACTGCAAACACAACACCCCAGATGGCTGCAGAAGCACCATCCCCCGTGAAGTAAGGCAGGTAACGACATCAAGAACGATCTCAAAGAGAAATTTCGAAGGTGCAACATGCCTGTTTCAGAACCACTTGTCACTTCTGTTGGTACTGGCGTGGCAGAGCAGAACAGAGGACAAGGGAGAGGGGAGACAGAGACCAGGACCTTGGCCGCATCCAACAGAAGTGACAAGCAGCCCTCCAGAAAGCATGAGAGAAAAGGCTGCAAAGCACAGTGCTCTCAGGAGTATTTGCATAGATTGGACGTTTGCTAATGGTGCATAATTTCTCCGGGGTCAGACAGGGAGGGGCAGGACATCACTGAGCTACTGACTACATCTACTCCAGCGACAGACACAGACAGACCACGTGGGACAATGATCTCCAGCTACAAGTATTGCACCAAGTTAAGTGCTCATCTTTGCACACCCCTGTTAACTTTTACTCAGAGCAAAAATAAACTTTGTGAAAGTATATACAAAAGAAATTGCAGCAATTGGGTTAAAGACAAAATAACCTAAAGTGCATTTTAGATACCAGTATGAGGTTCTGCAAACTAGTCTGGACACAGTCAGCATGACACAAGTGCCCAGTTCGTACTTTGTTCTATAGAATTCAGTACCAGCATTCAAACAGTGCTGATCTCCCAGCCCTCTACCATCTACGAGCATGAGAAGCAACTTCTACAGCCTCTAACTGCATGTCAAATCACTGTGTGGTGACCAGAGCTACTCCTGTCGGTAATTTGATCCATTCTACACCTTCGAGCTTCTGCACCTGTCTAGACAGCACAGGTAACCAAGTAAATCCCCACGAGCCACAAAACAGCAACACTTCTAACACAGAACGACCCAGAGCAGAGCAGCTTTGCTGTCTGATTGATAACTAAAGGGGTTCATGATGTGGAGGCTTTGAAGAGGAAGGGCAGATAGTTCTCAGAGGCTCTTTCTGTGAATCCCACATCTCCACCAGAGGAAGCTCCCCTTTATTAAAGATGCTACTGTGGATGTTCTAGATGCTGGGGCAGCAAGGGGGAGAAGACACAAAGCTCCCTGCCATTGACAGATCCCAGGGCTTTGCTGTGACTGCCACCCCTTATCAGCCGCTCAGGGATCTTTCCCATCCCAGTGTATTCACAGCCACCCCAGCAGCCCCAGGGATGATGAAATGTCCACTGCCAGACATGCAGCATGGAACACTCTGGGAAGCAGACCAACAGCTGGACAGCAAAAGCACACATCTGTACAGCACAGTGGGGTGGGATGCGTGGTTTGTGGTGCAGCAGCCTGTGCCTTCAGTCACACTCCTCTGGTCTCCTTACCAGCTCTAATTAGTTTTGCCTAAATTGCAGCCTGTCAGATGCACATGCAAGAGGTTAACAACAAACCCTATGGACCTAAAAGTGATAATTAAACTTGGAGCACACCAACAGAAAACAGCAGAGGTTATCCTCTGGCACGTGCTCTGGAAGGACACTTGCAGCACCACCCTGCTGCCCATCGCTGTGCTCCCAGGCCAGCTTCTAAAGCCTGTGGCAGAGACTCTTCTACTAATTTGTATCACAAAGGAGTATTCTGAAGATGCTACCTGCCACAACCAGAAGCGTGTTTTACCTGGACTAAGTCACAAGTAGCAAAAGTAGCACTGAAAAACATCTCCCTGAAGGACAGCAAGGCTCTGCAAAGGTTGCTAAATCCCCTAGCTGTCACATTTCATCTCATCTGGTACCCTCATCCCATCAGAGAAAACCCCAGCACTACAGGGGGATCTGCATGCTCCTGCACTAGCAGAACCTCACACTCATAAACGCTTTGAACCTCAACCATCACTGTCATGCTGTGCCAGGGGAAGGCTGTGAGGCCTCTTGCAGTGAGCTGTGCTCCAGGGGAACCCCCATGGTTCCAGGCACCACTCATGCTCCTCTGAAGCAGAGCTCTAACAGAGCTCACAAAGGAATCATCCCACCGGAACAGTCCCAGCCACGTAGGCTTGAGACAATTTCTTTTGTGTTCAAGGCAGTTCTTGCTGCTCTGCAACCAAACTGCAGCACAAAATGAAGGAGAAAACCAAAAGGAGGCCACCACTTCACTGCCCTCTGCAGGGATCACCACTACAGGGACAAAACACAAACACCTTCATTAATCTGCATTTCAGGGTGCAGGACCCACCTCCCCACAGGGACAACACTGCACCACACACCAACACACCCCCAGAGGAAACACAAGTAGCAAGGGAACACAATCAGCCCGTTTCCAGCTCAGCTGCTGCCACCAAGCTCTCACCGCAATCACCAAATGGAGTACTCTGCCCTGGCAGAGACACAGCATCCTCTGCATGGCCTCTCCTCATACACACCCACCCCAACAGGGTAGGATTTCGTCCTGCTGCTCTGGGCAGCTGGCAGCCAGCCGACAGAGGTGAAAAACCATCTGCCTGCAGCCTGCTCCCACCTGTGCCACCACAGCGCACTCACAAGGGAACAGCAGGAGATGGCCGAAGCCACTGTCCCAGCTGGGACGTGACAACAGCATTGGTAAGGCTGCTGGTCACCATGGGGGGCTGGCTGCCCTCCTGCCACTCCCTCCAGCAGGTACAGTGGGCAGCTCTGATCAAACACCCAGGGACACATCTCTACCCACTGGATTCTGCGTTGCTAACCTGGCGCACAGAGAGAGACTCCAGGTTAATTGGCTTTACAGTCGTTAGCTTTGCATCTCACTAATGACAACACTGTAAACTGAATAAAGACTATTTAATATTCTTTCCTTTAACATAAGAGACTGACAGCCAAAGCCAGAAAGATGGGTAAAACACTATAAAATTACATCTTTTAAAATAATGCAGCATAAATAAACCATTTAGAATGAGACTGCATTTATTGCAACATTACAGGCTTTTTGGTGGAAGGGGAGAGGGGGTTGTGTTTTATTTACCCTGAGTAGGTTAGAATAGAGACTCTCAGTATGATATGAAAAAAAAAAAACTACTATGTTGTGTAACATCTTTTAGTCAAGAAATAGCCCCGTGCACAAAAAGCTGGCATTGCAGTAGGGTGGAGGCAGAAATGATACAGTTTAACAGGAAAAAAAAGGAAGCATTTCTGGACAGCTGAAGGAGAGACTGACTGAATTCAAACGGAATTGAATCATTCTGAACATTTCCCTAGAGCTGCTCTTGACAAAAGATGAAAGGAACCAGCAAAGGCACCGTGCTCCTGATTGAAACAGTCGCAGGAGTTAAGAGGGTGACTTGTTTCTGAACAGAGACAAACGAACCAGAAGAGCAGCAGGCACCAAGCTGCCTACCCCTGGGCCTCACTGCATCCTTCCAAAGAGAGGCAGACAAGCTCCTAAGCCTAAGGAAGCAAGGGCTCCAGCTGTGTTTCCATGCTGTGAAACAGGGTTTGCCACCACACTCCTAAGTCCTAATGGAATTAAATGAACACAAGGAACTTGTGCTGTCAGGAACACAAGGTACTTGTGCTCTCCTGAAAGGACTCCCCAAAAACCTTCTGTAGGCTTCAGTAACAGCATTAGCACAAAGCAAACCTCGGAATCAGCTCCCACTACTCAGTGACGTGACAATTCCATTCCAATTCAACTGCAGACAAACCATCTGCTACAGTAATGCCAGCTCCTACCACAGCAAAGTCCTCTCCCAGGCTCCCCTCATAGTGCATGGTTAGCATCAGACATAAGAGACAGAGAAAATTACAGACCCAAGGAGTTGTAACAAAGACCCACTTGCTGCCAGTACCTTTAACCCAAACATTAAGTGATGTGCAATTGCAGACAAACTAACCCCCCCCCCCTTTTTCTTTTTAAAAATCTTTTTTTTTTGCACACAACTTTTTAACTTCTGTGTTCACATATGACAAGCAAAAGTGACAGACAGTGCAGCCAAAACAGTTCATATATAACTTAGCTTTTTTTTTTTCCTTTTTTTTTTTACCTTTTTTTTTCTGGTTTTTTTTTTTTTTTTAAGATAGATTCTCAAAGATGGATGTACCTGGGATGTGACTAAGATGACATCTGTGAAGCAGAAATAAGCCACAAAACTTCCAAAGAGGGAGGAAAAAAAAAACAAGAATCGATCCTTCAGTTTCTGCTTCTAAGGAGAAGGGTTTTTACCCTCCAGGTGCAAAAGAAAATCTGGAACATCTTCACTTGGAGAAGCTGCTATTCAAACCAATTTCTTCCTCACCCTGCAGTAGTGCTTCGATTGGAATTATGTTAGAGGGAGTGTCAGGGCTCTGGAGGGACAGGAAGTCTGAGACATCCATGGCACTTAATGTTTCAGTCTGCGAGTCTGAAGGGGTCACTATCTGACTGCTCTGCCCACACGAAGGAGAAGGGGAAGGGAAGGTCTGAGGCTGTAGCTGGGGAGCTGGCTGCTCCAAAGCTTTAGAATCAGGTGAGGAACATTCCTTCTTAACAGTGGCTTTGTCCTTGGCAGAGTCTCGGCAGGCACACTGACACTGGCAGGCCTCCTCCTGCTTGATAATAATGACAGGAACACTGAGACCAATCTGCTGAACAGGGCTTCCTGAAGGTGAGACAAAGACAAAACACAACGGAACTACATCATTTCACAGCAGGGAGAGACAAATCACCTTTGGTAAATGAGATCGTGTGCCCCTGGCAGCAGAGATTAGCTGTTACTTTGTTCAAGCACAACAAACACCTCCAGCAGATGATCAATAAGAAGAAAGCGGCAGGTACTCTCTGCCGTGAGAAATGAGGGTAAGAAACCTTTTCAGTCTGCACCCAGGCATTAGAAGTCTGATCTAATATTTTTACACAGTAGAATGTCTCTTCTCTGACAACTACTGCAACTGTTATGGCATCAAATCAAATGAAGAGCAGTGTTCAACCCCCCAAGTCCCTAAGCACCAACTCGTGAAGATGCTACAATGCTGCACTTTATTCCCCTATGTAAGCTCCATTTAAATACAATTTTTTATGGCTACTGGATCTAATTTGTGAACTTGATTATCTCAAAGTCATTGGAGAAACTCTCACAGGACAGAGCTCAGCACAAACCTATATGTCTACAGCAGACTGCACTTCAAACCTCAGAAGGTAAAAAAAGAGAAAGGATTTTCTTCACCATTTTTGCAAGTAGCAAAACCACCACAAATGCTGATCAAGCTTAATCTGCTACACTGAGAGAGAGAGAGAGAGAGAGAGGAGGGGGGAGAAAAGCGAGTTCAGAGCCAGGCTTACCTGTGTTGCCAGCTACTGGTAATGCGGTGGTAAAAAAAACCTTTTCTACTACTTTTGGAACTTGTGGCTTTAAAGGAAAAAAGAGGGAAAAATAAAACATCTGAGTTGATTCCAATCAAATTTCTGTTGTTCTAAGTCTGAAAAACTGCAATCAAAAGAAAACAGCTGCACACATATTTCAGAGACAATGCACAGGAGAACTAATTCAAAATGGTAGCATTTAGCTTGGTTCTGAGCTGTGTTGTGGCCGTCCCAGAACTCAGTTATTGTTTCAGTAGTCCTGAGTATAGGGAGCAGCCTCCCTCCACACCCCACCCTCACTTACACAGCCTGGCGGTTCTGACAACTGAATTCTTAAAGTTATCCCTGCAGCTATTCAATGCTGACCATCTGCAGCTGAGAAAGTCTACAGCTGGCAACAGTATTCCCAGAGCTAAAGCATGAGGGCTCAGCTCTCCAGATTTTCCAGAGAACACAGCATGGGGGCTCTCTGCTCTCCAGATTTCCCAGAGAACAAAGCATGAGGACTCAGCTCTCAAGATTTCCCAGAGAACACAGCATGGGGGCTCTCCACACTCCAGATTTCATAGAGAACAAAATATGGGGGCTCTCTGCTCCCCAGCTGATTAAATCCTAGATATGTTCTCAGGCCATGTGGTATTGTCTTGGATAAAGCAAGCTGTTGCCTGCTGTGACAAGTCTGTGACTGGGAACAAGACTCTTTTCTGTACCCTGTTTTCTGTTTATTTCTCTGCCTGCTTTAGGGTTCTACACACATTAATGTGACAGGCATTCTACAACACTGCATCTCAGCTTGTGGCTTACAGTTCCAGGTTTGATCCTTTCCCTTTTCAAGAGCAAGGGCTCTAGGAGGAAGAGCTCAAGGCCCTTCTGCACGCACTCACCATTTGTTCTTGGCTTTGTGGGGAACCAGTGGCACCGTTTAAGATCCATTGCAAGTTCTGCTCTCCCATGACAATGCTGGACTGCAGGATAGCAGTGCTCTGGGAAGGAGTAATGGTTATGGTCGGGTTACTGGTCAGAACGGGGTTTGTACCGACAGGCACAGTCTGAACCATAGCTGGCAGGGGCTCAGCAGCACCAGGCGCTGCCGGGGCAGGTGCCCCAGCCACCACTGAAAGTCCTTGCACCATGGGCTGCGGCGGGGGCTGTGGTGGGGGCTGCAGGAAGTCTTGGTGACTGGCTGCAAACTGTGTGCTGTGAGGAACAGGCACTTCTGGGGATTGTAAAACAGTTGCAGGATTTCCAAATGCAGCTTGCTGTGAGCTGGTTCCTATGGAGGAGGGAGCAGCAGGGGCTGCTGAGGCTTGTAGTGCTGAGTGGGAAGGCTCAGAGATGCCAAGCTGCAGGACCAGTGGAAGAGACAAGGACGCTGAGTCTCCTGCAGACGGTGGTGGAGCAGCAGAGACCGAGTCCGTGTCACCATTAAAACCTTCCATCAAGGCAGCTGCCAAAAGAGACACATCAGTTCTTGTGAGATCTGAATCAAGGACTTTTCCAACGAGCTTATCAGGCAGCAGGTGGGTTTCTGCTCAGTGCAGCACTGCCACCTCCACACCTCTAGACCAATGGCTCTCTGTAAAACCAGACACAAGCCGCACCTGTCTGCTGAGAGTCATCCTGGCTTGCAGGGTCTGGGCTCTGGAACATCGACTCGAAGATGCTTGCTGGTGAGATTGTGCTAAGGTCTTGTCCATGTGTCTAGTGAACAGAAAACAGAGGAAGACATCAGATAGTGTCTTGCCTCAGGTCTTCACAAACTTTGACAAGTCCCAGTCAGGCAGCAAATGGATGTCAGAAATAACTCTCTGAGTATCAACCACCTTCAGGAAAGGCAAAAACTCCTGAACATACTCCACTTACCTGAGGTAAAAGGACAGTTTTTTACTATCCACAACCAAGTTTATCAATATTAGGAGCAAGTCCTTACTAAAAGAAGTCTTTCAAAAGTAAAATATGTTCTTCTGCATCCACATTTTGTTTAACCCTTATTTCTTGTAATACTCTGTTAGAAACAGAAAGAGACATTAAGTTGTTCTTGGTTGTTTGTGAGGCCTTCTCTGGGGCAGAAAAACACCAGCCCTTGATAGATTACATCCTGGACTGTCACTCAGCCTGCCTTAGGAACAGAATAGATGAAAAAGCTTCACACTGCTTCCACACCAAAGCACAAAGGATGACTCTCTCATCAGTGGATGATTTTCCTCTATGGAAAATTTCAGCTCAGACAGCAATTATCAATGAGCAAGAACATGATTGCAGTAAAGTCACATGCAGAGCCTTTACAGCTAGGCTGAATGAAACTGCCTGTTTTGGAAGAAAATCCCTCTCCTCTTCACTCTGTCACTCTGCTTTTAGGCAGAAATATTTACATTTTGTTTCACCACTCAAAAAAAAAGACAGCAATAATAGATCACATTTGCAG
This sequence comes from Tricholaema leucomelas, assembly GCA_013400475.1. Classification (NCBI taxonomy): domain Eukaryota; kingdom Metazoa; phylum Chordata; class Aves; order Piciformes; family Lybiidae; genus Tricholaema lacrymosa; species Tricholaema leucomelas. The sequence continues at coordinate 600,641 of WAAF01017355.1, forward strand.
GCTCTATAGGGTGTATAAGACACGTGTTTTTTTGTCAAGACACAAAGCAGAAGCACAGAATGGTTTAGGTTGGAAGGGACCTCATAGCTCAGCCAGTCCCAACCTCCTGCCATAGGCAGGGACACCTCCCCCTTGAACAGGTCCCTCAAGGCCTCATCCAACCTGGCCTTGAACACCTCCAGGGAGTGAGCAGCCACAACCTTCCTAGGCAAACTGTGCCAGTGTCTCACCACCCTCACTGGAAAGAACCCTTGCCTAACATCTAGTTTGAATCTCCCCTCTGCCAGTTTAAACCCATGACCCTTTGTCCTGTCATTACAAGACCAATCAAAAATGGCTCTATCCAAAGAACATCAGAATGAAAGCCTACAGCAGAGCAGGCTGGAGGCTTGAAGAAGCCACACAGAAGCCACCAGCCACAAGCATCTCATCTGCTGTGCTCTCCTGGACAGGATGAGCATACTGCCAGCAAAAGCACAACCCAGATGTCAATTTGAGGACAACTAAGGCCAGTGACTCACTGTGTTGGAGTTCTCCCGCAGCTCAGAATCTGTTGAAATGAGGCTCAGGTCACTCAGACAAAGTGAGTGGCTTGTATCCTGTACAGGAGAGAAAGAAAGTTGAGTTACATAATTTTAGAAGTGTCAGAAATGCTTTTAATTCCTTTTCAGAATCCATACAATTCTGTCCATGTGGACCTGACTTTACCCAGGTCTCATTTCTAAAATCAAAGGAGCAATATTGCTGAGCAAAAGGTATTTTGGTAGCTATCAGGATTTTTAACATCTCTTTCAAACTACTTCCGAAAAGCTAAATAATTTACAATTTTAAATTAGCAGAGGAACAGATCAGCCCACAGGAAAGAGAAGTGCTGCTAACCTCAGACACGTTGTTATTGGGAAGTGCATTATAGGACTGTCCTTTCTCGTGACCTTTCATGTGACTCTTGAGACTGTACTGGGTACTGAAAGTCTTCTCGCAGCCATTACTGGGACAGAAGAAAGGTTTCTCCCCTACAGGCAGCCGAAAACATTACAAACATTACAGCAGAGGTATTTTTAAAGCACTTAGGAGAATCTTATTTTACACAAACATTCAGCATCTCTGGGAGTCTTGCAGAGAACAGCTTCTGTTTTCCCACCTGGACTCACACAAGAACACAGCACTAAGTTCTCACACATTATTACCGGCATGTGCCACACATCTATGAAACTCAAGACTTGACAAGCAGAAATGGAATATTGGAGGCTGCCTTGACCCAGGCCCTGGAGCCTGCACCTGGCCTTGTTACTTCAGAGGCTTGACATGGGCACAGTCCTCAGGCTGCCCAGGTCCCTCTGGGTGACAGTCCTCCAGAGCATTGACTGCACCACTCAGCTTGGTGTCACTCACACATTATACAGAGGTATAAATACATATGAGGATTCTGAGAGTTGGCACCAAAGTCATAAGCTCAATTAAGGAAAATAACAAGCCCCTGGGACTTACCAGTATGTGTCCTGACGTGTGTTTTAAGGTGGTGGCTTGCAGCAAAAGCTTTCCCACAGCCGTCATGCTCACACCTAGATGAGGCATCATAGGAGGGTTAGCATCAGTGGCAGCAGGTTTCTCTGTTGCATTAGTTACAACTCTAGATCATGCTGAAGAGCAGACCCAGCACTAGTCTGTGTCAGAACCAAAGACTTCCCAATAGCTGCTCTGTGCGACACAGACCAGAGCAAGGCTCTGAACAGGGTGTGAAGAGTCAGCCATGAAGTCAGCATCTTGGGGGGGGCTTCCTTCATGGAATAAACTCTGACTGCATCACACCAAAGCAACAACAGTTTTTAAATACATTTCTGAAACACGCTCATCATGCCACACATTGATGTTTAAAACAACAGCCTGACTCTTCTTGTCTGTGAAGATAACCATTTCACCCACTCACACAGGCAGCTGAGGGAGCTGCAGCACACACACACTCCCACACCAGCCACCTTCACCCCCTCATAAAAGTTTTTCCACTCAGTGCAGCAATAGCTGCCTCATGTCACAGTCACAGCTGCCCCTTTGCACAAGTCCCCCAGAACTGCCCCCATCTGCTTACCTAAATGGCTTTTCTCCTGTGTGTGTCCGGATGTGCTTCCTCAGGTCGCTGTGCGTGGTGAAGTATTTACTGCAGCCTTCCGATTCACAGTTGAACGTTTTCCCTGTGTGAAGCCTCTGATGTGCTTTCAACCTGAAATGTATGCCACAAAAGTCCCTCTTAAGACTTGCAGGAAGAGATAGTCCCTGAGGCAAGAAAGCCATTCATTCAAACACACAAGACAGGATCAAAGGCTGGATGCGTTTGGAAGTGAAGCTAAGTCACTCATGGAAATAACTGATGGCACTTCCCAAGTTCTTAAGCAGATCCGAGAGTTCCTCGTGCATCATTTTCAGCACTACTGTGATATAAATAGGCTAAATATGTCATTACAGGTCCTGCCATCCTACTCCACATTTTGAGGGGGCTTGTATTTCTATCTGTAGGAAGGAGGGTGACAATTCCATTCAGACACAAACAAAAAGTAGATGCCAGCTGTCAAGCAGCCACAGCCAGCTCCAGAGCATCCCTACCTGTACAGGGTGTTGAACGCCTTCTCACAGCCCTGCACATCACATTCAAAAGGCTTTTCCTTAGTGTGCACTCGAACGTGGATTTTGAGGCTGTAGGAGGTAAGAAAGGCCTTGCCACAGCCCTCTTGATTGCAGACAAAGGTGTACTCCCCACGGTGAGTCTTCTGGTGAGTGCGCAGGTTGCCGGCAGTGCTGTAGGTGCGTGGGCAGCCCTCAAAGGTGCACTGATATCGCTTCACCTAAGGGGCAAAACGCTGCAGGCTTAACAATTTTGAAGCATTTCTGGAATCCAGACAGGGTAGAACTACAGTCAGACATCAAAGACAATGGACAAGATTTTGACCTCAAAGGCAAAGGGGGAAAAAAACCCCAAAAATTCAAAATTGCTGTTTAATTATTTAGCTGACTTAAGATTTCTCTGCACTAGATGAGGAAGGGGTGGCACACTCTGGAGGCTTGCTCATCTTACAGACTAACAGCAATCCAAGTGAAAGGAGAAGAGAGGGGAAAAATAAAAAAAAAACTAAAAATCATACTTTGAAATGTTTGTAGCTAAAAGCCTGATAAAATAGTTGGAAAGGATGCCAAGAGGCCACCAAACCACTCCACCATCCCCAGGTGTGGCACCTGCACTTCACCCGGGTGCTTCTGGCAGAGCTGCTTATGCAGAAAAGAAGACAAGGGGAAATGTGCTTTCACAATCTGAGCCCCAAAACGTGCCCAGTTCCCATTCACACCTCAAACAAGAGCTGTAGCTTTCCCCATCCCCTTCAGTCTAACCATCAGTCACACCTTACTTCATTTTATCTCCAAAGCAGCCTTTGCTGTGCTTTGTTCTCTGCTGTGCTGACAGTCAGCACCTGAAGTGTAACAAATCAAACAGGTGATTTCCATGCTACAGATTTCTCAGTCAGCTATCTGCATCACCAAGAAGCAGCTTCATATTGAACTGAATCTGGTACCTTCACAGCATCTGCAACAGGCAGGAAGAGACCATGCAGAGCCTCCCAGTGTCACCAAATTTAATTAAATCTTATTCTCTCTCATGACACAGAAGGAATAAGCCAACTGATATCCCTGAATAAACTGATCTTCATCAGTAATTAGCAGACTGATGGCTGTTGCAGTTGAGAAATCTTAACCTCTAAGAATGATTACAGAGTCTAAGAGAGGTCTTGATGGTCGGCAGGCAAGAAGTAGAAGAGTGTTCCAAGAGATCTTGATTGGGAATGTTCAGAAAAGCAACACGGACCACAAGAGAGGGTCAGGTTTAGTGTTCTAACAGCTGGTCAGGGAGAGGACACAGCTGCAGCCAAGCAGCTCTCCTCCCTGCCAAGGCACAAAGCACCCATCTCACAGCACCCAGCACGTTGCTGAGGAAAGGCTGGAGACTGCCCCTAAAAGACAGACACTGAACTGAAGGTTGGTACCAGAACTGATAAACCTACACCCAACCAATGTGTCACATCTGACATCTGTGGGGTTCTGCCCATCCTATCCCATCACTCAACAGCTGCTTTTTTTCCCTTTATAGACACCCCTCAGAAAAGAGCATTTGATAGTAAGGGTTCTTTGCTGCCACAGCTGGCAAGCTGAGAACAGAGTAACAAGGGGAGCCTTCATCACTTGTCAGGGAAGTACAGAACCACTTTATTGGAAGTTGTGCTCCTCCCAGAACAATGGGAATTTCATCAAGAGTAGCTGCAGGAACATCACGGCTGGTGAACAATGGGAGTGGTACACTACACCAAACTCAGACCCTCCCTTGGCTTTGCATAGGCAGTAAAAAGACAAAGATGACAAACATGTAGTGCTTAAATGGAACAAACCACCTCAATGATACAACCAAGCAATAACTTGAAGGGGAAGAGATTTTGGAGGTCTGCATTTTTTTATTCAGTCACTCGGCACTATTAGAAGGAAAAAGTGATTTCACTGAAAGGAACTTGCCCTAAATTTACAGTTTCAACCAGGTAACAGTTATCACTAAATATTCAGACTTTACAGTGGTTAGCAAGATAATTAGTAAGTTTGGTTGCGTTGAGTCAGCCAAAACCCAAGGGCACAGATTGGTAACACACAGACACGAGGTCTCAAAGTCCATTTTATCAGACAGGAAGAGGCAGGTTATCTTCACCAGGGATCATCACATTTAGTACAATTTGTGTATCAGTAATGAAGTAAATGTTCCCGGTTGGAGTTTTAAGGCTGCAGGCAATTAGCATTTTACAATCTGCATCCCAGGGCATTCTCCACAGCACTTCCTGTAACACACAAATGGTCTGACACGAGCAGGAACTACCTAAGAATCAGGTGGAGCCTATTAAGCTTTCTAGGTGTTCACATTAGGTCTAGAAAGTGAAAGGAGCACATTAACTGCAGGTGAAGGATTTGGCTCCTAGCTGCCAGTGAACATATTTAAAGAAAAATGGCAATGACAGGTTCAGCTATGCACAGGTCTTGGAGTGTTCCCTCTTCCTCAATGGCCAAATCTTCCCTCTTAGAAATCATTCTAAGAGGGATCCTGCAAGACAGAAGCAATGCTCCCACCATGCTTTAAGAAATAAAATGGTCTGTGAAGCAGCTCAGCATTTCTCTTTTCACATTAGGAACATCAGCACATCAAATAAATGCTGATTGCACACAAAAATCACCTAGGTACTGGCCATAAAGGCTGGTGGTTACAGCAGCAAGCATTTGAGACAGAACAAAAAGCATCTTTACAAGATGGAGGAGTGTGATCCACGCTTAAGGCTTATTTCAACTACAATAAAATCATAGTGTAACTCCTCCTCGACCCCAGAAAATTAATTAAAGAGATGGAAAAATCAGTTTAGATAAAGGATTTCATTAGGAAATCCCAGGTTTTGTACAGCTTTTCTTAAAAGGAGGGAAGAAGAAATAACATCAGTTGAGTTGCACATGCAGCCAGCAGCACCTGTTCAGCAGCACAGGCTGCTCTCAGACACTGCAGCTGCACACGTGGTACCCACAAAAGGAGAATGAAACACTGGTGTGACTGACAGACAAAAATGAGATCTTGGCAGCTAGCAAGGGAGTATAGAGCAGCTGCTGGTACAAAAAACTGAGCAAGAGGAGTTCTTTAGGCCCAAACCTGTCCTGTTGAATAAACCTCTGGCCAGAGATTCCATAACTGCAGAGCTGACCTCCTGCAGCATCATCTTCTCACTGCCCAGCACGTGGTGGCAATGGTTCCCTGCTCATCTGAATTATTCACTGCTCAAACCCAGCTTCCCTTCTCAGCAAGGGCTCACTTCTGCGTTTCTCTGACACCAAGTATCAATTACACAAGGAGCTGATACCACTGAACCTGGCCCAGACCCTTGTACAGATCACCCCTTAGTGAGAGGTCAAAAAAAGAGCCCAGCATTGCCATTTAACTCAACTCCGCATTGCTTTTGTGCCTAAAAACCCAAACTCGGCCTGCAGGAGTCCTTAACACTTTGCATGCAGGTAGAACTCGTTAGGGAGACAGAACTAAAGGTAACTGCCATTTTAAATACATAAGATGACTTAAGCTTTCAAAATACAAGAAGTGATAGATTATAGTTTCCCTTACTTCCGTCTGACAATCCCTCTACAAGTGACACAATAAAACAACAAAGCAATTTCAAGCTTGGAATCTTAAATTTCACACTGTAGCTACCACCAGCAGTCTGGAATTTAACTGACAGCTCAAGGCGACAATTAACTGCAGTAACAGCAGAGACCATCTTCCTTTTAGTCATCTCTGAACTTGGGAAACAACTGCCCAACCAAACCAAAAACAAGAGAGCACTCAACTCACACATTACTGACCTAAGCATATTTTCAGTACCTCAGTCTCCTACTCCCTGGTGTTACCACACCTCACACAGTGCTCCCTGGCTGATTCACCAGGAAGCATCAGGGCATTAAGAATGAAAACTGGTGACACTCACAGCTTTGCTGCTGACCCACTAAGTGACAAGGCAAAAGTAGTTCTGCCCACCACCACAATGCACTACAACAGCCAGAAGCAGCAACGGATCTAAGAGTCAAGTTCACTTCACCTGACAGCAACCTTTAAGAACAAGGCAAAATCTTGTCTGCCTTCTAGCAAAAAGCTTTAGGAAAAAAACATTTTCACAGCACTTAAAGCCACCAGGGGAAAAGCACATTAGGCATAAAATTCATAATCTCAGTCACTTACTTCTTTAAGCTTCGTTTCTGGGCATTCAGATTGCAAAGTGAGCGTTGCTCCTTCAATATTTCTTGGCATAGGAGTCGAACCAGGATTTATTGTTAGATGAATCTGATCTGGAGAAATAATGTGTTGCACATAACCCTGGGACATTCCTTCATGATCTGCTATTAAGTGAAATCCTTCTTCGTGACCCTCTGGCAAAAAAGGCAAGTGATCACCACACTGTCCTTCATCCTCATCGTCTTCCAACACACTGTGGTCCTGTTCTATTAGAACAGTCGTCCTGTCATAGACCGTCCCAGATGACGACGAAACCAGCCCGTTTTTATCAGCAAACCTCATCATATTATCATCCTGGGTTAAATCGTCTTCCTCTACTTCATAGTAGATAACGTTGCCTTCAGGGCTGTTCTCCCCCATGGCTCACCGCTTCTCAGTGCGATACCGTGCACCTTAGCGACTCATCTGCAACAGAAGGACGGGCTGCTGGGGTCAGACGGCTCTGCCTCGCCGGGCCGGCCCGGGTCGCGCTCCGCCCTCAGACGCAGCGCCTCGAGGCCGGGCAAGTGCTCCGCAGCAGCGGCCAACCCCACCAGGCCCAGGGCGGCCGGCGGTGGAGGTGTCGGGCCGTGCGCCGCGGCCCGTCACCTCGCGGGCCGGGGCAGGCGTCCCTTCCCCGAGCGCGGCGCTACCCCCGCCCAGCCGCCCGCAGGACCTGACGGGGCCACACCGCCCCCAGCCCGGGCGCCAAGACGCGGCCCAGCGGCGCTCACCAAGCTCCCGGCGGCGGCGGCACCTCCTTCCCCGCCCCAGCGGCACCATGATTTCCAGCGCACTCACTTCCGCTTCCGGCCGCGCATGGCCCGACGGGAGCGCCGCGCCCACCGCGGGGCCTGACAGGAAGGGCGGGGTCGCGGCTGCGCGAGCCGCGCGGGCCGGAGCTGCTGCTGCCGGCGACAGCCTCAGCCCGAGCCCTGCTCGGCTCCAGCGCTGCTGTCGCTGCTGCGGTGTTGACATAAGATGCAGAACATACTTCCCCGCCTCCAGCGTGGAAAGGAGCGGGACCGGCGCCAGGACGCGGCGGCGGTGGTGCCGGAGCAAAGGCCGTGGAGGTCCCACAGGCGCAGCACAGCCGGTGTGAGACACGGCCTCGCCCCCCGGTTACACCACAAACGGCTGTTTCAGCCGCGCCGAGCACAAATTCAGAGCAGAGCACGCTAGGCTCAGATGGGTTTTCCGTGACTCCCATTTTCACATCAGTGCTCTCACCGCTCCCTCCAGGGATCCCCACAGGACAAGGCACAGCTGCTGTCACCAGCTGCGGCCACCCAGCAATGGGCTGCAAACACCTTCAGCGCTCAAAGCACGTTCCGAAAGCCTGGGGTAGAGGCCTCATCTCTCACACCCGCCTGTCCTCCCACACCGTTCCTACCGTCTGCAGCGTGACATCACACTTGTGTTGTTCCAAAATGACTCCCTTTCCTGCAGGCCCGTCTCTTTACCTCCGCTGGGTCACCACTGCAGGGTGCTGCCTGGTCTTAGGCAGGGAGAACAAGTCCTCTAACGCCTCCACCTTGCCACCCACACCCTGTGTCAAACCCTGGCAGCACTGCTCCAGGCCTTCTACAGCAAACAGTCAACAAACCAAGAGCCTAAACCAACCACCACCAAAACCAGGCAAAGGTTGGAAGAATGCACTGAGATCTTTTTATTTAAATAACAAGGACTTAAAAATTCTTTTAAGACAAGTTAAATAAAATAGAGTGTAAATATCAACTCTTTCTATAGTTTTGTCTACATACAGCTTATTTAGAAACCTGATATACTTTACAGCATAAACAGTGACACCTGGTTCAAACTGCTTGATCTGTGCCTTCAAAAGCAATAGATTGTATAAAATACTGTGATAGAAAACCCCCCCTAACACTATACTGTACAAAAAAAATACCTTTACAGTCATTTGATCTCTAAAAATCAGATTAGTTACATCTGAAATTCATGGTGAATTGTCTTCTCTCAAGAGGAACCGATGGATGAATTGCTGAGCTTTCCTCTTCTCTGCTATATCAGGTGTAGGGTGTCCAGGAGGAGGTCGAAGTAACAAGCCACCAAATATACTAGCTGCATTTGAAAGAAGCCAGAGACATAGAGTGAGACCCTGTCAGCAGCAAGAGATCAAAGGTAACTCCACCAACCCCACTCAAAGTGAGGGTGCCTGGCTTCAGAATGGAGTGAGCGACCACCTTTGAGTCACTCCATTGCTGTTCCCACACTGCAGGAACGTTTGCTGGTCATTTGGATGGTTTGCTCAGTTTTAAATGCCTCAAAACAACAGAGGCTATGTCCATGCCCACTCTAGAGACATCTTTTGTTACAGATTGCAAAACTCCTCTGAACAAAAGGGTTATTTTGTGCCTTACCAAGAATATTCACATCCAAATGGTTTCTCTCTGAATTTTTCAGCAGCTCTCGTAGAAATGCCATTAGATATTCAAACACATTTTTATGGCATCCTGGCAGGTCAGAGATAATCTGAAGAGGGGAAAAGAAAAGAACATTTCTGTTGAAGACAAGGCAATGGTTCAGCAGCTTTGCCTACTGCCAATATCACCCTGTCTGCAAATACCAGCAGCTCCTTATAACCAGGAAGCACCAGTTCTAGATCCTTTCTACTATCAAATGATTATGTTTCTGAGAACAAAAACATGTTACTGGTCCACTACCTCCCCTCCCTCTAGAAGGGCAGCAGGAGTCTTTCAGTGAAGCCTGCCATACCTGGCTGCTCAGCAGGTAGCTGTTGGCACTCTCCAAACAGCTGCTGTAGAAGCTGTAGCAGATGACAGGCTCGGGCAGGCTCTCCAGGAAGAGCAGCAGGGCTTCTGCCACTGAGTGGTTGCTGCCAACTGGTCCAAAGGCAGTTAAGGAAGAAGCAAGCACAGCATGATCTGGTTTAGTTGCATTTCTGCTGAAGCACTGTTTGCTCAGCTCTCCCAAGTTACTCCTGCCATTGTTCACAGGTTTGACTGCATATCTGCTTTCTGTTGGCAGATGGACACTTGGGTAACTCATCAACAATCAGCAGCAGCATCGCAGGGACTCGGCAGAGACTTCTGCACCAATTCCAAGGAGCAGGATGAAATGCAGACTTTGGTCACCCCAAGATGAGACAGTAATTTAAAGCCATGGTGAAGGACAGAAGACTGCTGACATCTTTCTCAGCTTCAGTCAGTAAGGCCTGGAAAGCCTCACTGGACCCCACTCTAAAAGGATACAGAGGGTATCATACATTCCTGTGTCCAAACAGTCTCGGATCTGCTCAAATTCGGATCTGAGGCCTGGCTGCTGAAACAGGTCCTCCTGCAGAGAAGGTCAGTCAGCCATTCAAGTTATTTGAACAAACAGAGCAATGTCATTATAAGCTGGATACAAAAATGCCTCCAAATCAGTCATCAGCACAGATTTCACCATGAGCAGCTCTGGTAAGGCTGCAGGGCTGAAGCAGACAGCGGTGCAGAAGGATGGCTGCTGATGCATGTCACATACAGACAAGGTCACCACCACAAAACGATGCAACCAGGGGCACCAGGATCACTGGTCACAGATGTCCCTTGTCTTTCTTACCATTGACCACACATCCACAGTGAGCAATGATCATCATTAGGAAGAAGTTCTTCACCATGAGGGTGGTGACACACTGTCAGAGGTTGCCCAGGGAGGTGGCAGAAACCCCATCCCTGGAAGTTTTTAAGGCCAGGTTGGATGTGGCTCTGAGCAACCTGATCTAGTGTGAGGTGTCCCTTCCCAGGGCAGGGAAGTTTGAGCTAGATGATCCTTGAGGTCCCTTCCAGCTCTGACAATTCTGATTCTATGATTACCAGTGTCTTCAAAAGTAAACCCGACACAGGCAGCTGATGTTGTGTGTACAGTACAAACAGTGCCCACCTGCTGGGAAGCATTGCGGTGCAAGTGTTCCACCATCATCCATAGCTCCTTTGGGATGTCCATAGGCTTCTCAGCTTCAGCAGCATTTTCACTCATTTCTAGTGGCATCAGGGTCTGAGACAGGAAGGTGTGGGGAGGAGGGGAAATAAATGATAGAAAAGGTAGTTAGCCAAGTTGTTATTCAGCTCTGCAAAAATGCTTCACAGAGGTTATGCCTGAGAATGAAGAGCTGTTAAGAAACTGTGGAGCTCCTCTCCCCAGTCCTCATACAGACTTGTCTCACAGGCACACTGATAGCAAAAGTCCAGATAGAAGAACCAAACTGCTCTCACAAACACGTTTCTCTACACCCAGCTCTGTGGAAACATTACCTTGTCCCTCACAGACACACATCTCTCTCCGTTCAGTGCAGAGAAAGCTAAAGGCTGCAGGGAAAAGTCCACATGTGGAAGCTGCACACCTTTATGCAATGTACAGGCAGAGCAACTCGGACATTATTGTCAGTGCTCTCATATGGAATAGGTTGGTTCAGCTGCATGAAGAACTAAAGCAAGGTTTGAAGACAGTGCACTGGAGAGCACAAGCTACATCAGCATTCTCAGGCTATGGACCAGGGAAGTGGAAAGTGGCTCTTTTATCAATAAACAGGACTTCACATTCAGTTTTAATGGATCTGGTAGGTTTGGGAGGGAATCTTGCCTTTAACTCACAAGTTTCCGAATGGATTCAGCTGACATGTCCTGGATTGGTTCCCTCATGTAGCAGAGTGTGTGAATGGGAGACCCAAAGCAACTTGGCAAGTAGTTGCCTGTTACAGACAGAAAATAATCCTTCCCCCCAATAAGATGCAGGACCAAGATATCTTCCAGTTTTTCCTCTCCAGAGTTTAAGTGTGTAGCTGTTGATTTATTAACAAACACCTCCAACTCAATTGTGATCTCAGCATCTGCCAAAGGGTGACAGAAAAACAAACCCACATTCAGTTAAAAAAGGTATTAAACCAATAAGCTTGCCAATAGAGACAGCAGTCTCAAAACAGCAGAGAGCTGAACCAGATGGTGATACTATTAGCTCATTACCAAGAAGGAGCTGAGCTCACCTTCCAGCAGAAAGCCCTTACTGGGATTAGCAATCAGCCACTCCTTGCAGTAGGTTTCCTCATTTAGTTTGCTGATGAATTCGAACTGGCAGGGCACTGGCCCATTGCGGATTGTAAACTTCTCCACCTGCAGCTGCATGTATTTAACATCCTCGAAATGGAACTAGAAACAAACAGACAACAATCAACAGCCAGCTCCACCTTGCCCAGCACCAACTCTTGTCCTGTGGTTTAATCATTAAGCAGCAAGATACCCAGATTAACCCTCTTGCTCCTTCACCCCAGCTTTTCTAGGACTCCACAGGGTTACATCTGCTTACTCTGGATGCCTAAGTTGTTTGCATCAATGGGCCCTTTAAAACCAACACTCCCCTCAACAAAACTCAAAACCAAGATAGCTGCAGCCTCAGAGGTCTCATTTGCTTATCTCTTCCAGTCCTCAACAAGCAAAGCAATTGCTGGTGTTGTGAGCTTCTCCAAATCCTTCATGGTTTACATTTTATGTTTCAAAGAACAAGGCAGAGGCAAGGACCACAAACTACCCTTTTATTTCTCCCCACCTCAGGGAGTTACACACCCTGCATTTCAGCAAGGTACTGTGGATGGAATTTACCTGCATCTGACCAGAAGCAAGTATTTCTAGGGCTTGTAAACACAATGCCTGGAAGTCAAAATATTCTGCTTCTTTGGAATTAGACCCTGGAATCCAGAATCCACCTCATGTCTTTTTACAGATGGAGACACTTCTGGGGTGAGGGAGTGCTCTGCTCTCCAGTGAGTCACAGCAGTCACACCGTGACCTACCTCTCCCCGGGACAGGGTCACTGAGGGGATGTTGGCATTCTCCTCCTTATCCAGGGAGCGAACTATTTCTTCAAAGGCTTTTCGATGGAGCTCCTTGTTCACCACCTTCACCTGAAAAGGATACACACACCTCACCCACTGGCATCACAGTGCCTCTGCAGGAGAGCTGGGACACAGCTGGGAACATAGCATGAAGTGGTTGGACTTCAGCAGCACACTAATGCATACACCACCTGTAATGAACAGAGCCAGAGCTCCTCAGGATCCAGGGCTGAGGCAGCCCACTTAAAACTAGCAAGAGAGTTGCCCTGTCAGGACTAGATCAGCTTCCTTTTAAAAAACAGAAGAATACTGACAACACAGGCCTCTGTTGTGTTATCAGTGATGGAGCATTGCCACACTGCAAGCTTCTGTCAAAATTATTTGCAAAAATAGGAAAAATAAAGGCCAAAGAACACTCCTGGAAAACCACCTATGGACGTTCATATTCTGCTTGACTGAAGTACCTCTGAGCACAGCCCTGGCTTACAGCGAACAATCCTATCAGGGTTTCTTATCTAGCCCACCTTTCAGGCCATTGTTCTCTGTGGGTGTCATAAAGGCAGAAGGAGAACCTCCCTCCTCCTCCCCACCTCCCCAGGCAGAGGCCAGATCAGCGGAGTGATTTCCTCCTCACCCCGATGTCGAACAGGGAGCTGACAGGCTTGTGGTCGCTGATCTTCAGAGCCATGTGGCTGCGGTAGCTGCGCTGTGTGATGTTCTGCCCCTTCCAGAGGATCCGGTCACACCAGGCTGGCACACGGCACTTCTCACTAGGGCAGAGGCAAGCATTGCAGCTTCCAAATACAGTTCAAGGGCAGCATCACAAGGCAGGATCCTGCACTCCCAGAGGCTCTTCCCGACGCAGCCCAGAGCCAGTTCTGTGTTCGAGTTCATTTGAGTGGTTATAAAGGGTTTGTCTGCCGTTGGGGATCTCTGTATCACATTTCACTCTACTTCTCCAAAGACACAATTGTTTGTTGTTCTTTCAATACAACTAACACACAAAGCAACACTCAGAGACACTTTTAAATAAGAACCATAAAAGTAAGGACTCAGGCTTTGGAGAACACACTTAACTACAGACAGCACAAATGCATCATTTCGAGCCTCAGCTGGCCCGACCCCAGTAGGTAAAGCAAGTACCAGCAAGTAAAAGATGCTCAAAATGTTGCTTGGGAAAAAGAAATTAACCAAACCAAAAGAATTCAACTAGGTAAAATGACTTCTCAATTTTGTGCATCTCTGACAAAGAGGAAAGCCAAAGGATACTGGAGAAAAAATCAGGACTACCTAAAAAATGAACTGGAGAGGGGTTTGAGAGTCAAGGGAGTGGAACAGCAATAATCTCAGAACTGCTCCTTTTTAGCTGGTTTTACTCCCTTCATTGATAACACTACCATCACAGACCAGGTGACCACTGTACCTTGTGTCCCAGTCATCACAACCTGCATCATATTTGTATGTTGGCTGGAAAGAAATCTCTCCCTCTGTAAAGCCTTCAAAGACTGCATGTGCATTCATCTGCCTCCTCAGCTATGAGAGAAAACAAAAGGCAAAACCCATTAAATTGTACCCAAGCCCAAGCACAATTCCCATCTGAGTTCAAAAGGAGATGTTTGGCACCAAGGAGGCCAAGGATTATTGGGCAGTTTTTAGCCAGCACGCTCAGCACCACCTGAAGGTAGAGACATCAGTACCTGATCATACTGACACAGCTCTGGAAATGCTTTCTCATCCACAAGCTGCTTCACTTTTGCCACATTCAGTTCCTCCAGCCGATAGTTGAGGTCACCCAACCATAAAATCACACTGAAAGAGAACGTATAGTGGAGGTCTGCAGAGGGGCCTAAAGATGTCAGAACACAAGCACAGCTCCAAAGCAGTGCCTTCAACCACCTCATGCAAGCATGAGTTCTAATCTCAACACCAAGCTGAGAACAAACAAGAGTGAACACTTAGAATCACAGATTCATAGAATCAGAGTTGGAAGGGACCACAAGGATCACCTAGTTCCAACACCCCTGCCATGGGCAGGGACACCCTACCCTACTTGAAAAGGAAGTTACATCTTCCACCTCTGCCACTTTTATGCTTTTAATATTCCATACCAACTGAATCCCACAGCCCACTGGGGAAATGACTGCCTCTTTCCCACTTCATGTTTGAAAATGAAACAAGGCCTGAAAAGCATAAGGTGGCAGCTGACTTGTCAGAACTCTACAGGGTTAGCCAGGTTAGGGTAAAGCATTTTTGGCCCTTCCAGGCTGACAATGGATCACTAGGTACCCTTCTCACACCCCTGCTGAGAAGCCCACTGCCCAGTACACCCACAAGGCTCTGCCTTGCCATGGGCAGCCATGGGATGCTTACTCATGTTTGCCAATAGTGAGAGGGGGCAAATCTGAATCTGTCTGGTAGAACTGCATCCGGGAGCAGATGTCTTTGAAGTCCTGGTTCCTCCGCTCGTACTCCTCCGTGTGAGCTGCCAGGTGAGAATTCACAACACACACACTGGTGTTGTGGAATCTAAACCTTATGGCAACACCACCTTTGTTACCCTGAAAGATAAAGAAGCTTCTGCACAAGAGATAAATCCACAAACGAGTTGCCAGCAGTAGACAAGCCAGAAGGCAGTGAGGCAGAGCATTTAATTCCAAGGGAAGGAAAGGATTGAAACACCAGTTAGTGACAACTACTTAGAATCATAGAATCAACCAGGTTGGAAGAGACCTCCAAGATCATCCAGTCCAATCTATCACCCAGTCCTATCCAGTCATCTAGACCATGGCACTAAATGCCTCATCCAGTCTTTTCTTGAACACCTCCAGGGACGGTGACTCCACCATCTCCCTGGGCAGCCCATTCCAATGACAAATCACTCTCTCTGTGAGAGAGTGAATTCAAATGAATTCCAATCAGTAACTCAATTAAGGGTTGCACATAGCCAGCAAGCACGTGGAATTTGGTTTGTAATCAGGGAATCTGTAGCAGTAGGACAGGTGATCAGTTACTTCAGCAAATCCTGAAACCTATTTAGAAATAAATTGGATCTTTCAACACATAAAAAAAAGTTGTAAGTGGAGGAGAAGGCACAAAGCTCAGCTGACCAGAATGCCCTTCACAAGTCAGAGCTGCAGTGCTCACAGAAACTACACTCAGAATGCACAGACTACATTCCAGTCATGTGGAATACCAAGAGGCTAGGAAGTCCTCAGGAAAACTCATCTGGACAGACATGGTTCTTCTCCTCATTTTTCCTTGCGTTACTTGCTTTGGGCAAACTCAGCCAGCATCAAAATCACATGAGAGTAAGGCCCCAGGCAGCCCAGCACACGCCACTGGAAAGAAAAATCTTCAGGGAAGATTCTCCCTGGAGGTCTCTGGCCCTTGGTGAGCACAGAGCAATTGCCTGAGCTGTAAGGACTCTCTGCTTCTGAAAGCAGCTGCATCCCTCAGCTGGAGGAACAACCACTGCAGCTATAGAGAGGGGCCCTTCTGGGCTCTCCTAAATCTCAGCCCTCCTCACACATAGTTGCCATTCTCACCATCCTCCCCATGATTCCAGTTCCCACGGTCTCGACTTCCACCTCGGAGATGTTCAGCGCCAGGTCTGCTCTCACATACAGCAGAAGCATGATCCCCACAAGCCGCACGAGTTTCACCTGAAAAACAAATCCTCTTCCATAGATACTGGGACTGGAGAGGTATGATGAGAGAAGGCAGACTGCCCCCAGTCCAGAACGCAGGCCACCAAAATACAGATGAAGAAAAGAGAGGGCCAGGCTCATCCAACAGAGCAGCTGGGGTCTGGCTACACAGGCACTCCAGCAGCACAGCACAGAAGGAGACAGAGAAGAACAAAGAACACCCCAGTAAATGAAGCTGAAGACCAAAGCAAAGCCTACAGGCACAGGTACAGCCCATGGAGCTTCCCCTCAACCGCAGGGACAACAGGCAGACCTGAGGAGCAGAAGCCAAAGCATACACAGTATTCCTACCAGAATTCAGTCATTCCCAATTCATTGTGGAGATGACAGACATGAAAGAAGCCAAGACCCTTCCTGTTCTCCTCCCCAGGACAACAGGAGCTTCTTCTGTGCATAGGTGCCTAGCTCTGGTCTCCTGTCCTGCTCCTGCACAGCAACACTATCTACTACACCTTCAGAGCACTCCTGGCTGAGCAAAAGCCTGCAGACCACGAGCCTCTGGCAGACACAGCAATTGAAGACAGCAAAAAGCAAAGGGAAAAGAGACCAAATTGGAAAATGATTCCAGACTCAAACCTCCCCAAAAGCTACATTTACCTTTGCATATTTGGCATCTGGGTGCAGACTATCAGTTACAGCTTTAAACCACTCCTCTTCCTTCGGTGTGTCATTGAAAAAGAAGGCTTCTTTACTCAGATCAAGCTCCTGGAAACTGTGTTAGAGGAAGGAACCCATGGATGCATGCATTTGTTTATAACTCTCCAGCCCTTTCCTCTGGGAAAGAACTAAACCAATTTATACTCACTAAATGTATAATTGAAAACTCAAATTCAGTTATGCTGATTTCAGAGCCATGTTAAATGTAAATTACTATTAGTGTGCACTGAATGACATTAAAGATTCTATAACACTACAGTGCTAGAGAGTGCAAACACTACCAGAGTGACAGCTTCAGACTGCAGAAACACTCCAGAGCTGTGCAGTGGGAGGGAGGCAGCACAAACATTCCTCAGCTGCAGCGTTCTGGCAGAACAACCCCATGCTACAGACTGACCAGCAAGCAACCCTCAGTCAAGGCTTGGAATGGCAGACCAGAGATTGAGAGAGACACTCACCCCACACAGTAGACATCTGGAGGCTCAGCATCACAGCTCAGCCAAGGTTGGAGGCTCTCTCTGGGTGACTGACCATTCACATTGTATGTCCCAACAAAAAACCTGCAAAGCAATTTAACTAAATCCCAGAGCTGAAAACTGTAGAGCTGATGGAAATGTCACCATGACTAACCCATGTACTAACCACTACATGTAACTATTTAGGAGTAACATGTTTCTAAGAGGGAATTAGGAAGATGTGACAAAGTGTAAATCTCTAAAATGATTTAACTGCAGCAGCATCTTACAGAAGGACACAGAGTTTTATACAGAGTATATACATTAAAAATGAAAAGCAGGCTAGAGCTGTTTGTGGCTGTTTGAAGTGATCAATTCACAGACTGATACACATAAAAGGATTTTGACCACAGTAAAGTCTTGGTCCAAAATATGTATTTCACCCAAGCTCTTATGGGCTCATTGGAATAACTCCATGGATTAATGTACAGAGTAGGGAGAGAGAGGGCCAGAGGTGCACAGGACTGATGCATTTCCAGACACACATGAGATAAGCACAGAAAAAAGTCTTTTCAAAAGAGACATTTTCTCAGCAAGAACCATGGAAGGAAGCCTTGGCAGAGACACAAATGCCTAAGTGAGGAAAGCAAAGCTGTTCTGGAAGGCATGGACCACACTCTTCTGCAGTATCTCCTATTGGCAAGGCTATCA